>JAMJFZ010004014.1:0-83611 GCA_026225945.1 Cricetomys ansorgei
TTCATAAGCCCAGAAGTGTTCAGCTACCCGTGGCCTGCCATGAGGCCCAAGGGAAGAGGAGACAGTGAGCAGCTAGCAGCTGAGACTCGTCCTGACCCTACAAATCCTATCTTAATGTGGTCATTGGGAAGGTGAACTCTCAACTCTAGTTGGTGCTTATCAAATTCTACTAAATGTGGCTGGTCACAAGTAAGAGCATCTGGTCCTGAACCTGAGGGAAGCTTACTCTAGCAAAAAAAAAAAAAAAAAAAGATCTTATCTAATTCTGTTTAAGGAGGCACTTTGGTTCACTATACCAGCTGCTGGTTCAAAGCAAAAATCCCATTTTCATCTATTAACCTTATAATGAAGCCCTCCCCACCCCCGACCAAGGTGTAAGGAACACACTCTAGTTTCCGTAACTGAGCTCAACTGTGCTTGCTTGTGTTGCATCTAACAGTTTCCCGTAAGCTACCAGCAGAGCGCACGATACTTTGGGATGTTTGGCGAATGACCTAAGCTGAAAGATGTAAGATAATACCAGATGTCCTCATGGCTGTCTCTGAAACAGAGAAGACAGGCAGGTTACCTGCAAGAGAGAGCAGCCACATCTGGGACAGCTAGAGGCGTCCCCAGTCCCCCCATCGGCCGCCTGCATCTGCTCCGGCTGACTTGGGGTACAGGATGGAGCAGTGTGACAGGCCCCGACCATTGGAGATGGACCGAATTAACTTCAACAAAGGCCGCAGCCCTGGGACCATTGTTGCCAAAAGAATCTTGGTAATGAGAAGGGACGAGAAGCCGAGGGCTTCCCTATCATTTTAATATTGTGCTGAAAGGAACTTAATTCACAGTCTTTGTGGAGTTCCTTAGAACACACCTCCAGACACATTGTACCCATTACGGAACCGCCACGGAGACGAGTGGTGCAGCCTGCCTGACTGGCTATTAGGCGACGTGTCACAAGCTTTTAAAGATCTCAGCTGCTTTTATAACATTTTAGCACATGCGTCTACAAAAATGGCAAGTGACCTCTTTCCTTTCTCAGCTCCCAGCAAATGGAAGAATTGAGCCTACCACCTTGGGTCGCCTTTGAAAACCATACAGGTCACCTGCCCACGCGGAACAGACTCCGATGTGTCACAGAAAACGAGGAAGGAAGGGTCCCAGAGCCCTCCAGCAGAGGGTCGCCCGACTTACTTGAACATCTCGCTTCTCTCTATGGTGGCGAGCCAAAAGCTGTAAGCATTTGCATAGTAATTGCATGTCCCTCGGCCGTGGCACTCGATGAATGGCGCGCTTCTAAACTCTTCCAGACAGGACCCAGGGGATGCGAGGGCTTGGCCAGAACCTTCAGCACCAGCACTGGTGTGCTGTGGGACCAACAGAAGCCGTGAGTCTGAGGTTTCTCAACCAGAGCCCAGAGAGACTCACTGTCTC
This sequence comes from Cricetomys ansorgei, assembly GCA_026225945.1. NCBI lineage: Eukaryota > Metazoa > Chordata > Mammalia > Rodentia > Nesomyidae > Cricetomys > Cricetomys ansorgei. The sequence goes on from JAMJFZ010004014.1 coordinate 1,420, forward strand.
TAGGAGGGAGCCAGGCTGTCTTCTTGTGATGCTGCAGCCCCGCCCCCGCCCAAACAACTGCTCGACACCCATGATGGTCCACCATGCAGGCCCGCTGGCCAGGCTGGGCACTCAGGCCTCCACACAATCCCAGAAACCAGACATCAGCTCCTCCCAGGGGGAGAGGGGCACCCAGCTTTCTTAGAAATAATCAGGAAAACCCTTTCCTATACAATAACAAGGCTAATGATTGTTAATTTGTGAGTCAAATGAACAACTCGGTTCCATCCAAGGGTTTTAAAGAGAAAGACAAAGACATCTGTGTGGGATTGCTTATCTTGAGTTGATAAATTCTTACTCTTTTTCTTACTAGTTCAGGAATCGTGTGCATTTAATCAATATTCTTAATTAATTAATATTAATAAAATTAAACAAGCTTTAATGAGGTCCTCACACAGGGAGCTGTCCCTGTAGTGATTGGCTTTTCAAGGGGAAGGATGCAAGGGGCTAACATCTGAAAGCATCAAGCGATATGAGAGTGAGCCTCCCTGCCCAGGGTGCACCCTGGGTATTAACCTAGGAGGATCAGCCTCCTGGCCTTGCCTTGCCTGGGGCAGAGCAAGCTCACAGGCCACGGCCACATTCCCTTCCACTGTGGGCTCCCTGCTTCAGGCTCCCGTGTGTTGGCAATACGTGGGAGGAACTGATCAGGCTTTGGGTGCTGGCCGCATGGCTGTGGGGATCCCAGACTCTTGGAGCCCCCCGCTCATGGCAGGCAGCAGCTCCCAGCATAGAGGAACAGGGAGCTCTGGGGACGCTGTGGACCCCAGGAGCAACAGGCCAGGCTCCAGGTTGTGTCCAACAGGGATAATCTGGGGACTTGGAGGCACAGAGGATATAACAGGCAGTCAAGCAAGCCATTCTTAGGAAATGCAGTCCCCCCAACACTCACCATCACGAAGGAATAGCCAATCCACAGCGAGGACCAACCGTTGGGGCACTGCGGGATCTGGATAGTTTGACTGTGCACTGCCATCACCATGGCAGGTGCTTCGCAAACCGCACACCTGGAAGGGAGGGAGCAGCCATCAGTGTGGACCGAAGGTAGGGCTTCCCACCCCTTGTCCCCATCCCTCTTCTCCTGGCTCAACTATCAGTAAACAATGTGTCAGTGCTGAGACCGGGCCCAGAGCCTCCTTGGTTGTATAAGTCCATCTCCATCCTAAAACATCCAGTTCAAAGACAGTCGTTTTCCACCAGCTGTTCTATAAAAGGAGCCATGGGGAGGGCAGGTCTTAAAAGTGGGCACTGATCTAGCTCAGCCTCCACAGGTGTCTCCTGTGCCAGGCTGGCTCAAACTGGACCATGACACTGCACCCCAGGACAAATGAAACCCCTACCGTGATACGGCGTCCTAAAGCTCGCCCAAGTAAGGGAGCACCGGATAGTGAGGGAGTGCGTGGCTCAGAAACACAAACAGCAACAGCAAAATAATTACATTCCAGTCACAGAGTGAAGAGAGTGTTAGCCACGCTGCTAAATGAGTACAAACGTGTGAATAATTATAGCAAGTTCTGCATACGGGTGGGCGGGGAGTGGGTGGCGGCTGGATTAGTCATTCCATTTTCCGCACTGTGCATGCGTGTGTGCATGCGTGTGCACCCCCCCCACCCAGTGCCTTCTCTGCTTTCTACTTTATTCACACAAATGCAGATAAATTAAGAGGTTCCATTAAACACCAGCCACTGCTTCCATCTGGTTCTCTCAGGCACAGGAAATAGCACAACTCGTGAAGTGCCCTCCTTCCCAGGCTGCCTCAGTGCTGGGGGTCTTTAGATGGCCAAATAGAGGGCATCTCTGCCCCACAGAGGGGTGGCCAGGGAAAGCAGCACCAGAGACTCAGCGTGCTGATACTGGCTTCATCCCACCATTTAGTGTCTCAGGCCACCTGCGGCTCGACTTGCTCCCTAACCACAGGTCCTTCCAATCAGAGGACTAAGCCGGAGCCTTACAGCACTGTCGTCTGAAGAAAGACAGAGACAGTACTTAGAAATTGTGGCCAAGAGGATAAAGACAGCAGCTGTCACCTTCTTGGCTCAAAACTCAAAAGAAAAGATTTGTGTCAATGTTTCTATAATTTAGCTTTGGGGCCTTCCCACAGGAAAGACCTGGACGTCCTAAGACATTGCCAGAAGTCACTAAGTTAAAGTAACTATAGGCTCTGGGAAAAGAGGGCCGCATCGCCACAACAGGGAGTCGGAGACACACGTGTGGCTGAGGGGCCGTGGCTGGAGGGAGACCTGGAGGCCCCTGGAGACATAAAGAACCCTGGGACATAGGCGCAGGTCAGCCTCTGGGGTGTGCTCGCAGAACCAGGAGGGCCTATGAAGACGTGTCCCTGGAGAAAAGGATGTCTGAGACACACACTTCCCTGGAAATTAAGACCAGTATCAACAGCACTCAGAAAGTGATCAACAAACATAAATGATGATCATCTTCTACCTGTTTTCCAAGGAAAGCTAAAAAGAAAAACCACAAAAATCGTTAATTCCCCTTCCAATGCCTTCAGCAGTCTGGGCGGGAGTCTGCCCGCAGGTCATACGTGTGCGTGGGGTGCTGTATGCTCTGTGTGCTCTTGAAGTGTAACAAACGACATTTCCTGATGGACTGTCAGGAGGGACTCCAGTGCGTCGCCAGAGAGCCCGTGGCTCTCCTGGCGAGTCAGGTAAAGCTGATCTGCCCGCCCTACCATCTGTCTTCATGCCCGTGTTTTTAAAGGGATTACGGAGACCCAGGCAGGGTAGAGTAGATCCATAACCCAGCACATAAGAGGCTGAAGCATGAAGACCTCAAGTTCAAGGCCTGCCCGGGCTGTATATTAAGACCCGCCTCAAAAGGAGATACGGAAATGCTTGGCGCTTTCGCATAAATTCCTAAGGGAAACTGCCTGTCTTCTCATTGCTGCTGCATGTATAAATCGGCCAAAGCAGAGCAATCCAGTACTTTTCACGCATAAAACTTCCTGTTTTACTTCCTACCAGGAGAGCTCTGGAACTGAAAACCCTCCAGATGTCTGCGGGGACAAGCTAAATGTGGGCATCACTCAGGCAGAGACATAGGCATTCTCAATGAGTATCACACTGCCTCAAGGGGCAAAATGTGATGGAACGAGGGGGTGTAAAACGGATTTTCGTGCATAATTAATTCTGTGGTCCTGGGGACCATGCATAAATTCTGAGTGAAATAAACCTGTATCATTTGTAAGCAAGAGCACCACCTAAGCAGAGAAGATATATATTACATATTCAGTACTACACTTCTTGGGCTTCACTTCTCAACCATTGGGCTGCTGTAAAAAATACAAGAGCAAATGACAGGCACTGGTGAAGCCGTGGAGGAAAGGGAGAGAGAGCCCTCGTGCATGGCGGAGGGAGCGTCAGATGCCAAGGGCACAGCCGCCATAGAGAAACAGTGAGGAAGTTTCTCAAACACATAAAAATAGAACCGATGTGTGACTCAGCAATTCCAATCCTAGATGCATCACAGGGACTGAAGGCAAGACGTTAGGTGTAAACACCCACACTCTGAGCACCCTCAGAACAGCCAACCCAGATAACCGTGGGTAGGTGGGGTGTGGATGTGCAGGTAAATGAGACACAATGCGCATCCGTTCAACGGGTCATGCATGACTCACCCTTTAAAAAAAGGAAATTTGGGGGCTGGAGAGACGGCTTATTGTGGCTAAGAACATGCAGCCAGCGCCCAGGATAAGTTTCTAGCACCTACACCAGGTGACTCACAACGCCACTCCAGGGAGATCTGATGTCTCTGGCTATAAGGGCGCGCGTGCACATACCCACACAGAGACACAGACAAAAATAAATCTTTTTAGAAAAGGAAAAGACCATGGCGGTGCATGCCTTGAATCCCAGCACTGGGAAGGCAGACGCAGGCAGATCTCTGTGAGTTCAAGGCCAAGGCCAAGCGTGGACAGCTTTTTTCTTCTTCAGTTCTACGGGCGCCTCTCTGGATGCTGCGCTCACCTGCTAATGAAGGGCCGGATGTTGTCACCAGAGATGGGCGCCATGGACATGGGCATGGGCTCCGGCGTGGACAGCCAGTAGGAGTAGTCGTTCCTGGAGGCGAAGTTGCAGACGTTGTTGATGTTGCAGAAGAGGAAGGGCATGGTGCTGAACTTGCGCAGGCAGCTGCCAGCCGTGCCTGCACCCGGAGAGTAGAGAGAAGTGAGCGTCCGCGGCCTGATCCGCACGTTCAACTGACAGCACCACCGAGGTGGAAGTGGACAGTTTACATCGTCATCAGAAGGAAGGGGGGACACAGACGGAGCAGGAGGGCGAATGTGAACGAGCCGCAGGTTAGAGCTCGACTGATAGTGAAAGGGAAGATGTGTTTGAGCGAAGGAAACATGCCCAGCTTGCCAGCAGAGGGAAGCCTGCTCCAGGCTGGGTGCGTGGCTACTGACTGGGCTGTTACTGGGGGCTGGTGTGGCTACAACTGGGCTGTTACTGGGGGCTGGTGTGGCTACAACTGGGCTGTTACTGGGGGCTGGTGTGGCTACAGACTGGGCTGTTACTGGGGGGCTGGTGTGGCTACAGACTGAGATGTTACTGGGGGGCTGGTGTGGCTACAGACTGGGCTGTTACGGGGGGCTAGTGTGGCTACAGACTGGGCTGTTACTGGGGGGCTGGTGTGGCTACAGACTGGGCTGTTACGGGGGGCTAGTGTGGCTACAGACTGGGCTGTTACTGGGGGGCTGGTATGGCTACAGACTGAGATGTTACTGGGGGGCTGGTGTGGCTACAGACTGGGCTGTTACGGGGGGCTAGTGTGGCTACAGACTGGGCTGTTACTGGGGGGCTGGTATGGCTACAGACTGAGATGTTACTGGGAGGCTGGTGTGGCTACAGACTGGGCTTGTTACTGGGGGGCTGGTGTGGCTACAGGCTGGGCTGTTACTGGGGGGCTGACAGCCTCTGCTGCTCTAACTTCGTCCAGTTACATCATCAAGTAAACACAGCTCTAGGGCATAACTCAGTGGAGGGCCCTGGAGAAGAGGAAGACAATGGGCAGATATCTGTGGCTTCCTGACAGGCCAAAAGAACTTGGGGGTTGGGTACAGAGATCCTCCATCAGAATAACATGGAGGTATTTCTAGAAGAGTAGCCAGTAGCAGCCCTATTTTAAGAACATTGCAAAAACTATTAAGTATGACACTGCAGGAACCTCAACTGTACTTAGTGACTGCAAGTGAGATCTGAAGGTCTACCGGTTTACACATGTCCAGGGAACAGCTCTCCTATTCCATGGCTTCTCAAAGACACAGCTAAGGGGTCGCCGTGTGAGTGTGAAGGGAGCCCGGCCAGCCCTCCTTAGGAGCCTCCTGGCCCACCACGTGTGGCAAAGAGTCAAAGACACTATATATCTAGCTGGGAGCCTCCCACACGCCACAGAGGAAGGACTGCACCTTACCCAAGTCCTGCCCGTGGGCCCGCTCGTTGCCTTGCACGTAGAGCAGAGAGTACCCATGGTAAAGAATTTTGGTCCCTGGAGGACACAGTGGGTCATCCGTTGTCTGACTATGCCTGGTCACAAGAAAGCCGTGGTCCACAGATGGGGTGCCCGGGGGACCCATGGATCCCGGAAGACCGTCAGGGCCTGGTGGACCAGGAAATCCTCTCGGACCTGTAGGAGAGAAGACAAATCAGTGCCTTGGCTACCACCCAGTCCCCTCCAAAGCCCCCAGAACCCGGCTATCTGCATCTCCTAAATTTAGCATCATCTGAAAGTTTCAGGAGTGCCTGATCAGCACAAAACGAATGCCGAGAAAGGGCAGAGCTAAGGGAATGCAGGCCTGCTCGCAAGCCATTCCCTTCCCCTCCGTTCCGCCATGGCACGGCTCTGAGCCCAGAGTGTGGCAAGAGACGCACCGTCCAGTGAGTGATGCAGTAGCCAGTGCTGCAGCCCACTGCTCCATCCGTAAGGAACCCATGGTTCCTCAGAGAGGGTCCCACAGAGTCATTCCACACCTCTTCTCATCTGAAAGCCTGAGTATGAAGCACGGCCTCGGGGAAGCTCTCAGGTGCTGAGGCCTGCATTCCCTGGGACAGCTGAGCCACAGGGTCCCAGGGCTGCAGGCTGTGCTCTTTGCTCGGGGACACTGTGGGACAGCCATTGGATTCCTGCTTCCCACGAAGGCCATGAAGTTTGTCCCATAACAACGGCCTTGGAACAAACACTGGCATTATTGTCTTTAGTTCTACTGTAGACTAGCTGTGGCTAGAACAGGATTTTTGTAGCCATGGGCCAGTGTGCTCTTAGGAAGCCACAGAGGGGCCACCCTCTTGGCCACCTTGGAAAGCGCACACCTTAGTTCATCTCCATCACTATGAAGAAAACGGTGACTCTCAGCTCTCCGTGAGCCTGTCTCTTCTAAGACATGGGCTTCCTTGGTAGTTTGTCAGTACTATTTTTAACTTCCTTTTAGGGTTTCTCAAACCTGGACCTAGTGTTTCGGCTATGGAGACCTACCAGGTGGTCCAAAGGGTCCGGTCTCTCCTTTCTGGCCAGGGGCACCATCAAATCCAGGAATACCTGGAGGTCCAGGTAAGCCCACAGAGCCTGTCACACCTGTAGGAAAGGGAAAAGACTTCGTGATCTGGCTGGTGGACAGCAAGCTCTTTCCTCCCTTCTGAGAGGTTATTTTCCATCTTCAGGAAGCAACCACAGGGCCTGGACTGCTGGTGAGAGGGTGACCCTGAGTGGCCCACCAGGGCCTGGGTAGACCCAACTTCGTCCTGCAGAGCCCAGGGATCCCATGCTTGAGTCTCAGCTAGCATACTGAATGTGCCCCAACTCTGTGCCTCAGACTGTCCCCTGAGCTCTCGCAAGCTTCCTGTATTGTGGCAGCCAGCCATGGAAAGGCCAACACACACACACATGCACACACAGACACACGCACACACACACACACACATGCACACACACACGCACGCACACATACACACGCATGCACACACACACGCGCACGCACGCACACACACACCTACAGAACCCAAGGAAAGCCTCACCTTGCTGTCCTTTTGGACCTGGTGGTCCCTGGAGTCCTTTTAGACCAGGGGGACCCTCTGGACCAGGGAGCCCTGGTTCTCCTTTGATGACATCGTAGGAACCTGGGGGACCTGGGGGACCTTGGAGACCTGTGGAAACGACAGAGAATCAGCTTCGCTGTCAGCAGCTTGATCAAAAGCAGCTTCGGCGGCAGCTGCGCCACCTTCAAACACACAGGCACAGCGCCTTGCCAAACACACATTCAGCGTGTTATTGCTTGTTCAACTAAGCTGAGGATCCTGAACTCTCAACCCAAGCTCTACTACATTCTGGAAACCAACCTGCCCTTGCTTGACACTGCCATGGGCACCGCACAGCCATCCAGAGTCAGCAGTGTGGGCAGCGGAGAGTGGATTTTGCTCTGTCCTGACTCTAAGCGGCTAGCGTTAGTCTGATGTGCCTGTGCTTAGGAACCACAGCACACGGCAGCTCTGCCGGCCCCTCTCCTCTCCTCTGGACTCTGGCAGCCCTGCCGGCCCCTCTCCTCTCCTCTGGACTCTGGCAGCCCTGCCGGCCCCTCTCCTCTCCTCTGGACTCTGAGTCACACACACTGAACAATTCCACTACCAAGACAGGGTGATGTCAAAACCTCTAACAGCAGCCCACAAAATTCTTAATCGCCATTTTGTACTGATTTTCCTACTCATTTGCATCTGAAAATTCAAACTCTCCTGTGTTTGGTAGCTTCGCATCTCCCCAGACCACCCATTAAGCCTGGTGCATCAACCATTCACCTACCTTTAGGGCCGGGTACGCCTTGGTCTCCCTGGTCTCCCTTCACTCCCTGTAGGCCGGGAAGACCTTTCTGCCCTGCGTGGATAAAAGGCATCGTCTTTGCAAGAGCTTTCAGCCATATGCAAGAAGGTGCATATATATGCAAAATACACACACAGCTGCATCCCCGTACATACGCGCGAAGACATACACATATGCATACATACATCATGTGTGCATACACACACAGTGAACACATTCCCATATATCTTCAAGGAAGAAAACGTGTTATATTTTTTATATTTTTTTTCAGGTGTAGTATCTCATAAAATTTTCTTTCTAGAGTCAGAAGCCATCATTTGATAAGCAGCCACCGTAAGACAGTCACAGCCAGGGCAGGGACGCGTGACAGGAGTCTGCAGTCATAATCTGTCGGACAGATCACAGACACCTGCAGACTGAGGGCTCTTCTTATTCCCTCAGGGGAGCCTGACTCTGCAGTAACCACAGTGTAGAAGCTTCATCTAGAACAAGCTCACTGACTACACTGATGAACTAATGAACGGCCCAAAGCCACAGCTGTGGTTGAGACTCAACTGACCAAATGATCCACTGGTTCTTAATTAAGAAAATCAAAATGCCTTCAGTCGGCCACGACCAGGGGCACGCAGGCTGGGATGCCACGGAGAAAGGCCATTTTTAGCTGGCAGCAGTAGTGCATGGCTGTAATCCCAGACTCGGGGAGCAGAGGCGTAAGGATTGCCGTTAGCTTGAGGTCAGCTTGTGATAGACAGCAAGACCTTGTCTCAGAAACAGGGTAAGGGGCCGCAGTTTTAACTTGAAGACAGCGATATCTCTTGCTGCGGCCATGCTGGCATCTGAACATGGAAGCCCCTGCGCTCAGGAGGCCTCTGGAACAGCACTGGACAGCAAGGCTGCCAGGCTCGGACTTCTCTTCTTACCTTGGAATCCTGGAACTCCGGGTGGTCCCATATCTCCCTTTGAACCTGTGATCCCCGGAGAGCCGCCAATGCCCTAGGTACACAGAGGAAGCGTGAGCCGTTGATGGCTCAGGCCACCCTCGGTCAGGGCCCTGGGTACCCTGCCACGGGGAAACCTCAGAAAGCCCTTCCATGTCCTGCACGGGAGCCTGCGAACGTATGGGGTCTCACGATCCCTTAAATGGTATAACACGAGAGGGTGTTCCAACACAGTCCCCTGGCCTCTCTCTGCTGTCCATCTACACAGAAAGTTCTGTCGAGCCTATAGCACTGTCTCCACCCACCAGCAGGATGTCATGAACACAGCCAGAGCACCGTGGACACTTGCCATGAAAACAAACCCAGTGCTATCAGGACCATACCACCCTTCCAGAACCTTCCCCTAATTAGGGGTAGCGACTTCTCTTTAGAATCAGCTTCATGTCTTGTCTTAATTCTGGGTTTAATTATGGTTAAAAATATTTAAAAACACTAAAGGAGACCACATCTCCTTTGTAATATAACAATATATACCCAAATGTATGTACTATAACATAGACTCAAGAATACAAGCCCATCTTCTTGCTATTTCAATGTTCCTTTCTCTGGGCATGCATAGCCATATGCAACAAGTTTTATTTCTTATATAGATTTGCCTATTCTAATTTGAAAAGTACCATAGTCAACATGTATAGACATATATACATGAATATACACACTTATTTATACAACATGTATACAGAGAGACAGACAGACAGGGACTAACACCGGGAATGGAGAGTGAATGATTGAAATCAGGACTGCACGAATAACCGAAAAATTACCTGGTTTTGTATCACAGAGAAATTGTAATATACAACAAGGAGATGAACATAGACTTATGAGTACCACCCTCCCCCGTGTACTGTGGGGGTGTGCACGTGGCATGGAGCAGGTGAGGGTGATTACTGCTACTCTGTGGAGCCAGTTGGCATAGTTATTCCTGGTGCTGACAATCTGAAGATTCAGAAGGAGAAGCAGTAATGGACTATTTCCCTAGGGCCACGGGCTCGATCCCCAGAATGACCCCAAGCTCACTCATTTTGCCCTTTAATCGGTGCTCAGCATCTCCTCTGCTACCGATGAGCTGCAGGGACAGCAATGGGGACTGCAAATAAACAGGAGTGCTGCTCCACCCAGCAAAGGCCGCCTACATTTCCGCCATATCCCAACTCCCTGGACTCACGTTCTCTCTCAAAGTGCATTAGAGAAAAAGAAGAGAAGAGAGACAAAGACAGAGAGACACAGAGGACAGAAGAAACAGAGGTAGACACAGGGATAAAAGATGAATCTCCACTAACACATCTCTTCGACCTCTACAAGCAAGCATTAAAACTACACCCTAGGCATGGCGGTGGCTGAGCCAAGAATTCAGGCAGAACCTCGGTCCTGGAGGTGGTCAAGCCAGGAATGCAACCAGAAATAGTGACTCTACCTAAGAGCTGGGTTCTACTAGTACTGCAGAATATCAAAGCCAAAGAACACCCCTGACACACACGCAGACACACATTTACACACACACATACAGTCACACAGACACACACACACAGCAACACAGATTATTAGTGGCTCGTGGGCTGCACCCCCTGCAGACTTGTGCAAGGCATTATCTGCAACACACATGTCCCATGGCAAGCTCCAGAAGACAGCCATCAGGCTGTACAGAACTGTTGGTTACCAAGCCACTGAATATTCCCACGGAATTTGTAAACAGGTTGGAAAGGCAGGCACTGAACTACAATTCACAGCAGTATAGCATTTCCTTTCAATGGTTCCTATAAAGTAGATTGTGAAAATCATGTTGTAATAGTTTCCTGTGCTGGTGCCAAGGGAAGGAACTGCTTTAGGGCTGGGAAGTGTCCCGCACACGTACACACGCAAACATACGTATGACACTCTTGGGGAAAATAGCCTCCTTCTGAAAACCATCACAACACCCAACTACTCACCGGCATGCCTTGGAATCCTGGGTCTCCCTTGGGGCCTGGAATCCCAGGAACTCCTGGCCAACCTGGATTCCCCTTGTCTCCCTTTGGCCCGTTGACTCCAGGGAACCCTGGAGGCCCCACAGGTCCCGGATGCCCTAATGTGAAGAACAAAACACAGAGTCAGGGGAGGCGGGCACCACGGTGGACTATGTCACCGGGCTGTGGGGGAGTCAGTGTTGCTACCAGCTGTCAGCAGCCATGACACCACAGGCCTCTAAGAAATCAAGAAAGACACGCCTACACACACCAATTCAGCATGCAGCCTGTCCGCTGACACTGGGTATTCCAGTGCCAGGGCTGTCATCCGGGTATTCCAGAGGCGGGAGCGGCAGGAAACCAAATTCAACGGCGCTGGGCTACAGAGTGAGTGAGTTCAAGGCCGTGTGGACACCTTAGTGATGACGGCTATAAGAGGTCTGGGATGTAGCTCCACCCAGCACCGCGTGGGTGTGAGGTTTGGGGTGTACAGCAGCACAGCAGAGTGCTCACGTCACAGTGTCCAGGACCCTTCAACACGGCCACGGCAGAAAGCCCAGGTAGAAAGCCCTGGAGCAACCGCACTGATTAAAGCAAGAACCCAAATGGCGCCTGCACCGCACCTCTGGTTATTTCCCTTCTTGCAGCTTTCTAACTGAATGCCTTGACAGCAAGGAAGCCAGAGACCAGTCCAGCAGGGGCCGAAGAGCAGTCTTGCGCTGGTACCTGGAGCATGTGTCTGGTGAAAAGCCCTTACCTGGTAGGCCGGGTTGACCCTGAGGTCCTCGGTCTCCTTTGGGCCCCTCCACAGGATGACCAGGAGTGCCAGGTAAGCCCGGTTGTCCTTGAGGGCCCGGAGGACCCATGAATCCTTGCTCTCCTTTTGCTCCAGGAATTCCTGGGCTTCCAGCTAAGCCAGGGAAGCCCACTTCACCCTTAGAACCTGCACAGGGGGTGAGATGGTGATGAGCAGAGGAACGCAGGCCACAGAGATGCTGCACTGCACCGACACCCAGGGTCAGAACCCTTCCCAGCATCTGGGACGCTCCCTTGGAGCGGGCTTCCTCAAGGCCCCGGGAGTAAAGAAGTGTGCTAGCTTCCTCTGGTGGTCTGGCGGGGAAGAAGAATCCAGCTGGTCTCTATTTTAAAAGAAGTGTCTTACGACAAAGGTATCTCATGTGTTTCTGAAGACTTCAAGCAAATGCACTACTAAAACTAAGGGTTTGCTGATCACAAAACACGGGTAAAGCTAACAGCTAGAAGGACACAATGGGCTCAGCAGTCAAAGGTGAATCGCTGACACAGACAACAGGACTGCAAACCAGACATGCTGTGGGATGAAGCCAGGCTACAGAAAGCACACTGCCAATTGTGTGTGCATGAACTTGTAGAAGATACAAGGTCACGCAGAGCTCCTAAGTAGAGACGGATGTTTGCTTGGGAGGTTTAGGGGTTGAGGTGGAAGATGGGGAATCAGAAGCAGCAGACAGCTGTGGGATAACAGATGTGACCCTACCCAGAATGCAGTATTTCCATGGGTGCATACATGAGTCAAAACTTAAAAGAATGACCGACTTTAAGTAAGGACTGTCCATTGTATGATTAATGTTACCCAATAAAGCTATTTTTAAAAGTAAGAAAATTGGGGGTTCGATAGATGGCTCAGCAGATAAGAGCCCCCAGTACCCCCCGGCAGCTCACAGCCTCCTGTATACATAAACACTAGGGCACACACGTGTAATTAATTACTTAATTAATTATTTTTAAAAGAACAAGAAACTAAGAGCCCACAAGGGATGGGAACTCATGTTTATGTTACTAAAAATTTAATCAATAATAATATCGAATGGTATCTGGCATGGACCACATGCCATGTCAACCATAAATTAGTTGGTATAATCATAGGACATCCATCAGCCCCTGGACACGGTCTTTGCCTTGGTAAGGGGACATGCTGAGTCCCATGGTCAGTAGCCCTTGCTTCCCTAGTATAGAGGCCTCTGCAGACACAAGGATGAGAAGCTGAGAGCGTTACCTTTGTCTCCTTTGGACCCTTGGAAGCCGGGGAAACCTCTTCCTGGTAGACCTACAGGATGAAGACAAAAGAAGACATGTCTCTTACAGCTGCAGAGACAGCAAGAGGCAATGTCCCATCCGCTCCGACAGGACACGTCACTTGCAGAGCACCTGGAAAGTGGTTCAGAGAGCCTGGGAGCAAAGTTCCATCCCTGCAGCTGTCTCCACACCCACACTGGGACTGGAGATTCATCACGTGTACTCCCTAAGGACCTTTCTGCTCAGATCATTAAGGTGCTGAGCAGAAATGATCTGCGCTAATGAGTGCTTATTCCAGAGGGCTCACCTCTTCCTGGGGCAGCAAGGCAGCAGACAAACACAGGAAAGCCCTGAGAGATGCTACCAAGTCCTGCAGACTGCGGCTGGGATTGAGACGTATGCGTCAAGCTTTTAAGTCTTGCATAAACACTGTTTTTATGCTTTCTGTCAGGACTCGATGGAAACAGGCAGCCATTTGCAGACCCTTCCCTTATAAGGCCTGGCCAGGGAACCCGTTTCTGGTGTCAGTGAACGGCCCTCGTTGCAGCCTGGCTGTCTGGATCCAGGACAGTCTCGGGACACTCCAGTGGCTCCAGGTGGCCTGAACAAGTCTCTGAACACAGCAAGTCAAGACCCTGTGAATTCTGAATGACCCTGGAGCCATCTTCACCCAGGTCACAGAAGAAGCACCTCCCCCTGGTGGCCCAGCAGAAGGGAAGGCCTGTGATTGGTGCAAACATCCTGGTCACACCCCTCAACAGTGTTAGCAGGAGCTTAGCTCCTTTCTCTAGTATGCTGCCCCCTGGCGTTCACAGGAGACTCCCTCTGCGGTCTTCCTTGAATAGTTTATTTGTGATCTCTCTTCAGCAGGCCAGGCTTCTTACACTTGTTCGCTCTTTATCATCAAGTGACTGGACTAAGCTTGAGAGCACAAAAGGAGGCTGTGGCAGAGTGACCAGAGTGTGGCTGAAGAGCTTCGGAGAGTGGCCAGGGCAGGAAGAACAGAGAGCAGAAACAACAGAGAAAATGACCCAAGCTTACAATGAGGAACAGCAGGCCCTTGTCGCTAGAATTCCAGGGGCCCACCACGCGTTAAGAGCCAAGGGTTGCAGACACTTCAGGCCTGACCGCTGTGGCACTAGCTGCTGAGGGTCCCAACGCCCTCAGAAGCTAACGCACCAGCAGACGCTGCTGGCCGCTGCCCATCACCGCTGCATTAAAGCCGGGGCATACGAGCAGACGGCAACACGGGAGACTCCCACTCATGGTTTCTACTTGGCCAGAATAAAACTCCCAATCAGTCACAGGCAGCATGGCTCCTGTGACTGACACAAGCCATCCAACTCTTCATCTGTCTCAAAGGAAGTGTGAGAAGTGCAGAGAGTTGGGCAGCAGGTAGGAGAGCCGCAGCACACGAACTCTGGTGGGGGGACAATCAGAGGGAGGAGGAAGTGGAAATGCTGCTTATAAACTATCTGTATAGAGAATGAGAAAAGAGCTGAAGACGGGCTAGCAGTAAGGCTGCTCTGCTCCTGTCTGGCCTGACTCAGGGGAACCTGTTTCAAACCGTCGCTGTTACAGCTAGAAACTGCCAAGGTGCAGCTCCTCCATCAGTAACAGGAGCAGATGCAGGAAGCGGCAGTAACCCCCAGACCCTCAGGCCCTGGGATGTGGCAGAAGTTTATTTTTAGTTATATATAAAATAATTGTTTTATGCACTGTTGGGTGAGGGGCTGCCTAGGGCGTTCTGTATTGTCTGCAGGTGTTGGATTCCTGTGGGGTGTTTGATTGCTAATGATCTGCATGTGCTGTCAGTAGAACACCTGAGGAGTTCTGAATCAATAAAACACCTGAGCACAAATGCTCGGGGTCCACTGTGAATATGGCACTGGCCAGGACGGGGTTCCCTCTGCTGAGGTCTGGCAGGGCTGCAATGAGGAAGGATGCCTCCCTCCTGGGAGACTAGGACCCTTCCCCAAACTGGAGCAAATGCCAGACAGAGGAATTTTCTTTTCCGTTACGTTTTGTTCTGTCAGAGCAAACACAAGGGAAACTGAAGGCGGCACCTCTCCCCACAAGAGCTGAGTCTGTGGCTCCTGGACCCTTCCCTGAGAGAGAGCCACTTGTAGAGGAAAGGAGATCCCCCACCCCCGGATCCCATCCCTCAGGCCCACATCTGTGTTGTGGGAGATGCAGGAACACAGCAGCGGTGCCTCTGTGTGTATGAATCTGTTTGCTCAGCATGGCACGGCGATCTCTGGGTGGACAACGCGGGACTCACCTGGTTCGCCCTTCTCTCCAGCGGATCCTGGGATTCCATCACTGCCAGGCTCTCCCTTCTGTCCAGCTGGGCCTGAGGGGCCGGGAGTCCCAGGGAGACCTTGGGGAGAAATGACACCGTCACTCATGGTCCCTCTTAGCACCGTGGCTTCTGCCAAGTAGCCCTTCTCAGACATCCTAAAGAGCCCTTCCCTGCATGTGCCCGGCATCCCCAGTCAGTCCTGACACCGGGCCAACAGGATGCTTTCTGCTGCTCAGATCAGCATGACCCCACCCAATACCCACAAAGAGAACGGAGGAAAATGTCTGAAATGCCCGTCTCACTCGGAAGCAGCTTGGAGGTGCTGGGCCTGGTTCCTGATCTCCCCAAACCACCTGCAGACTTAGTCTGGAACTGAAAGTGGAGGGGTAGGACCAGCTGACCCCAAGCAGCATCCAAGGGCCTGGTTCACAGTGAAGGATGCTCCCACAAGGCTGAGATACACTCCCCAAATCCCCAGCAAGCCTGAGTGCTAGTCATCTGCCTACACCAGTACCAGAAAAGGGTCCCTACCAGCTTCTCCCTTGACTCCGGGAACACCATCCAGGCCTGGGAGGCCTTTGTCTCCTTTCTCTCCAGGCAGGCCTGGGCTTCCTAAAGAGAAAATGAAAGTTCTGAAGTTGTGTGCCCCTGACCTTTCCTGTCTGTGATCCACTGCCCAGAGGTCACCCAGCCCCTACCTGGATGACCGATGCTCCCTGGAGACCCCCTTGGGCCTGGGGACCCTGGCATCCCTGGGGTTCCGGTGCTGCCTTTCTCTCCCTTCTCACCAGGGCTACCCGGGAAACCTGCGAGCCCTTGGTCTCCCTGTGAGAAAGAAGCAGGCATATTAGCTCGGGGTCCGGAAGCTCTCTAGGTAATGGGTTTTGATGCAATGGGTATCGCATTGCAGAATCGCATTCGTTAGGCTTTCCAGAAAAGAATCAAAGTCCGCATCTGAGAAGAGGCAGAGCTGACAGTTTGACAGACTGACAGAACGAAAGAATGACAGAACATTCGCCAAGTTCCTCAGCCCACCCTTCTCATCCTCCCTGGGATAGGGAGCCACCCTCGCCGCTCAAAGAGCTCCTAGACTTTTCCCTGGGGATCAAATACAGTGAACAGGAGCACGAGGAGATGCCTCTGAGTTAGCTGGAAGAGGTGTTACATGTCACAGCCCATGAATGTGCTGATGAAAGCATGTCAGGACCGTTTCCACGGAGACGGGAGATGTTTACATGATGGAAGATGATCACCTTGTCACCAGGCCGTCCGGGAATCCCAATGCCAGGCAGACCTGACCGCCCTTTCTCTCCTTTTGCCCCTTTCTCTCCAGGTAAGCCAGGGACGCCCTGTGGGCCAGGGATGCCAGGCACACCTTTTTCTCCAGGTGAACCTAGGGGCACAAATAATCAAACTTGAATTTGATGTTACTGACGCTGAGCAGAAACTGTATATCACTCTGTTTATCAGTCTGCCAATAACGCAGCTGGGGGCTCTCAGGCAAGCTGCACCACAGCCACCTGGGAAATGTTCCCTCTGCCTTCAGAGACCATCCTTGTGTAAAGAGAGAGACGAAGCGCAACCCTACCAACAAGGTAAGCAGAGCCTTTATGATGCCATCAGAGGAGTGCGAGACGGTGTGAAGAGTTTCACACAGCACGCGCAGGTGATGACATACAGACACAGGAACACAGCCAGCAGCTTAGGACGTTAAAGTAATTGGAGCACCTCGATAAGACTTGGGGGAGACAGGAAAGCAGGCCTCCAGTCTTGGCTGTCACTTCCCAGCCTATGCTGAGAACCCCCTCCCAAATAATCCACTCGTCCACTGGCAGCTCACTTCCCAGCATGCATTACTATTCATTTTTAGCAATGATCAGAGTGTCAGTCAAAAGCCATCCACCACAGACAGGAGACTGTACACTAGGGGCTGCCAGGATCCCATCTCCTAGCAAGCAGTGCCACCCTGCAGACAGCCCGCTTGTCCCATCTGCATGCACACTGTGTGTTACAAAGACCTTGACCACACATCAGGTTACCTGGCAAGCCCATTCCTCCAACTGATCCTTTGGGTCCAGGGAGTCCAGGGGATCCTGGTGTTCCACTAAGACCTGGGTCACCTTTAGGTCCTAGAACAAGAGAAAAGCCCCCCAGGTCAACATCTTTGGGAAGCATAGAGAAGAGGGTTCCTTGACAACAGCTCAGGCCATGCTGTCCACACCTACCCGGTTGTCCAGGATGCCCCGCCTGCCCATCCTTCCCAGGCACTCCTGGGGTTCCAGGGTCTCCTCGGGAGCCTTTATCACCAGTGGGCCCAATTTGTCCTGCATGTCACAGAAAACAGAGTGAGCTCCCACATCCGCTTGGGAGGCGACTGTAGAGGAGCAGGGTGATGGGATGTCCATGGAGAGACCGGGTCCCCAGTGACGTGTCAGCTCTGTCCCGGAGGGCTCTCCCTGCTCACCTTTCTCTCCTTGGTCTCCCTTCTGTCCCTTCATGCTGCCCATGTCCACATGATCCATAGACCCTGGCTTGCCAGGAAGCCCGACGTCCCCTTTATCACCTTTGAAGCCAGGGTCTCCCCTGGGTCCTGAGGAGCCTGGAAGGCCATGGTCCCCTGGCAAGAGAAACAAACATCCAGTGAGATCCAGACCCAGCCCTATCCGGAAGGCTCTCTTTCCAGCTAGAACCTGCAGAGTTGGGGAGGAACCAGAGCCCGTGGAACGCTGAGACTGGTGGCAAGAGTCTGGGTCTCGGGGGGAACCGGGACTCCAGGTAGAGGCATGGTCGAGCCACCTTCTAAAGTTCGCTATCTGCTAATAATTCCAACACACGCCATTTACAAGAAGTCCTTTACCTCCTCCCCGGATCCTTCTCCGCCCTTTACCTTGTCATTCCCAAGTGCCCCAACTATAAACAAATTATAGAATGGTCAACGTCTACATCCTGACATCAAGTTCCCTTCCTGTGTCTTATGTTTACAGCCAGCTTCCTCTTTGTAAAAGAAGAGGATTTGAGTCAATTTCAGAGACTGAGAAACGAAAATCTGGGCTTGCCCATGAAGCGGGCTCCAGTGATGAGGACTCGGAACTCGCGCCCTCGTGGGACTGGGAGAGTCCGCAGCTCCTTGCGGAGAGAAACCCGGCCATTCCCGTCTTCTCCACACAGCTAGGCAGACGCAGCACGGCACGTGCCCATGCTCTGTGTGTGGAGTTAATTTCTCTGGGAGAGAGGTATCCTCCAGCCCTTGGGTGACCTTCTAGATTTCTGTCAACTACTTCTTAAAACCCAATGTGATCTATAATAGGGCAAGAACTTTCCAGGATTCTCAAGAAATAAAGACACAACATGGTTGGCAAGCTCCTACCTTTTTCTCCAGGTAACCCTGGGGTGCCTGATGGTCCTGGTGAGCCTGGTTGCCCTGGGGTTCCCATGACGCCCATTTCACCTTTAGAACCTACAGTCAAAAGGAATATTAAGAACATGTCCCTATGTGGACCTCAAATGGTAAATGCCCAGGAATCAGGGAAGGAGGAAGTAGGCCATGTTCCCTCTCAAGCAATTCAGGCATAGTTCAGATGGCACTCACCTGGGAACCCTGGAACTCCAGGAGTCCCCTGCTGTCCAGGAAGGCCAGGGAGCCCTGACTGTCCTGTGAGGCCGGGAAGTCCTTGAGAGCCTTTATCTCCTTTGGGACCGGGCATGTCCAGTCCTGGGAATCCAGGGAAGCCCTTCTCTCCTTTGACTCCAGGTGGGCCTGAGTTGGACAAAGTGAGTAACTTGAGGAACGTTCTAGAATGGGTGTTATCATGCAGAGTACTTTCTGAGACAGCATGTGAGCATGCTAGCACGGGTCCCTTGAACGATGCCCAGTGTTTAGGGTAAGCCATCTCATAAGAGAACACCTCCCCTGTCTGCAAGCCTGGATCATCATTACCTCTATAAAGCCCACCAGACTCAGCCAGTATAGGCCAGGTTTCCCTGAATATTGTGCCCTGTTTCCACAACACTGGCATAATCCTAGGATTATTGGTACAAGGCAACTAGACGAGGAATCAATTAGTTTAAATTATTATTTAGACTTGTAACAATGACAACAGGAAGACATTATGTTAAATAAAATCTTAAATGCTACCAAATATGCAACAGAGTTGTCTTTGGTGCACTAACCAGATTCGGCGTGAGGGGACAATGGGGACCTCCGGCGCTCGGGCGAAGCCAACAGCCAAACCCATTTTTACAAACTAGAATGCACCCCACACACATTTTATTTTTTGTGGCAACTGTGCTAACATCTCTCACCACACAGTTCACAGGCTCTGGGAAAGGGACAGTCCTATCACCTGATGATCCTGGTGGTCCCTGCCCTCCGGGGGGGCCCATGGCTCCGGGTGGTCCTATTCCTGGAACCCCTGGTGGTCCTGCAGGGCCTTGAACTCCAGGAGGTCCTGGGTCACCTGTCAGAAAGAATGGGAATAAGTTGGAGGCTGGAGTGCATGCCATCCCATATGCCAACATGTACAACGGACATGGACAGGAAACCCTCAGAGTCTCACCACCCACCTCATCAATGTGGCCAAGCTCACAACAGGTGCTCTGGAGACATAAATCAACAGACACCCTTACACAGTCCAAAGCATTACCTCTGATGCCCTGGAGTCCAGGGGGTCCAATCAACCCATTCTCTCCAGGAACGCCTGGTCCCCCGATGTTGCCCTTCTCTCCGGGTGTACCAGGAATGCCTGGAAGGCCTGGCTGCCCTTTGAGTCCTGGTAGCCCAATGCCGGGTTCTCCCTGGAAATCCCCAAAATACCAGAAGCAAATTAACCCTGAACTTTTTCTTTCAAGACTGCCCTGGCTCAGCTGCCTAGACCAGGACTCCCAGTATCAGAGTTCGCAAGAAGCAGGCTGAGGATGACTGAGACACTGTTGCCTATAAGACTTGCTCTCTCCCAAGAAAGAACAGGACCAGGCTGGTTCCATCGTGGGCAATGGTTAACTAGAGTCCTGAGTCCTTCTCCCTCTTCATGCTCATGCCTTCCAGCCGTTTCCCTCTCTTTCCTCCAATCAGAACAGGGAAGCTGTGACCAGTCACCCAAGGACTTGCATCCAGTCCAAGAAGACGCAGGAGGAGGGTGCTGGGGACCAGAAACTGCAACGCCACATAGCACAAGGTGGGCCCGCAGCACATCTGCCCAGGGCACGCAGGTCAAAGGGGGGACGTGCTGCCAGTTGTCACCATTGGGGGGACCTCTGTTGATGTCAAGAGTAGAAGGCTGGGACACCTCTGCTAAAGGCCCACCGGGTGGCTGTTACGGGTGCAGCAGCCTTGGCTGGGAGGTCCTACGTGTCACCCTCTGGATTGACTTATCCCATTTCTGACAGTGTCTCTCAAACAGCTGTCATCTGTCACTCGCTGTTAGAAACGCATCTCACACTGGGACCCAGCACACAGGCCAGAAATGTTCACAAAATTGAGGCAAATGGTCTTCCTTCTGCCTCTTGTGTCATTAAAGAAGAAAACCACCCCACAAGACTAATGACCCAACCAACAAGGACGAGGACCAGTCGGCCTGGGAAAGTCAGTACCCACCTTTTGGCCTTGTGGTCCTGGGTTGCCAGGTAAGCCATTAAATCCAGGGCGACCTGGACTCCCAGGTAGACCCACATCTCCAGGCAAGCCATCAAATCCTGTTCAGAAGAGTCGAGAAACCATTACAGATGTACGGACTCTCCCAGCGCTCTTCATTGTGTCAGTGACTGTCAAACTGCCTGAGTCTAGAATCATCTAGGAGACAAAACCTCTTGAGACATCTGTAAAGAGGTCTCTGGGCTCAGGTAAGTGAGGGGGGAAGATGCCGCACCTTAGAACGGGGCCATCCCATGGAATGGGCTCATTGAATGAATTAAGAGGAGAGTGTGAGCTGAGTCCTTCCCTTTCTCTCTCTCTCTCATTCTCTCTCTCTCTCTCTCTCTCTCTCTCTGCTCCCTGGCAGCTACCTCACATTCTGGTCCCGGACCTCCCCCACCATGATGCACCTTCAAACTGTGAGCCCTTCAAACTGTGAGCCCTTCAAACTGTGAGCCCTTCAAACTGTGAGCCCTTCAAACTGTGAGCCAAAACCCTTCCTCCCTTCAGTAGTTTTTTCCAGGGATCTTGTCGCAGCACTGAGCCAAGTAAAAATAATACATCATGTAGACAGGATATGCGGTGACATCAGACAGGACACACATTCCTCGTGTGCCACTCTTGTCTGGAGCAGACCCCCTATGCACGCTAGTACCGTTCCCATTAGCCAATTTCCTGGGGTTGTCTGGTCACTTGAGTGGCATGAATACACGGACGTCTCATCTGAAAGCACTGACTCTGAGGTCCTTCCTGCCAGAGCCTTCCCTTTCTCACAGATTCACGAGACAGAAGCAGATACCAAGACTGTTGCACAGACCAGTCACTGAGCGGCAGAACACCCCTCCCCATTTGATCTTCGGGCAGAGCCACAGCCCCACACTAAGCTCATCAGAGATTTACCTTTGGGGCCTGGAGGCCCGGGAAATCCAACACCTGGCTGGCCTGGAATACCCTTCTCTCCTGGGATGCCTGGCCGTCCCGGGCTTCCTGGGAAGCCTCTGTCACCTGTGAGGAGACAGGAGAGTGGTCAGTATGAGAAACGCCTAAGGGAGCCCTGTGGTGGCCAGGCAAGCTAGACTTCAACAGTACCTTGTGGCCCTGGGAACCCAGGGGACCCTGGAAGTCCTGCAGCTCCAGGGGGGCCAGGGAGTGGGACGACCTTTCCTGCTTCACCCTTTGGACCTGAGGGAAGAAAACAACAGGATTCATGTGTGAACTGTCACATCTCAGCCTCTCTGAAGCCAGCATGGACGGGTGCTGTGGAGCCCCAGCATCCTCTCAGGACACACAGGCTCTGACCCCCACACCCCAGCCTCTAAGACACCCTGAAAACCTGTACAGAAAAGCCCTTGGGTTTCTCATTTCTCCCCTGCATGTCTAGAATCTCTCTCAGAGCTAATCAAGATGTGTGTCCCCAAATAACCAAAATGCTTATTTGAGACCAGATTCCTTAAGAGTCTCACATTCAGGCCATACAGAGTTGGAAAATCGCCCATAATAAAAGTACGCTGGCTCCAGTCATTTCTTGGTTAGCTTGTCTCAAAAAATAAAAGCAAACAAAAACCAAAAGACAAAACAAAAATCGAAACAGCTTGTTTTCATTCTCCAGACAGAATAGCCCCAAGCGGCTTTCCGTCTCGCCTGAACTGCTCTGCTCACTGACACAACGGACAGGCAGGTAATTGTGTATTATCCTACGGTAGCAGGGTCACAGTTCCCAGTGCCCTGGGGTAAAGCGGTCTTCCACTCCAGGCCCTATCCGGTCCCAGATAATCCCCAGAGAGCCGCTGGAGTCAGTGCTGCTCAGAGTCAAGGCTCCTCCGAGTATGCCCGGGGACTCCTCAGCACTGCACAGGAATTCCAGACAAGGGGCCTCCAGGAATGGCCAGCCTGCCTCTCCCTACAGACTGTGAGAGCCGACTGACCCTGGCTCACATCGGCCATCCATGACCCCTGGGATCCAGGCTTTAATAAACACAGCTCTGCGGATCAAAGATCAACTTTCTGATCCAGAGGCTGACAGGGTCAGAAGGGCAAGGAACTCTCTAGAATGTGGACAGCTGGTCAACAAAACCAGCAGCACCTCCTTCTAGACCCTTCTTCCCTGCGGCGCCTGGATCGATGAGGAGCTACGCCGCTGATTTCTCTCATGGCCACTTCTGATTTAACTCCTTCCGTGGCTTCTGCAGGTTGCAGAGGCCATGAGAACTCTCCACGTGTTGACTTTGAATTCAGAACCATGAGGGAAAGTGACAAAAGTTCCTCCTCGCTCGCTGGGGTCTCCCTGAGCCCCCCAGTATTTCCCTGCTCCTGGGGGAGTGGTGAGAGACACTCTCCAGGTCCGCCTTTAACAAAGCACCGTCATGTGCTAATGGCAATGATGGTAACAGGTCCACACAGCCCCGCCCTTGGACTTCTCTGGGCGGAGACAGTGTCCCTAATAAGGACAAGATGTGGTGAATGGACACAGCCATCGTCAGAGCTGTGAGAGCAGCGGACCCTGTCCCGCCTGCAGATCCTTGCTGGGAATTCTGCTCAAAGGCTCCTTAACGTTGCTGTTAATCAACCCTTCCCAGTTCGCACACTTACTCTGTGACAAGCCACCTCTGGCCTCACCATTCAAGGTTGCCTTGGGAACAGCGATAGGCTTGTTACCGAGGGCCCATTTACCCTAGACAAAGGGGTGCACCTCCCCCAATCCAGCCACCTTGGCCTCCCTGGGCACTGATGACATCTGGAACCCTTGCTGCAGGTTTTCCAATAAACCCTGCTGGGAGGCACAGGAGGGCGGGGGCTGAGCCTCCGCATCTCTTGTCAACAGTAGGCTTAGGGGTGGAAGTCAGTTTGGAATTAAATAGCAATCCGGACCGTTGCGACTTAAATGCCTGAACACTAATGGAGGTGAGGGTTGTACTGCTTGGAAAATGCAGACGTCAGAAGGAGGAGAAAATGGGTGAGGGGGCTCACGTTTCATCTACGCCTACCGGGGAGGCTGGCTTTAGCTGATCTGTACACGAACCGACCCAGGTGACCCGGAAGAAAGAAAATACAGGAGACTGAAGGACTTCCCAGTCACCTCCCTCTTCCGGGAAGACGTCAGGCAGTGTGCACCCTGCATCTGCCCACCAGGTGTCTGTGACCTTGAAGCTGCCCATAGTCCTGAAGTCTCACCTGGAAGGCCTGGGGACCCAGGGCCTCCAGGAAGGCCTGCTTGTCCTTTTTCACCAATGGGACCAGTAGGACCGAATCCTGGGGGCCCAGGGGGGCCGATGTCACCACGACTACCAGGGAAGCCAATGCCTCCAGGGGGACCTCGTTCTCCTTTCAATCCTATCGAACCCTGAGGCGACAAGAGGAAGGTAAGATTGTCAAGACAGCACTGATTTCCTTAAGAATTAGTGACAAGAGCCTAGCCAGCCAGCACTGTTTACTGGACCACCCTCCACCAGGCCAACTTGGAGTCAGTAAATGACACCAATATTCTTCTCCCTAAGCAGTCACCAAGGATGAATCCCATACTTCAAGCAACGATGAGCACACTGTTGGCTTTAGGATGTGTCCCGTGGAGGACACGATATAGGAAAAACCCTCCATTCGGTCCCCAACACATCGAAGAGATTCAGCCATCTGCAGCCTGTTGCACACATCTACCCCATAACCCCGGCATTCACTGCAGGCTCAGGAGCCATGAAGCGAGGCTCCTGAAGCATCAGAACGAGGCTCCACAGCTATGACTCGAAGCGTTCATTTCTCTACTCTTTGCAGATCCCCATTTGCAAAACACGTGTTCCAAGTCTGGAAATGGACCTACCGGGGAGCCTTTGGGTCCAGGAAGTCCTGGGTGGCCATCTCTTCCGGGAGTTCCTGTTCTTCCCTGCATGCCTGGCTGTCCTGGGAAACCCGGGTCTCCTTTGTCACCTTTGAGTCGCATGTCAAAAAATATCTCGCCAGGCTCTCCCTTAGCTCCAGGCTGGCCTGTGAGCCCTGGTGCACCTTGCGGACCCTATAAAAAAAAAAAAAAAGAGCATCTCGTGACACCAAGAACGTACTGTGGGAGGCATCAGCAGTCAGTCGGTCCAGCAGTCAAGAAGCCACCTTTCCGGGAGCCACCATATCTGTAGATGTCACGTGAACACCGGCAGCCGCTCCATAGCCTCCAACCACACGGGCCAGAAGGCGGGAGGAACACTGGACCCAGCTTTGAGAAATCCTTGGGTAACCTTCCTTTCCCGAATGACTGCTACACCTTCCAGAGAATGTCTGGCAACTCCTGGGGCACCGCACATGGGGTCTCCTGGACCCAGGAACTCAAGACCCGGTGTCTGAATGCAGAGGCAGCCAAGACAGCTTTAGAGCTGAGGCCGCCATTGTTCCCTCAGTCTGGGTGTCCATTACTGAAGCTGCCTCGGTTTCCTCTTTTACATTCCCACCCCACAGTCCAGAGGAGATAAAGGCTTCCAGGGCAGAGCCAGGGAAAGGAGCCCTGGGCCAGCGTTTTAATCGGGTTTTGGGGAAGCTACTTGGACTTTTCCAAGACTCTGTCAAGAGAAACACGAGAATATTTTTAGTTCCTGGAAGTTGAATCTACAAAGGATGCCCACGCCAGTCGCTTGGTCTCTTGGACGTGAGAAAGGCACGTGAGACTCACCGAGGGCCGCCAGAATCTAAACGCCCCATAACTCGGCTTATTCTCATCTCTTTTCATAAGCTGTATCAAAAGGCCGTTTGGAAGTCGGACGGTGGTGGCGCACGCCTTTAATCCTAGCACTCGGGAGGCAGAGGCAGGTGGATTGCTGTGAGTTCAAGGCCTGCTCTACACTCTGTGTGTCTACAATGTATAATCCTCTGAAGAAGAGATTAGAAGACCAATCCAGTGCAAAACTCATGCAAAATCTGTATTTAAAGAAATGCCGACCACTGGTCATACACAGGACCCTCACGCACGGTCTCCAACCCTTATCACAACCTCGAGGAGAACAGAGCCGGGAGCCATGTGTCTACGACTACCCAGCCAGGAAGAGCAGCCGCTGAATACAAAAATAACAACGCCTGCCCATTGTCCCCACACCACCCAAGCACTGCTGAAGGTCGTGTGTCACACGGTGGGCCCTCTAGCACACATGCTGGTGGGACTTGTGGAGGCTCTGTGGCCTGCTCGATGTCTGTCTAGCCTGGGACTGGTGCAGACGGGATAGCCGACCTTTCTGTCCCCAGTGCTCCTAAAAGCCAAAAGCACAGGCTGAAGTACAGGACAGTTGTCAGTCAGCCCACGGTGCCCCGTGGAACCCTGGCATCCTACCCAAGGATGGAAGGTCTAAGCAGTCGCTCTCTGTGTTTATTCTTTATTATTCTGTACTATGTAAACCTTTAGATTAAACAATTGAAAAGTCAGTTCTTCCGCCGTGCTAGCCAGGTTTCAAGGGCCCAAATACTACCATCAGCCAGTGGATACCAAGCTGAGTAGCAAAGCAAACACAGAAGAATACCTCTGCTGTGGCAGAGCATTCAGCTAAACAGTGGCAGATGGTCTGGGCTAGCCTGGGCTAGATATGGACAGGAAATTGTTCGCCCAAGTCTGAAGAACAGAGAACAATTATTTCTGCCCGCCACCTGCTGGAATTGTTAGAAGAAGGTTCTAGAAACTTCAGTGTTTTCTCAAATGGTATTGATTTCTTAACTGCCTTTGTGGAGTTAATATGCATCGATATGTTCTTATAAATCCTAGCAGAAATTAGGCAGCCCTACGAAACCTTCCCTCGGACACTCAGGCCTTGTCTGCCATCCTGTATAGTTATTGTTCCAGAAATCACTCAGTTTCATTGGGACGATGCGTCCTCGAGCCTGCCCCTCCTCTATCTTAGAGGCTTCCCATCTGCCTTCTTGATGTCTGTGACAAAGAGACACTAAGGATTTAGAAGGAGAATCTTGCTTTTTCTAAATCTTTTTTAAAATTTACTTAATTGTATAGGTGTTTTGCTGACATGTGTGACTATGTATCACATGTGTGCCTGGTACCCATGGAAACCAGAAGAGGGCATTGGATCCCCTGGAGCTGAAGTTACAGATGGTTATGACCGGCCCTGTGGGTGCTGGGAATCGAACCCAGGTCCTCTGGAAGAGCAGGCACTTAGCCACTGAGACATCACCCCCAAGATCCTCCAATGTCTCAGCAGCCTTTGGAGAACACAATATCCTGACCTGAGAGGCGTCTGAAAAGACTCCTCACACAAAGTCTACTTGATCCATGTCCCCTACGGGATCGGTTCTGCCTTGAGCTGCCTACTTCAGACACTGTCGGCTGAGCCCCTGGGCCACGTCAGACACGCCGTGTCTGGGCTGGCGGCTGGACACGCCTGGTGCCTGTAAGACCTACTGCTCATTTCTAAAATCAAACACTTGGCTTTCAAAAAGAAAGGTCACAAAACGCCATCTAAACGGAAGGAAAAGCCGCTGTCACACATCTTGCCTCAGCCTACGTTCCGCTGCTCGTCTTCCAGCCCTTCCTTAGCCGTATTCAAAACATGAGGACCACATCTGAGGCTGCCATCTAACTTCAAATAAAGGAAATGGCTGCTTCCCGGGAAGCCGTTCACTGCCTGTCTGCTCTCACAGGCCTTGCCCCGCTTGGGAAAGTGAGGCTCCTGAAAGCAGGCGGGGCATGCTAGTGTTGCGGGTTTTGTTTTCGTCTTTAACCTGAGTCCCCACCGTCCCCCACCTTCGCCATCACCTCTCAGCTCTTCTTGCGTTTCTGTGATACCTCAGGTTGGGGGCTAGATGTCTGGCCTGTGCTCTGGAGCAGAGGCAGGAAGGACCCCAGGAAAGCAGAGCGGATAAAGGATAAAGGATGAAGGCACAGGCAGAGGTGGAAAGATCCTTTTCTGCCTCCTTCAAAGTTCTTCTCACTTTGATCCCCACCAGGACCGCTGTTTGAACTTCTCATCTGCTTAGAAGTGTTTTAAACAATTGCGTCTTCTAACTCAGCCCTCTGGGCACTAGCGACCCAGAGCTGAGATCTGACTTCAAAAGCAGGGAGCCTCTGTGTAAGGGCATTCCAGCTGCCCCCCTCCTTCTTTGACTCAATTCTGCCCTGGCCTCCTCGAGAGATGCTTCCAGCAACGTCGGAAAGCAGTGAAGAATTTTAAAGAGCTTCATCAGAAAAGGGTAAGGTCAAATATCTAACTTTTGATTTCTGACAAAGAAGAAGAAAGAGAAACTAGCTAATGCCTGGGAGAGGGGAGGGGACAGGCAAGGGGGCAGGAGAGAGGCAAGGGGAGGGGTGGGCCAAGCAGAAAGAGGGGCTAGGAGAAGCTTGCAAACAGACCAAGTATGTGCTATTAAGTCCTGGCATGACTTCCCTCAGAACAAAGCTTAGCAGGTGGAACTCTGTGTGCGGAAGGGTTTTCATATCTGTCCCTGTGAGTCTATGTGGCCTCCCCTACAGATTGGAGAAGCCATCTACAGAAGCATGCTGGAGGTGTGGGATGTCAGCTTCCCCCCGCCCCTCCAAAGAAGCAAGATTTTAGGCTGACCCCACCCCTGACAAGATTTAAGATGGCACAGTTGATGCCACAGGCAGTGGTCACAGAGCTGACCCCCTGTGCCACCATCTTAACCTGATGCGTGCTGTGGACTTAAGTCACACGTGTGCTCTGCGTCTCCTGTACGAGCAGAAGGAGGGCACGCACAGTCACTGTGCCAACTCCTGTAAGACACTGGAGCCAAGCACAAAGGAGGACCCATGCCATGGTTCCCATGGTGATGACTTCCAACATGCATATAATCCCCCAGCAGTTCACTTACCGGCAACCCTTCAAGACCATCCCTGCCGGGCAGGCCTCGGTCTCCTTTGGGTCCTGGCTGTCCAGGGAAACCTTAGATAGCGACAGGAACACAGCAGCTGTGAGGCAAGCCTTCCCAACCCCTCTGCCCCAAGACTCAGTCGTATGGAGCCTTTCGATCTGTGACACGGACTGTACTCTGGGAAACTTCCAGCGCAGTGGATAAATAAAACTGCAACTGTCAGACAGGCTCAGGGGGCAATCGAGAGCCTTGTGCACAAGTCACTGAGACAGGCGGTGGCAGCATTCCCCCCCTGCACCCCAAACAAACCTCAGACAAACCTGTGACTTTCCCTGAGCTGACTAACTCTCCTTAGGAAAGCATGTGATGCCATCCTGACAGGGCCCTGACCACGCCGTCCAGGTGGGCACACCCAGGCTTCCTCCTCACTGCCGTGCCTCTGCACTGGGGGGGCTGGCATCCAACCCCAAGGCCATCGCTGGCATGTTTCACTCCACGCCCCACCGCTTACCAATCTCTCCTGGAGGCCCCTGAGGCCCAGGAAGGCCTCGGAGTCCTTCCGTGTCACAAGCAAGGCAGCTTTCTCCTTTCTGACCTGAAAGAAGAAACGCAGGTGCTTAACGTATGCGTCATGTATGCGCAGTACGTGATGTGCCAACAGAAGGCTCCACAGGGCTCGAGAGCAGACACATGAGAGCATCCGCGGGACTTTTCCCTTCTCCAGCATCACTGATGCACACAGCACTGCCCACTAGTGAGGGGACCTCACATCATCCCACAGGGCCCAGGCTCAGTCTCCAGCACCACACACACATGCATCATACACACACACATGTACACGCACAAACACATGCCACACACACACACACACACACACACACATGCCACACACACACACACACACCACACACACACAGACACACACACATACACACACATGCCACACACACACACACACATGCCACACACACACACAGACACACCACACACACACAGACACACACACATACACAGACACACACACACATACACCACACACACACATACACATGCACATACACACACACTAGACACACACACACTCACACACACATGTACAAACACAAACACATACACACACACATACACATATACACACACACACCACACACACACATACACATACACACACACATACACACACACTAGACACACACACACACACACACACTCACACACACATGTACACGCACAAACACATGCCACACACACACACACCACACACACACAGACACACACACATACACACACACATGCATCACACACACACGCCACACACACACACATACACCACACACACACACACACATACACCACACACACACATACACATGCACATACACACACACTAGACACACACACACTCACACACACATGTACACACACAAACACATACCACACACACACACACATACACATATACACACACCACACACACACATACACATACACACACACATACACACACACATACACTCACACACACATGTACACGCACAAACACATGCCACACACACACACACACACACACACACCACACACACACACATACACACACACATACACACACACACATACACTCACACACACATGCACAGGCACAAACACATACCACACACACACACATATATTCACACAAACACCACACATACATATGCACGCACACACATACACACAATGCACCTCCTAGGATTCAGAGGATGGACGGACTGGCAAGATTTCAGCCAAAAGAACTCCAGACACAGGGTCCATCAAAAAAATGGAATAACTCATCTCAGTAAGTAGCAAGTGTGTGGTGAGGAGAGTTACATGGCTGTCCCAAGATGCTCTCCTGAAGCTATTTTCCAAGCAACATTTAGACTTTGAAAGGGCTAAAATTCTTTATAGCCCAAGACAGACATGGTCAGCCCTGGGGCTGGTTTTATGAGGGTCCCAGTTTGTTCGGCTCCAAGGTTAACAAGCACATAAATATCGGAATGCCATTGTTTAGTCCACGGGTTCCTGCTGTTCGTGTAGCGACAGTCCCCTGTCTCCGGATCCAATGGCTAAGGAGATAAATCAGTGTCCTGCACTGACATCACAGCAAACACTTAAAAGGTTAGAGATAAAACTGAGAGCCCGGAGTAAGGCTAGTTAATCCGTCAACAGCAGGACTGTCGGCCCGGATTGCGCAAACAGCATCCCACGTAAAGATCCCTGATTTGGCTTGAAGGAAGGATGTGCGTCCTGTGAGAAGGAAACTCTCAAGCTCTGAACTGAAAGCTGTGGTATCAGTTGAGACTTTAGTACAACAGCGAGGCTAGGTTTTCCATCCTGGGAATGTGCTAAGGACAGTCATCTGACCTTCAGGCTGAGTCTCTCCCTCCTGCTCCTATCGCAGCAGAGTCAGACCCTCAGTGGAGCTACAGAGTGCCTCTTCTTGGGAGTGCATGTGAAGGACCCCCAGAGAGAGCAAAGTGAGCGCCTGCACCCGCCTCACTCTGACAAAACCTAATCCAGCTGATGGCGGAAGCTGACCAGCGCAAAACAGCTACCATTTAAAAAACAAAATAAATTAAAATCTCTTACCTTTCTCCCCAACTTCACCTGTCAAACCCGGATGTCCTGGAGTTCCAGGAGGACCCTGGTCCCCAGGTGGCCCAGGCTGACACTCCACAATGCCATCTGAAAGTAATTTTTAAAAACCGTAAGACATAGCCCGGCATTCTTACTCTCTCCTAAATTGATGATAAAGCCAAAACCTGTTAGGCTGATTTGAATACGTTCGAAATTCAGTTCTCATTTGCTTCACACAAGCCTGTGTTTTAAACGTGTGAAACAAAACAACTCTCGAGCAAAGAATGGTGGCTCCGGATGGACTGTCTCCAGGGTGCCCAGCCTTCACCCTCAAACACAGAATGGTGGTCTGGATGGACTGTCTCCAGGGTGCCCAGCCTTCACCCTCAAACACAGAATGGTGGCTCTGGATGGACTGTCTCCAGGGTGCCCAGCCTTCACCCTCATTTTCCATATTTCAAAAGTTGTAAGCAAGGAGGAAGTTCCAGAAAGCCACGCATGATCTGCCTATTCTCCCACTGGGAATTCACACTAATCCTTTCCCGAGGGAACTGTCTATCTGGACTCAATCACTCTCCTCTGCCCTTCTCTGTCTTCCTTGCCAGCCTCATCCTGGGAACTTCCTTCCTGCTCTGAAGACAGGCTAGAGTTCCTGGAACCATCACCAGAGTTCCAAGCTCATAAATCTTCTGAGATCAACCACACAGGGGGGTGGGTGGGAGGACTGCAGACCCCTCTACAGCCCACAGTAGTGGTCAGCCTCAGCCGGGTTCCTGCTGCAGATACCCTGCAGCTCATTGGTTTTAGCCCAGAAGTACCCAACACCCTTCTTTGGAAGTCTGATATGCTGTCACTAGCCTGATTGACTTAAACCTTCTGGAACTTTCTTATAATTACTGAAAGAAGATTTCAGCATCACAATAAACCAATCGCGAGCTTATACTTCATGCTCAGCTTTTCTGGAAAGCAGATACAGGAAAGCTCCATGTGATTCTCCATGTAAATTGCATTACAGCTTGACATATTCAAGTACAATCTGTTCCCATGTGTAACCTGAGTAGCATTGCGTGCAGTCTCTCTACTTGAAGCAGAATACATTCCTCTGTCGATCAAAACCAAGCAAATCAACCTGCTTACCTTTAACTTCAGATGCCGGGAGACTGGGAGCTGGTTAATATGTCACTTATCCCTAAAGTCTGATTTACTGTTAGTGATTATATTTTGTAGCATAACTAATTTTGTAAAACTACTCAAGCAAAAAGTGAATTACTAACCCAGGCTGGGAGGCCCAAGCCTTTACAAACTGCTTCTAGCAGCAGTCACAGTGCCCGCCCAGCTCTGCCCTGGGCTCCTGGCCTCATGGGACACGCATGGACACTTACTTGTGTGGCCTGGCTGCCCAGGGGGCCCAGGAGGGCCAGGAGGCCCTGGGGCTCCGTCTCTTCCACTTGGTCCTGGTAAAGACGCGCCTGGAAATCCTTGGTCGCCTTTTATCCCTCTTTCGCCTGGGAAGCCAGGAGCACCCGCCTGGCCTGGAGCAGGAAAGCCTGCAAGCCGAGCAGGAGCACGCGTAAGTGGCCTGACCGCTGTGCAGAGACTCTACACTCTTTCTGAGGTAAAATGTCTGCTTGGATCCTGACTGAGGGAATGCTCTACATAAGCACAGTCCAGGAACTCTGGAGGCTCCGGTCCTGGCGAGGCTCAAAGGCCAGGTGACAGCTAGGTCTGAAAACGCAGAGTCCACTTCTGTCACTCTACATGCTAAGGTGTTAGGGGTCACAAGCGGGCTTGATGAAACCCAGAAGCTGATGCGGAGGACCCTGGGCAGTGCGACTAAGGGGCCCACACACACCCAGCCCTGCCTGCTGTCCTGGGGCAAGGACAGCCCTGAGTGGATCCCAGTAAGGACACGAGGACTCCAGAAGCCTCCCTCAGCACAAGTATAGAGCAGAAAGAGACTGCTAGAGGGAGCAAAGGGATGCCATGCCATCCACCACTGGAAGAACCCTGGCAGAGCCAAGACCCATGCAAGGGCAGGACGTGCACCCAGAGGACAAGCCCAGAGGGCACGTCAGTGCTCCCCTGGGAACAAGCCTCCGCTGTCTGCATGAATGCCTACAGATGGGGAATGGCAAGCTCACCTGCACCTACAAAATACAAAGCAAACACACACCAGGGCACATGGGCTTTTCTAGCTGGAGAGACATGAAATAAGCTGCAGACTGTCCCATGCACATACCCAGTATGCATGACAAACACATGTGTGAACTGTGTCACACAGAAGGTGACATTGGACAGGAAATAAGTATCCTCACCTGGAGGGCCTGGCTGGCCGGGTGTTCCAGGGTAGCCTTGAGAGGGGAAGAGAGAGTCGGACAAAGTGAGAAGAGGTCTCTCATGTACAGACACTCGGCTGTTTCTCTGCCACAGTCTGCCCTAGGCTACTTGAAGGCAACCATAATCCAGGACTGGAGGATAGAGGCCCCAAGAACATCCCCCGAACATCCCCAAACATCCTTCCTCAGGAAGCCAGGAGAAGAGGGCTCCTGGCACCTCATATGACACTGAGATTCAGAGGTAGGAAGGTCAGCTTGACTGCCAGTCAGGCTTCCAAAGAGAGAAAGGCGGGGGAGGGGAGGGAGGGGAAGAGGGAGAAGGGAGGGGAACAATAAAACAGACAAGCTGCAGCCTACCTTTAGGGCCCGGCTCTCCTCTTAAGCCTGGTGTTCCTGGGTAGCCACGCTCTCCTTTCTCTCCCAGAGGTCGGGTGCCTACCACCTGCATTAAAGCTCAGGTCACTGCTGGTGTGGAAGCAGCGGATAGTACGCGGTACCGTACATTGTATTACTTCATGGGATATGGGTGCAAAGACATATCGGTGGTGTGTGGGGGAGCAGGGCCTGGAAAGCTACAGAATAAGCATCAGGTACCACTTAGCCTTGAATTTGCCAGGCAGTTCTGCCTCCTTTGTGCAATTTTCCAGGCAGCAGTGATGCCCTCACTTGGTCAACTAAGGTGGTCAACGAAGACAAGTCAACTAATCTAAAATGTGCAAATGCCCCTGAGGCCTGAGATGCATGGCTTGCTTCACAGGGCAACAAAGGAATGCCCTTCAGTTTCTCCTCAGGTACAGGCCGGAACACACATTATTTTTCCTTTTATCGGAGGCTATATTATGCTTTTTCTTTCTTTAAAGATCAAAGGGCACTTCCTGAAAATCACAGAGTCACAGACCAGGAAGAAGGTACCGCCAACCTCACGGAGAAGGAGAATCCTGGCTCATCATGATCTTAATCACCACGGTGCTAGGAAAACAGCGAAGTCAAGCCAGGGCACACTGCCTTTACAGCATCCCTGCGCATCAGCTAAGAGCGGACACGGTTTAAAGTGCCGGGAAGAAGCTTGATTCGGTCATTCTGCAACACGTGCGTACATCAGAGCTCACTGTTCATTCCAAGTCTATGTAAATCTTATTTGTCAGTTAAAAAATAAGTAAAAACCTTTAAAACCAAATAAATGAGATGTGTTGGGGGAACCGAGGTTAGGAGGAGGGTCTGCTGCAGAAGCCACAGGTATGCTGGGGGAACCCAGGCGTTCAGAGGGCAGCAGCCCTGCTGCCGAACTGTGGCCTCAGGAAACAGTACTCTGGCCCCCAAGCCCTCGGTCACACAGGGAGTGGCACAGACCTGCACCCACATCACCACAGCAGACAGGACAGGAGTGCTCACTGCTTTGAAAACACTTTGGGACAGAATAGCTGAAATGACAGCAGCTCCGAATGCACACGGACATGGAGTGAACGTTACTTGGAAAACAAAATTGTTTTGCTAGAACAACCAGATGATGGTTAGTCTGCTCTTCTTACTAACCTTTCCGTGATGGACAATTGAAAAATAAAAACCAGGTTTCGAGATGGGTTGCTAAGTTATCGGTGTGCAAAGTTTTTGTCTGTTATTGTTGTTTCCAGAGGGTTGAGGATGTATAAAAATGATAAAGGTGTGATTGTTAAATCAGAGCATATTATGGACTGCTCCATACGTCAGGCAGCCACTTCAGATAAGAGCATCACACAAGGGGCGGTTGTAGAGTGTCCACAGAGCACCGGGTTACAGAGCAACCCAGGGCCCATCTCAGACACACTCATTACTTACAGTTCCAGGGGGGCCCGGAAGTCCAGCTTCACCCTTCTCTCCCTGCAGAGAACATGCACACTAATTGCAGCCTTGCCATAGAAATGGCCAAGCAGAAGGCTGGCCAGGAATTTTCGGGTAAAATAGAAACTGGTCCTACACAACCCCAAATCGCTGTCCTCTCCCAACCTCTCCCTCTGGGGCTGGCCCGGCCACCCTGTGGCCATCACAGAGCACCTGGGACTGGCCCGGCCACCCTGTGGCCATCACAGAGCACCTGGGGCTGGCCCGGCCACCCTGTGGTCATCACAGAGCCCAGTTTGTCTGCTCACACAGAGGTGACATAGACTAAAGATGTCCACATGCCTGGGTGGACTAAAGAGGCCGCGTTCAGCCTCCTGTACGGCAGCCTCCTCGAAGGACCGTAAGAGAGCTTTGTAGAAGCTGAATACACACAGGTCCTTCTCTAAATTGCAGTTTCTCAGTCTAATTCCTTTAAAGGCATCTTATATAGGGTTTTTAATGTACGGATTTACACTGCAAGTCCCAATATACGCTCCTGTGCCGACTTCATACAAGTTTAAGATATCTAGCAGTCAACCAGCAGAAGGCACAGATGTTAAAAATGTCTACGTGTAACTACTGTATGGGTATTCACACGGATCAGAGCCTCCTTATCTTATTAATGAAGCATTATTAACATTATTAATTTTTATTAATGAAAACGTGGGTCACTGAGATGCCTCAGGGGGTAAAAGTGCTTGACACCAAGCCCGCCGACCTGAGTTCAGTCCCAGGACCCACGGGACGCAGGGAGAGAGCGCGCTCCCACCGGCGCCTCCAGCCTCCAGTGTGGCACAGGAGAGCAATCAGTCAACGTAATTGTTTTTAATTGAAGGAAAAAGAGGTAAGATGTGTCTTCAGACCCGTTTCGCAGAAGGGACATGCATGCGTTCGCAGAGGAACAGCAGGGGACAGAGAACTTGGCCATGCCTTCTTTTTACACTTCTGCATTTTCTCTTACTGTATAATTAGAAAAATTAACCTCTACCAAAAACAGACACAAGCTTGACCAGGTGTGTCACATGACATCCTTCTTTTAAATCATCAATCGCAGGAAAGTCAACAAACTATGTTGAAGACACACAGAGTAGGAACACTTCCCGCCTTGAGTGGATAGCCATTTATTCCAGAAGACAAATGGGGAATTTCTAGGAGTAAAGCTAAAATCTCCAGACAACGCACCTGAGGGCCCGGCCGGCCTGGGAGTCCTGGGTAGCCGGAATCGCCAGGAAAGCCCTGAACAGAAGAATGAGAGGACAGTCAGGAGGGGAACAGCAGCCTTTGTCCACGCAGGAACCCCAGAGGGAGGGACTTACCGGACTCCCCCTTTCTCCCTTCTCGCCATCCTTTCCGGTTTTCCCCTGCGTAGGAAAGAGGCAGACATGAGCGTCTCACAGATAACTATGGCCACCCACAGCTCTGCTCATCTCTCTCCCTTGCGAGGTTCAAGACAGGCAGAGAAGAGGGACACCAGAGTTGAGAGGTCACCGGGTGTTGTTTTAAATGATTCTCCCACCACTCCTGTGTTTCCAGCCGGTGCCCCGCCTGGAGCACAGTGGGGTGCCTGTGGTTCCCTGTGTCCACATGGGGACCCACTCGGGAACTTGCGGGGGGGGGTGTGCATGGGTCTCTACCACATCTCTCCTGCCTTCGGGGTTGCTCCGTAAGTTGGCAGGGGACCGCACGAAGAAACCCGAGGACATGTGTCAGGGGGCGTCTCCCTTTAATGCAGGGTGCAGGGTACATTTATAGGAGCACAGGCAGGGGA
This sequence comes from Cricetomys ansorgei, assembly GCA_026225945.1. Taxonomy (NCBI): domain Eukaryota; kingdom Metazoa; phylum Chordata; class Mammalia; order Rodentia; family Nesomyidae; genus Cricetomys; species Cricetomys ansorgei. The sequence continues at coordinate 38,566 of JAMJFZ010004014.1, forward strand.
GGAGCCAGTGACCCCGAGAATGTCCATTGGTTAGAACAAGGATGCTGGGAGGGGCCTCGCCTGCGTGTGGAGTCTGAGCCTGTGTTCCCAGCCTGCAGTGCAGACTGCATCTTTGCTTCAGTGAAGCAGGCGGTATTCATGTCTAATAATCTAGCTGGGTTCAGGCCGGGACTAAGGTGTGGAGCAGCGAACGCCTCGTCCTCATGCGCTCTGGATGACGTGGGGGTCAGACAGCTTCCACACACCATTAGCCCTTGGACAGCCCCACAACTGGGGAGGAAGATGGCTCTGTTTCTGAAGAGCACAGTGCTCCCGGCTACAAAGGTCAATGTCGTAGGCACCAAGGGGTCGTTTTGCCACGGGCGACCAGCACAGAGCTGATATGTAAGGCCGCTTCCGTCCACATAACTTCAGGGAAGCGCCTGACACCGGCAACTGGCAGCTAGGCAGATATCCCATCAATGCTGTCCAGATACGGAGAAACACGTGAGCCCGTCAGGTCCCAGCAGCACACAAGCCCGGCTTGGGACGGCCTGGGGTTCAGGCCCAGTGTCGGGAAGAGCAAAAACAATCACCTAAGCACCTGCTCTGACCTCACAGGACAGGTAGGTGTCTCAGGGGACAGGCACAGGTGGTAGCTCTTCCAGAGCATCCTTCCCTAGAAGCTCGGCGGGGTCTGAGGAAGAAATCAGAAAACCCTACAGCCGTAGCCATCCTTCTGCTTCATGTCTGTGAGTCTGAGGACGGTGAGAGGGGAGCATGTTCACAGTGAGGAGCGGGCAGATCTGAGAAGCACTTACACGAGGCCCTGGCTTGCCGGGTTCGCCTTTCTCTCCAAACCCTGGTAGTCCCTTGAGAGAGAAGGGGAGGAGTCAGACCCACTGAGATATGCAAATACAACATGAAGTCAGACACACGCTGGCGTTGGTAGGAAATCAACACCGATGCCGTAATGTATCATCCTTCACATAAGAATAACGGCAAAGAGGACACAGCGCTCACCTGGAATCCGGGTTCACCTTTCTGACCCTGAAAGAATTGAGGGGTTGGGAGAGACAGATCAGTACCACCCAGCGGCCACACCGCCCACCCAGTGGCCACATCACACTTTGGTTGCTTCTGTTTTCCTTCTTTCCTTCCTTTCCCTTACTCTGAATCAGGATCTTCTCATGGACTCTGCTTAGCCTGGCATGTAGCTCAGAGCTTGTGGTCTCCTGCTTCAGCATTCTTAGTATTAGGGCTACAGGGCTGTACTACCATGCCTGGCTCAGTTTTTCAGATGCTACACTGAACACATTAAAAAAATCCACACTGCAGATGGCTCGCTGTTAAGAGCACACAATGCTCCTGCGAAAGACCCGAGCGCAGGTCCCAGAACCGCCTGTAGCTCTACTCCAGGGAGGCGCGACGCTTCTGGGCTCTGCTGGCGCCTGTACGCAATGCAGAAACGTACACGCACCCACACACGTAATTGCAAAGAGAAAATTCTTTTTCACCCACATTAACAGAACATGCACACTGGCCCGCAGCAGTCAGTCCCAGCTTGGTTTTGGTTATAGTCTAATATGACCCCGGTGAAAGGGTGTGCCACCGCCTCCTGCCCTCAGCAGGAGCCCTTCTGTGTACAGCCTCTCCCCAGTGCCAGGCTTACTTAAGAATTGTCCCAAGCCAACCCAGGGCAGCCGTGTCTGCTCTCACAGCCACCCAGTCTCCTGGGACGGAACATCTACAAACCCACTTCCCAGGGGTCGATAGATTATGGCTGCAGAATCTGAATTTCAATCCAGCTGTCTTTGTCCCTCAGAGTTTTTCTAAAATTAGAAATCAGACACCCACGGAGCCCAGACGTACCTTTTCTCCTGTTGGGGCAAAGCCTCCTTTTTCCTTAACTTGTGCCTGTCCGGGTACTCCAGGGGGGCCACTGACGCCTTGCTCGCCCTGTTTGTGTAAAACTCAGAGGTTAATTAGGTATGAAAATAGAACAAAAGCTGAGATAGGGGTGGAAGCCTGAGGCTAAACACTATCCTCCCACAGCAGAAGCCTTGGTTTCTGTAAGAAAATGGACCAGCGGACATCTACAACCAGAGAAGTGTGCTTCCCAGGCTTAGGAGCCCGCACAGCTGCGGGACACATCTGCACATGCACACAGCTGCAGGACACAACTGCACATGCGCATGCACAGCTGCAGGACACAGCTGCGCATGTGCATGCATCTGCACACAGCTGCACCACTGCTTTAGCAAGCAGAGCAAGCACATGCCAGCTGACAGAAGCTTGGCAGGAAAGGGGATATTTTAGGTGAGTCAAAAACAAGAGAACCACCAAGCTGCTTCTCAGGCAGCCTAACAACTGGCACACTTGGAGTCAGAGGGAAACTCCGCCAGGCATGAGTGATGTCCGAAGACTTCAACAGTAAAAAGCAGAGCCTGGGCCAGGTCCAGACACACCATGTCTGATAGCCACTGGTGGCAGCTCGCACACCCAAGACAGGCAGCAATTGCCACAAAACCCTTTGTCTTTGCTGAGACACCACTACAGAGGACAGCAGGGGATCAGGGTCCACTGTTGGCCCTCCTTGCCAAGAAAAAGATTCTTGTCATCTTCACTCCCCTACTTCCAAAGCACACATCCTTGGCACCTGCCTGGTCCCCAGGAAAGAACCAGTCACCACCTACGTCAAATCCTCCTCACAATGGCTGCCATCAGGGTTGAGTTTAACTGAGTTATGCTACTAGAAGGCAAGTTTAAATTTCGCTCTTTTGAAATGAATTTGTAATCTGATGTTATCGCTGATGAATGTGTTAACAGAGCCCTGTGTTCAGATAAGAGGAATTGGCGTCTTCACGTCACTGGGCACCATAACCGGCCTCACTTCTTGGCAAGGTGGAATAAACTCTGTATCCTCGCAGCTCAGCTATGTCCCACCAAATGCAAGAACAGGCAGAGGAACCGCGATGGACACTCACTCACCTTATCCCCTTTTGGTCCTTGGAAGCTGGAACCCATCTGACCCTGTCGATCAAAATTACACTTTATTATTAAGGCTACACCTTGACCAGCCGTCCTAAAGGCCCCATGGAGCGGACAAGAGTTAGGGGTCAAGCAATAGTTTTGTCCTACAAACATCATAAGCTTTGCCAGAAAAATCATGCTGGATGCAATGACTGTGAAAAGACTTTTACAAATATTATAATAAAAAATCACTAATGTAAAGGTTCTTAACTCTGGATTTAGAAAAGTAAGGGAATGGTAAATGAATCCAGAGTAATAACTACGGGATGAACAGATGAAAATGGAGGGTCTCAAAGTGGTGATGGTGGTGATGGTGGTGGTGATGGTGGCAATGATGGTGGTGGTGGTGCTGGTGGTGGTGGTGATGATGGTGATGGTGGCAATGATGGTGGTGGTGATGGTGATGATGGTGATGATGGTGATGATGGTGGTGATGGTGGCAATGATGGTGGTGGTGATGGTGATGATGGTGATGATGGTGATGATGGTGGTGATGGTGGCAATGATGGTAGTGGTGATGGTGATGATGGTGATGATGGTGGTGATGGTGGTGGTGGTGATGATGGTGATGATGGTGATGATGGTGATGATGGTGATGATGGTGATGATGGTGGTGATGGTGGCAATGATGGTAGTGGTGATGGTGATGATGGTGATGATGGTGGTGATGGTGGTGGTGGTGATGATGGTGATGATGGTGATGATGGTGATGATGGTGATGATGGTGATGATGGTGGTGATGGTGGCAATGATGGTAGTGGTGATGGTGATGATGGTGATGATGGTGGTGATGGTGGTGGTGGTGATGATGGTGATGATGGTGATGGTGGTGGTGGTGATGATGATCGTGATGATGATGGTGGTGGTGATGGTGGTGATGGGTGGTGATGGTGATGATGGTGTGGTGGTGATGGTGATGATGATGATGATGATGATGACAGTGATGATGGTAGGTACATGACAGATAATAGAAAAATGACTGGCAGATGACAGTTAATAGAGAGACAGACGATATGTGGACACATAATAGTGACAGGTAGTCCCACAGACAGGTAAAGATGAGGTAATTTTCTAAAGCTTTGTACAACAGAAGGTATCAAGCAGTCTCACCATGGCCTATAGGAAGGACCAAAGCAACAAATGAAAAAATATCTTTACCTTTTCTCCAGGAGGACCAGGAGGGCCTGGAGGACCCTGTAAGAGACAGCATTTTAATTAAATAATATCAAACCCTCTGTGGTCTGGAAGATGAACTACCCCTCCATACACACACTGAAAAAAAAAACCCTTTTGTTGAAGGCTTGGTCCCCAGCCAGCGGCACTATTGAAGGTGACTGTGTCACAGGGGTGCTTAACCGTTGATGAGTTCGTAACGGAAGGGGCTGGGGGGCGGAGGATGTGAGTCACTAGGGCTGTTCCTTTGAAGGAGGCATGTCATCCCTGCACATCCCTCTTCACCTCCATGTCTCAACTCTATCTCTTGTTCCCTACCCAGTGTTCTGCTGATCCACCTGGGACCACGTGGGTTGGAACCCCTGAAACCAACAGAACGGATCTTTCCACCTTGTAAACTGCTTCCTTGGGGTACTTTGTCTTAGCAAAGGAAAAGCTGGCTCTGTACTGAAGTCACCGTAAGAGTCTATTGTTAGCGGGATGGTGTTTACTACACAGACCTATAAAGCTTTGAAAATAGCCAGCCGTGGGCCAGGATAGTGAAGGGGGCGGAAACCTTCCAGGCTGAGGCCCTCTTGGATGCTGCAGGCCTGAAGGCAGCAGCTGGTCCTCCAAGCTGGAGTTCCCGAGCGGGAATAGCACCTTCCCATTTTAGGTACAAGCATCTCCTTCGAAAAAGGGATTCTTCTGGAAGTAGGTTGTGGTGACGCCAAAAAGAGGGCCCCACATTTGCAAGAAAATTTCAGAATGCTCCCCACAATCATTTTTTAAAGAGAAGCCAGCTATTCCGCAATGTAAAAGCAAGCCTATTGAACCACAGGCGGGCGAATGGGTCTCGTTCACAAATGTGAAGAAAAGCAATACAAGAAGAAAAGGGAAAGATCAATAGTAAAGTGTATGCCTGAGGCTCTCTGGGAAGATGCTCGGCGGGGCCGTGTAGGGGCCACGAACTCAAACCCCGTTCCTCGCACACGTGGTTCTCGGTAAATAAGTCTAATCTTTCTGTGCTGTCAAATGAGGAGGTGAGGAAGTCTCTCCTTCTCCAAAGACTGTCAGCTGTGCAGAGGCCAGGGGTCAAACAGCCTCCCAGGATCACCTCCAGGTGCTCAGTTATAAAGTCCATCCTGGGGTCCATCTCGGGATCCTCTCCAGGTGTGGGCCCAGCTCCTAACTGACCCTTATGTTCCAATATGCCTCTGCCTCTACAGCCATCTCCCCTGCACAAAGGGCCGAGCCAGCCTCGATGACCTTCAGTCTGGCTTCCTCGGTGCCGGGACTCGCGGGTACTCAGTAGCCCTGACACACAGACAAGCGATCTGACCCAGGAAGTCTTGAGGGTCCACACTATCGCACAACCTTTTCCCACGGCTCTGGGATCTGGGGGCTGGAGGTGTCAGCCACATCTTTCATAATAAGAAACTGAACTAAGAAAGCGCCACAGGGCAAGCTCCAATCTGCTCCACAGCTCCTCTCCAAACGACTGTACCCAAAACTTACTGGTGGTCCAGTAAATCCTGGAGGACCAACAGGCCCCTGGAGTCCTGGCAATCCTGGGGAGCCCTGGAGTTAGATGAAAAGAGAAAAGATTACAACACTGCAGTCGGCCAGAGGGTGATTCAGCATGTGAAGCGAAGACTTACTGGTGATCCAGGGATGCCAGGGAATCCTCGCTCTCCTTTCAACAGCATTCCAGGGACGTGGCCGAGAATTTCACCAGGGTCTCCCTAGAGGACGGGAAGAGAAGAGAAAGATGAAAATATCAATAGACACAAAAGAAAATTAGAACCTGCTCAATACCGGGCGGGACTGGGACTTAGACCTGGGCGGGGAGGGAACCAAGACGAGGTTGTTCCTCGGGCACCATCCACACTGGTTTTCTGAGACAGGGTTCCTCTGTTGTAGCCCTGGCTGTCCTAGAACTCACTCTGTAGACCAGGCTGGCCTCGCACTCACAGAGCTCTGCCTGCCTCGGCCTCCCTAGTGCTGGGATTCAAGGCGTGAGCCACCTCTGCCGAGGAGCTCACCAAGTGGGCCAGGCTGTCTAGCCAATGAGCCCCAGTGGCCCATGCCAGAATCACACCCTGAATTCCTCGCATGGCTCACGGCATGCCCGTGGCGGGAGACATACACACAAGACTCTAAAGGCTACGGCTCTCTGTGTGATTTATACATCCTTTTCATGTAACAGAGTTTAGGACATGTGATTGTTTTCAACTGATTTTTCATGAGGAATCCAGGGAGATTAAACAAAGATAAATTAAATTAAACATACCTTCATTCCTGGTGTCCCTGGTGGTCCCTAGAAAAGAAGTTTAACCGTAAGTTTTGTTTCTCCAAAAATATAGTAGTAGTAAGATATAAGCAGAGGGAGGGAGGGAGAGAGGGAGAAAGAAAGAGAGAGAGAGAGAGAGAGAGAGAGAGAGAGAGGGAAAGTATAGCCATAGAAAGAAAGTCTAATTTGAATAATTGTATACTCACAGGATTCCCACTAAATCCAGGCAAGCCGGGAGGACCGAGCGGCCCTCTCTCTCCCTGGGAGAGATGGAAAATGTCACACACAGATACACACCCCAACACTTCACAACAGACATCACCGTCCCACCCTTCAGAGCCACCATACTGGTGGTAGCAATCATGGTGGGTAAGAAGCAAGATGTCGGGTACCACTTCATGGGGGGGGCACTGCACTCCTCAGCAAGATCAACAGAGATGAGGACTCAGAGCAGCGGATTCTGCTATGAGTTAGTAGTTGGCTCAAGGCAAACTCTTTAAAAGAACAATTTCAGGCTAAAGAGTACAAGTTAAAAGGAACTGTATCTTTCCCATATATCAAGTATGGTAAAACTGCATTTCCTCACCAAAGAAACAAAGATTAAAGATAAGTAACTCCCCAGTGACTGCACCTGACACTCCTGTGTGAAGCTACATGCACATGCGCAAACCGGGTCTAAGCTTACCTTTGTACCGTTGCATCCTGGGATACCTGGGGGACCTGGGGGACCATCTTGGCCAGGAATACCCTGTGATCAATCAAATGAAGAAGTCAGAAAAATAGGAATCCATCAGATCGTAGGACATTTCATGAAACAGATGTGTGCATTTTGTATACATACAGGAAGTCCGGGGTTCCCAGGGTAGCCAGATGCTCCAGGGGGGCCCTGTAAAGACAGAAATGAAAGCCTCTCAGCTGACTGCAGGGAGCCCTCTTACCTTCTCCCAGTTGAAGGAGCTTGGAACATGAGCACTGAGCAGAGAGGAGAACATTCCCTGGAGGAGACATTGAGGCTCAGCACAAGATGCCAGTCTAAACAAAACTTTTTGTCCAAAGTTCACTATTTTTTATCTCTAAAATCAAAGTTGTGCATATACAAAACACTGCTCTCTCTTGTAGCATCTGAGTTAAATTTATGTTTACTTCACATTCAAATCATAAACACTTATAAAGAAGTGTTTGTGGAATAAATCAGCTCATTGTGGGATAAATTCTAATTTACTTGTAGTGAGAGTCTTTATCTTCTAATTGCTAAACAGCCAAGTGTGGTGGACTGCACCCAGAGAGTGGAGGTGATGTTTCCTCTCCCTCTGCCCCGTGAGCCCCTGGGGGTGCCAAGGGTGTCCGCTGACATGAGTGCCCCCCTCCCTTTCACTGTGTAACCACAAGCACACAGTTCACGACACTGCCCTGTTTTTCTGTCTTCAACGTGCTTCAGAAAGCAACAACTTCATGATTTGCAGAAATGACAGCAGCAGAGAAAGAGTTCGGCTCTGGAAATGTCTCCACATTCAGTGATGTTTTCTTCCGCTAATGGCTTTGGACAGATAATTAACTATCCCCTCTTCTGAATTAAAATGTCTCTAAGGGCCCCTTGCAGAAGAATAAACAGGTCAAGCAAGCTCGTACCTCGAAGGAGTTCTGTGTACATGCAGCAGTGGCCCACTGGTAAAAGGGGTGGGGGCCCAGGACAGCGAGGGGAGGTGGGAGGGAGGGTACAGAGGAAAGGAAGGAAGGCAGCCCCTGGGGTGCAGGATGTGCACCCCACTCTGGACGCCTTGGTCCTTAGCTGGGTCACCAGCCGCGGTACTCACTCTGGTCCCTTTTGTGCCAGGAAGTCCAGGTTCTCCAGTATCACCCTACAGCAGAACAGAGACGCCATGAGATCGGCTCAGGCCATTGTCACAAGACTGGAGCCGTCGGCAGTCAGCCCCCTCCTCCAGCGCAGCTGAGCTCACCTTTTGTCCTGGGGGTCCGTGTGGCCCCTCGGGTCCTTGCATCCCAGGAAATCCAATGACACCTTGTAACCCTGGGAAACCTCTTTCACCCTGCAGGAAAGCACACCGGTCAGACAAAGGGTGAGGGAAGGAGATGGAGGGAAAGGATCAGTCTTGGCCCAGTAGAGAATCGAAGACTCTGGTAAAGCATTACTCCTGGCTGGGCCTGAAAGGCGTTGTTCTAAGAACAGCATCTGCCTCAGTGGGCAGAGTGGGAGAGACTTGTGTCCAAGTGATATAGGCTGGAACACCAGGCAGCGAGGCCCTAACAAAACCACAACAGAGCAAGGGCAGCTCTGGAGTCTTCTGAGCTGACATGAGTATTCTTCTGTCCTCGACATCACAAATTCAGGTCCCCAGTCTTCAGATTCACAGAGTGTACCAGCAGTTCCCAGGTTCACAGGTTCGCAGCCATGGACAGAGCTACACAGCTGGTTTCCTTAGGTCACCAGCTTTCAGGTGACACGTGGTACACACGCGGTACAACTCCTAAGTCTCAGTAGTAGGCATCAACCTTCACAAATTTCTTCTCATCTAACTACCAACCCATCCATCCATCAATCCACCCACCACCATCGTCCACACATCCAAACCCCCTTCCATATCCACCCACTCATGTGTCTGCCTACCTGTCCCCTCACACACCCACACACCCACCCACCCATCATCCTCTACGCATACAGCCAATGCGTCATCCAGCTTCCATCCATGGGTCCATCCATCTACCCACCCATCTGCTCGTCCTACTTGCTGTTTTGCCGAAGGAAATGGACTAAAGCATAAGCCTTTCTCAGCACCACCCAACACTGTAAGAGTCCACAATGAGTGTCTGAAGACGGCTGACGAAGCCTGTTCCAGGCGTTCCATGTTAGGTTCTCAATATTTGACACCTGACACATTATATGGTTCTTACTTTGTAAGATCTGTCTAACATCTAAAGTCTGTAAAACAAAAAAGCCACGTTGTTTCCAGTGAGTTGGTAATAATCTCACCCGGGTACTAGCACCTCTTTGTTATCAAGAGATGGCATGTGGTGATGTCACGATCAGCTTATCAATCACGTCTCTGTCTTTACATCCCTAGGAGGTGCTGACAACAGAGTCACAGTTCTGATCGGAGCGCACAAGTTGATGATTCTCCTTTCAAAAAGCAATTTTTCCAAAGATCAAAGTGTATTGGTGGCCTCTGCCCCCACCCAGTGGAAAGAAAGAAGAAATGTGATTTTTAAAATAATCATCCACGGTCTAAATGTTTGACAAGGACTGAGATACACCGGGAACGAACCAAGAACGGCGAGGAGGAAACTGTGAGATTCTGGGCCTTATGCTGACCTTCCAAAGATGAGTGCAAAATAGTGTGAAAGAGACAAAAGGAGTCAGAACACTGGAAACATGGCTGGAGAAAGGCTGGGGCCGCGGCTGAATCTCAAACCACGTGGCCAACACCAGCGGGAAAGAAACACTGGTGAGGTGTCCACACACAAGGAGGTACCAGCCTGTGAGCCCAGAATACTGTGTATTCTGTTGCAAAAGGGCAGCTCACGGCCCAAGGGAGCCATGTTATAGGAAGACTGGAAGTTGCAGGTACCCCCAGTGCTCTGGGTCTTTATATAGAGAGGAGGATGCTGGCCGCTGGCTTCTGTGGGCGCGTGTCAGTGGAGCCTACGTCTAGAAACTGCAACACTCCAAACTCCAGAGGGGAGGGGACTCAGGAAATTCCTACAGTTTGGAAGTGCCCTGGGCCAGCAGCAATGGAATCTACTGGAAGAAGCCAATTCAGGCACACCGTGGGCCCTCGAATGAAGTTTGGCATGGATGCTGGATCCTCCTCCCGGAGGCCAGCGTGTGCCGAGGAAGGAGATGCTCGCCAAACCTTGTCCTAGTGCAGAGTGGGACAGAAATGTTCACCTTAGACTGCCACGGTGGCGCCATGCAACTGCAGGCGACGCTGAGGGCGGAGATGCTGTCAACGGAGCCGCCAAACTGGAGCACCCAGTTTTCAGACGTAGAAAAGCGCTGCTCAAAATACACCACGGCCGAACTGTGAACAGCTGGCCCCCAAAATAATAAAAATAAAGTTAAAAAGTCGAATTGTTGAATTGTAGATCCTCAAATAACCCAACATGGGCTGGGGTGGCGGGTGGAGGGCACGTCAGCAGAGAGCTTTCCAGTGTGTCCATGGAGTATTTTTAGTACTTAATTGGTACTGGCAGTATCGCCAGGAGACCAGCAGAGATAAGAGTTTTTTATTTCTCATTTTAATCATGGAATGAGCGCGGGCAGGGATGGGAGCCAGATGAACTGATTCCTACCAGATTTCACTGAGTCAGCTCTGACCCAGAATTAGAAATGAAGTCAGCCTACCCCAGGTCCCTCCTTATCTAGGTCACTAGAGCAAGCTGGCTCCCAGCAGCACACTGAGCGAATCCACGGCATGATGTCAGCTCGTGGACGGACCCTCTTGTGTTAGTGTCATAGGGGGAGTTCGGAGCCCATCCTGAACTGACTGGTCACATGTCACTGGTGACCCCTCCCACCCCTGGGACCCCCACACCAGCCTTTACCACAAGGACACATTCTTCCCCAGCCGTCACTAGAGTGCTTAAGCAACCACATCTCCCAAGAGTTCTGAAGAAGAAAATGTCTCCTCCTTCCACAAGCTTTTTGCCATTCCTCATTCCTTAATTTTCCTATTTTTTTCTAGTAAAACTGTACATTCATAATCAGACACCCGTTGCCCGAAGATTATCGTGAGAAGAGCGGCAGAACGGCGAGAGGGACAAGCACTCATGCAACTGTATGGTGAGTTGCACGCAGTGCATGCTGCACCGGGGCCAAGTGGCCCAACCCGCTCCCAGCAGATTTTCACTGGGGAAGGAGGAGGAGCAGCGAGCCGGACATGCCATGCAGAGGCCAGCAGTGCCAGGAGTTCCCAAGCCAGACTGTGCAGCTGCAGTGGGCAATATTCCAGCTGTGACCACGCTCAAGGCCAAAGGCAGAGTCGGGGAGAGAGTTCCCCCGTCATCCAGTTCCCACAGCATGCTACAGGAGAGGCCAAGAGACGGGGTGGCCACTCAGTTCATCCCAGGCAACTGACCACCACAGCCATGGCTCGTCACTACAGTGGTGACCAACACTGAAGACAAGGAGCTGGGGGTACAGCTCAGAAACAGAGCATTTGCCTAGCATGTGGCTCCCTGGGTTCTAACCCCAGCAATGGAGGAAGGGCCAGAGAGTGGTAAAGAGGCACTTGTAAAATACCGCACAAAAAGCTTTAACGTGACCACGCTTTGTGACTTCATCCTTATAAGGAATTGCACCAAAAAGAGGAAGTGTAGGTCCTTAGCACTGAATGACAGATGACTGAGGAGATCCATGCCAGCTACCCTGACCTGACCCACTGGTACACACCGCATGCCGCCATCAGATTATCCCTTGCCTACTGAATACGTACCAATGGCGTGCATCGGGGGGGAAAAAAACCAAAACACTCATCATCTCTAGCCCCCAGAGTCGTTTTAACAGCCCAGGAACTTTTAAGATTCAACCTGTATCTATATAAAGAAAGGCTGTATACTAGGAAAGCCAACGTCCTGAGTGAATCTCAGAGGAAGAGGCGGAACAAAGAGTCTTTGTTTATGAATATGGACGAATGCGCTTGCAGAGTCACCTAGGGGCTGACATTAGCCATTCCAAATTAGGCTTGACCTAGAGTCCAGTGCTGGAGAAACTTAAAGTGTTTGCTTACCGTATTACCTACAGCAAGCACAGAAAGACCCCGTAAAGTGTGGAAAGAAGGGTCCCTTTGTAATCCCCAACCGCGGCCCTGCCTCTTACGGTGCTGTAAAGAGAGCTTAAGCTTCCGTTCTCAGCCAGAAAGTCAAATAGGAAGTACCTAGAGCATGCACAGTTGAAGGACTTGGGAGTCTCTAACTACCAATCACAAAACTAAAGTGAACACAAAATGACTCTAAAGTAAATGGTCATCGAAAATCCTATTATCAAGCAATCACGATGGCTAGGTGTGGTGGGCAGCGGAGGCAGGAGGACTGATGCAAGTTTGAGCCTAGCCTGTGCTGGATAATGAGTCCATCCTGAATGATGAGTTGAAATTCCGTCTCTGTATTTATCTAAGGTGCTGGAGAAATCCTCAGCGTTTAAGAGCAGCAGCCACTCCTGCACAGGACATAGATTTTGGTTTCTAGCACCAATATGTCTGCTCGCAACCACCTGTAACTCCAATTTCAGGAGATTAAATGCCATCTTCTGGCCTCTGTGGGCACTAGGCATGCACGGCATGAGGTGCACATATAAACAGGCAGGCAAAACACACATATGCATAGAATAAAGCAAAATAAATCTTTTAAAATTGGCATATATAAGATTTTAAATGGATAGATTATGGCTGTTTCAATAGCCTGCATGGAGCCCCTGTTTCGATCAAGCTTTAGCTGGCTTTTCACACTTGAAACAACAGGAGCATGGATCTTTAGGGGAGCCACAGCACACCCAAAAGCATGGGTCCAAGAATCTCCATGGGTTTTCATAGAAAACACAGGGACTCAGATGATCAACACCAACTAAAGAGCACAGTCCCCCTCTGCCTCTTCAGTGGGTAGGTTATCCAAATACTGTTTGGCGTGCATTAACACCAGAGACAGGCCTGTGGGATAATCAATAGCGTGATACATCCCATGTAAGGGGCAAGTACATGAAAACACCCTGCAAGGGGCAAGTACATGAAAACACCCTGCAAACTTTAGATGGAGGAAAATCCTGGGCAGGATAGAGCCCAGGTCCCTGGCACAGGCTCAGCCCTCGAGGTCCCATTAGCGCCTGGCTGATGCCTCTGCCCAGAGCTGAACAGCAACAGGAAAATCTCCGTCCTGGCCATGCCAACCATGTCCTCTGCCATCTGGTGCCCTGAGATGTCACGTTCCAAGCAAGGCTGAACATAGCTGAGAGATCTGCATTTTTGCCCATAGCTCCAGCACATGTGGTCACTGGGAAGTGATTTGGGATTCCGGGTCATGGTCAATGGGGGAACGCAGTCAACAGGGGAACCACGGCACTTAGCCAAGATTCCACAAGTTCAGTCCCTTGAGCCTAGCCAAGCAGGCATCTGCAGGACCATTTCCGGAATGCGATACTGGTGGGAAAGCTGAAGGCAGGCTGCAATCTGTGTCACCGGGTCATGGAAAAGCTCTGTGACAGCCCCTCCGGGAGCTCCCTGCATGCCATGTGCTCGACACCGCACTGGAGAAGGGAGAGGGGCAGGACCCACGCAGCTGAGACAAGGGAAGGGCTTCTTTTGTAAGGGTAGCTCCTGGGTTCTGTTTGCCCTCTGCTCCGTGAGCTTCTCAATGAATTAAATGTAGCACAGGAGATGTTGTCACTAAACTGCAGGGAGGCTTGCTTCCACCATCCCAAGCTCACGCATTCTAACATGAATCTCAACACTGCTAGCCAGTTAACTGTGGGGCTCGATGGCAGCGAAAAGCAGAGAGACACAGTAACTATGTCTGATAACAAACAGCTACAAAAATAAGAACTGCAGACATTTTCCAGTGTATAAAAATCCAATTTTCCTCATCAGCATTTGAGAAAAATACAAAATACTTTCTGAAGAACTATTACTCACTCAACACAAGAATAATCAAGAGCGGTGAACACCCTCTTATCATAGACAAGCCAAGACTTCCCCACGATGCCACCAACGGCAACAGATCATGTGACTTCACTGACAGGAAAGCAGCAGCAGAATGGAGTGAGGGCAAATCACCCAGGAAAATCCAAAGCCCTCCACAGAGATGCAGACATCTCACACTAGTTGCAGAAGCAGCGCTCTGAAATGTCGTTCAGGGTGTCTGCTCTAAGTCCCTCCGTGGAGCATGCAGGGCCTCATGTTAGAGGGCCCACACTGGCCTTCTGCCTCTGTGCTCAGCAGCTTCTGCCTGTGCTCACCAGGTGCTGCCTGTGCTCACCAGGTGCTGTCTGTGCTCACCAGCTGCAGCCTGTGCTCACCAGGTGCTGCCTGTGCTCACCAGGTGTTGCCTGTGCTCACCAGGTGCTGCCTGTGCTCACCAGCTGCTGCCTGTGCTCACCAGCTGCTGCCTCTGTGCTCACCAGGTGCTGCCTGTGCTCACCAGGTGCTGCCTGTGCTCACCAGGTGCTGTCTGTGCTCACCAGCTGCAGCCTGTGCTCACCAGGTGCTGCCTGTGCTCACCAGGTGTTGCCTGTGCTCACCAGGTGCTGCCTGTGCTCACCAGCTGCTGCCTGTGCTCACCAGCTGCTGCCTCTGTGCTCACCAGGTGCTGCCTGTGCTCACCAGGTGCTGCCTGTGCTCACCAGCTGCAGCCTGTGCTCACCAGGTGCTGCCTGTGCTCACCAGGTGCTGCCTGTGCTCACCAGCTGCTGCCTGTGCTCACCAGCTGCTGCCTCTGTGCTCACCAGGTGCTGCCTGTGCTCACCAGGTGCTGCCTGTGCTCACCAGGTGCTGTCTGTGCTCACCAGCTGCAGCCTGTGCTCACCAGGTGCTGCCTGTGCTCACCAGGTGTTGCCTGTGCTCACCAGGTGCTGCCTGTGCTCACCAGCTGCTGCCTGTGCTCACCAGCTGCTGCCTCTGTGCTCACCAGGTGCTGCCTGTGCTCACCAGGTGCTGCCTGTGCTCACCAGGTGCTGCCTGTGCTCACCAGGTGCTGCCTGTGCTCACCAGCTGCTGCCTGTGCTCACCAGGTGCTGCCTGTGCTCACCAGGTGCTGCCTGTGCTCACCAGCTGCTGCCTGTGCTCACCAGGTGCTGCCTGTGCTCACCAGGTGCTGCCTCTGTGCTCACCAGGTGCTGCCTGTGCTCACCAGCTGCTGCCTGTGCTCACCAGCTGCTGCCTCTGTGCTCACCAGCTGTTCCCTGTGCTCACCAGCTGCTGCCTGTGCTCACCAGGTGCTGCCTGTGCTCAGCAGCTTCTGCCTGTGCTCACCAGGTGCTGCCTGTGCTCACCAGGTGCTGCCTGTGCTCACCAGGTGCTGCCTGTGCTCACCAGCTGTTGCCTGTGCTCACCAGCTGCTGCCTGTGCTCACCAGCTGCTGCCTGTGCTCACCAGGTGCTGCCTGTGCTCACCAGGTGCTGCCTGTGCTCACCAGGTGCTGCCTGTGCTCACCAGGTGCTGCCTGTGCTCACCAGGTGCTGCCTGTGCTCACCAGGTGCTGCCTCTGTGCTCACCAGGTGCTGCCTGTGCTCACCAGGTGCTGCCTGTGCTCACCAGCTGCTGCCTCTGTGCTCACCAGGTGCTGCCTGTGCTCACCAGGTGCTGCCTGTGCTCACCAGGTGCTGCCCTGTGCTCACCAGGTGCTGCTGTGCTCACCAGCTGCTGCCTGTGCTCACCAGCTGCTGCCTCTGTGCTCACCAGCTGTTCCCTGTGCTCACCAGCTGCTGCCTGTGCTCACCAGGTGCTGCCTGTGCTGCTCACCAGGTGCTGCCTGTGCTCACCAGGTGCTGCCTGTGCTCACCAGGTGCTGCCTGTGCTCACCAGGTGCTGCCTGTGCTCACCAGCTGCTGCCTGTGCTCACCAGCTGCTGCCTGTGCTCACCAGCTGCTGCCTGTGCTCACCAGCTGCTGCCTCTGTGCTCACCAGGTGCTGCCTGTGCTCACCAGGTGCTGCCTGTGCTCACCAGCTGTTCCCTGTGCTCACCAGCTGCTGCCTGTGCTCGCCAACCGCTGCAAGCTCTTTCCCACCTGTCCTTGACCTTCAGCCAAAAGCTCATGAAAACCAGAGCATGCCCTACGCCTGCAGAGTATCTGCTCAGCCTTGGGGTCTGAGCTACGCATTTGCTGTAGGATCCCCCTCCTCCATGGCCTTCAGTAGATGCCAGAGGCCTTTCACCCCATCTCTGCTCTGGCCCCCTGGCCCAGGTGCCCCAAGGGAACTCTACCTACAGGGCAGTGCCATCCACCCCTTGGACACACAGGGGGATCCCAACCAGATGTCTCCTCCTTGAAGATCTCTAGACACAGGAGACATCCGGAAACCTTGGTCTCTCATGGACCGCGGGTCCCTTGTGGCTCTCAGTCTGGCCACCAGAGGGAGTGCTGAGTCTACAGGTCTTAAGCAGATCCAGCCTGTTAACATTAGCAGGAGTGCATCAAATTTGGGGTGTGGTGGCCAGACCTGAAATCCCTGTACTCAGGAGGCAGAGGCAAGAGGATGAGGAGTTCAAGGCCAGCCTGAGCAACACGAGGCCCTATCTTACCTCCACACCGATATCTGTATGCACGTGTGTATACACATATACATTCAAGTGTGCACAACAGAGAGAAATGGCTTGACAAAGGCTTAAGAGACACAATTGTCTAGGAAAGAACTTTAACTGGAATTGAAATTTTGTGAAATCAGATATGAAGCCAGTAGCCTAAGCGTTGGAGCTATGACGTGCCCAGGTGTTACGATGTAGGGACAAAGTGGATTCTCCTGGTTTTATTAGTGAATACTAATTGTACTGAATGACGCCTCCTGGTCCCCACTCCTGCCTCCCCGCCCTCCGCCCCTGCTGGTCCCTTCCACTTGCATGTGGGTATTTTTCAGTTTGACTTTTGCATCTCCTTTGTAAACTGAGACGATCCAGCTTGTTAAATGACTGCATGTGAATGGCATATGACACAAAGAAACATTAAATCCTCCAAATGGGTATAAATGGGACAGCAGGGAGTTCTGGAGTCCACAGTGGCACACCACACAACCAGCAGAACACTGTCAACGGTCTGCCTTTGGCTCCCTTTCTTGGGTTACAGAAAACTTATGCCTTAATGTAATTTCATCCATTCTCATGGCGTTTGTCAACTGTAAAGTGTTTGGCTGGAGACTGGGGGGATCCAGGCAATTTTCAGTAGCTTTCAAAGACAAGCCAGCTTACTAACAACTTATCCACAGGAATTCTCATGAAGCTTAGAGTCACTAATACGATCTACTACTTGCTTCTCCCTACAGACTTAAACACACAAGCCAGTCATAGAGGTCCACACCCAACACTCAAGGCAACAGAGTTGCTAGAAGTTCAAAGCCAGCCTGAGCTACACAGTAAGCTGCAGGCTAACCAAGACTACAGTGTTTCCAAAAAAGGGGGGAGGGGGAATGAATTAATTAATGATTGATCAAATAAATAAATATTTCTTTAAAGCAGAAAAGCAATGAGCCATGGTGCTGAATGGCAGGCTGGGAACTTTCCTAGCTGTGGCCCTGGGTGATGGTGTGTTGGGAAGAGCAGCAAGTGGGAGCTGAATCAGGTCACTGGGGCCAACGGAAGATAGAGGGAAAAGGCTTTGTGTAATGTGCACATAACTGAACAAAACCCGTGTGCAGCAAAGCGCTCCTAGGAGAAGTAGAGGCTGGGTTCTGCTTGCTCTGCTTTGTCCTGATTTGTAGAAGCCCATCCAAGCTCTTCGCCTGGCGCACAGCGTCCTAGTGGGTCTTTCGGGTGGGCAGGGTATAACATCAGGCGTTCGCCCCACACAGGCCACTCTGGGGGTGCAGACCACACAACAGGGAGGCATCTCAGTGTAGGCAATAAAGCAATGCTGCAAGGTGCTGGCCTGCCCCGGTGCGGACCCCCGTGAGTGTCTCTTCGCCCCCAGTTCGGGGACACCTGAATACTCCATTTCTGCGACTAGGGTACTGTCTTTTAACAAAGGCCTATGTTGAAGGACGAGGTAAACTTCACAGGAATTCTGGACTTGCTTCTGACTTGGGCAGCGTGAAAGATGGTCCTCATGAGAACTACCATGATGTCACGTTCTGCTGGCAACAGAACGTGGCTGTCCCTGTGTATCGGAGTTCCATAAAAATTATCAAAACGTTACACTCTGGCTTAATGGGGATTTGGGGAAGGTCTGAGACTTCAAGAACATAGAGAACTGATAACAAGACTTCATAGGGGGTTAGCTTCTTTCTGAGTTCAGACAGGAAAAAAAACAAATCTCTTCCCCATAAAGATAAGTTTCCTTGTCTCCGTTATCTCTGAACCCAACAGCTTTGAGTTTGAAGGGTTATGTTCTTCATTAACAGGAAGTTCAAAAAATACCCCGTGTTCCTAAGTACCCCTTGGAGGGTGAAGACATTGTTAACTTGCGAGTGTACGTGGGTGGACCAGGTCTTGAAACAAAAGTAGGACATATAAATGTCAGGAAATGCCACTGTCTGGCCATGGACTGTTTTTAGTGTCTGTGGTAACAGAAAACATGAACAATACAAGTGGGATGCTCTGACAGCCAGGCTTGGTCCGCATACCCGCAACCCTAGCACTCAGAGCACAGGAGAATCCGGAGTGTGAGGCTGCAGGAAACTCTGTCTCAAAAAAAATAAGAAGAAAGACCAGAGGATACCTGGGACCCTGGGAGCAGCATCTCTAACTAATAATATAAAAGCACATCAGACGGTCCTTGGATTTAAGCATGAAGGAATTTGCCAGATATCCTCAAAAGTAAATTAGGACATATAAAACGTTTACTAGAGAAACAAGAAAATTATATAAAGCAAAAAACACAGGCGAGAAGCCTGGCTTTTCAAGCCTAACTGAAAAAGACAGGCGTCTGTGCCCCAAGAGCGAGCACCCCCAGGGAAGGTTTACTTTGCTTCCCCTTCATTACGAGCTCTGATGGGCAAAAAACATCAACCAGAAACCAGAATATTAAGGTCCTGGCTCCAATGCCAACCATTTGGGTTCTCCAAAAATCAGTTTTCCCATGGGTAAATAGAGATGCCCACCCCTGCTGGCTGATCTGGCAGCAGGCTTACGAGGGTTACTTCCTGTTTATAAGGCCACCACACACCAGCGCATCCCCTAATGAGGTCCCAGGATTCGTGTTGCAGCCCACGCATATCTGATGGTGTGCACGTTTGGTGTCCATCATTAACTTCTCTTCCTCACCAAGTTTTCGGGCAAGTAGCCACACTGGACCCATTTTCCCCTGGGATCCAGAGTGGTTTCAAACGCTAACCACACCCTGAATCTGAAAGATAAAGGGCTTCCCCAAGGAGTAAAACATGAGAGCAGAATCTCCATTAATCAGGGTAGCCTTGGCTGAGCTTGGGAATTCACTGAGCCCGACCTCATGACCCTGAGAAGCTGCTGCCGAGTGGACCTGAGTCAGCACACAGAGGGATTTTAGTGTCTTTTCACTACACATCACAGCTCCTTCAAAACACAGCCACTCAACAAAGAAACAAAGCGAGAGCTGAGGGCCAAACAATCTTGATTTAAATGTAAGTGCAGAACGGAGATGGCATAGAGGTGCAGAGGGCAGTGTGGGGGACCCGGGCCCCAGCCCACAGCTGTGCTCACAAGTCTCAGGATTGACGTGCGTGCCCCCAGGAGCTTCGGTGAGGCAGCCTTGAAGGCAGGCCATGGTCCAGTTATTTAAAATAATAATAATAGTTTAAATTTAAACTCTGTCATTTTGACTAGGCCCATTTTATAGAGGTTTGTAAAGTTATACAAAATTTATAGTATCATTTCCTGCTTTTATGTTCTTAATTACCCAATACTGATAGATGAAATGTTAAGTTCCTTGGCCAGGAACCAAAATGTGGGAATGAATTTCATTACAGTTTGCTAATTATGAGGCAGTAACTTTGCCATAAAATAGATTATAGATGGCACAGTGTAAAAGCACAATATCCTCCCATGTTATTTGCTATATATATGAATGAGAGAGGGGGGCGGGATATTAGAGGGCAGATGACCAAGTACAGCTACATTAGACAGACAGGGGAGAAGCTGGCACAGAGCACTGAGGGAAGCAGGCTTTGCCAGCACAGAGCCTCACTCCAAGGCTCCAGGATCTAAAGGAGATGATGCAGGAGATGATGCATCTGAAGAGACTGAGCAGCAAGCACCTAAATGATTCCCCCTTGTCTCCCAGGTAAACAGCTGCTCACCCCGTGGAAATCCTGAGCTCGCACATAGAGTTCCAAACCACAGAGCCACCAAGGCCTGTCCACCTCCAAAGAGTTCTTAGACACCCTGCAGCAACAGCAGGGCGTACGAGAAATGACAAGCTCACCCACCCTGTCCTCAAACCGCTACTTTATGGCTACTTTATAAATTACGTGATTAAGGAAGGGCCTTGCTGTGATGACTCCAGGGACAAAACGCTGGACAGAGAACCGAGTGTGCTGAGCACGTGTGTGTCTGTCACCGAGCAAGCAGATGCCCATAGAAAGTCAAATGCGACCCGCCCTGGGCGTTCATGTTGCTTGAAGCAACACAGAATATGCATAACAAGACCCCAAATATAAGCTGTCTAGAAGTCTAGAATCTGTCTTCTGATGTCAGCACTGGTTCCTCTCTCTCTCTCTCTCTCTCTTTCTCTCTCTCTCGTATTGAGAAAAGAATTCACAGGTGACACGGAAAGGAAAGCAACTGTGCCCGCTCCCACCCACACTCATGAGCCAGAACACAGCCCCTTCGCTCCGGTTCCCGCTCCTTACCTAACAGTAAAACCAAAGAAACTCTGACAAACTGCCTCTAGATGAGGGATCACTAGAAAAGTCATTGAGGAAGCCAGTCTGGATTTAAATAGTTCCTCTGAATCCCAGCAGCCTCTTCCCATCTCCAAAAGAAATATTTGGGAGATAAAGCGTGGAGACCCAAGTAGATCAGAAAGTAGAAAATGGGACAGCACTTCCTGTCAGGTGTCACTGGAGCAAGAGAGGAAACCCAGATGGCATCAGTGGCTCGGGGTGCTTCACGTCAGAGCCTGCGAGAGAAGCGAGCAATGAAAGTCCACTGCTAAACGCTGCTGGATCACAGGCCCCTTTCTCAGAACGCAGAACTGGAAAAGCGTTTGACCTGCGGAAATGTCTACTCATAAAGTCACCAACACGGCTGACCTCCTTCAGCTTTCAGTCAGCTCAGAGTCCTACAAGCCACCACATCCCAGCTCTGGCGGATAAAACACTAGAGCAGCCACTGCTCAAGTCGTCCGTGACACTGCTTGAAGACACCATGTCACACAGGCGCAGCCTTAGAGGTCTCCCCTGGGACAGTCACCGGGAAGGAACGTGTCTGACAGAACAGCCGCCCGCAGTGTCCACCTCGGGGCACAGGTGCAGGGACAACGGACACGTCCTCCTCCCCAGCTGACCCGCTTCGGAATGAAGATGTTGAGTTCTAGTCTGTAGGTGATGGTGTGAAGGCCGTGGGGGAGGGGAGGCTTTGGGAGGTGATGGGGTCAGAACCAACACTCTCAGAAAGACCACTCCCTACCTCGAGGAAACAGGCCACAGGCAGACAAGGGATCCCTGAGCGTAGACTTCCTGCCTCCAGAACTTTGTTTATAAGTTGCTTAGTCTGGAGTGTTTTGTTACAACAACATCCTAAACAGACTCAAAGAAAATAATCCTGACACTGTAAGATGTCAGGGTCCCTGATCCCCGTTGAATATTCAGATCACAGAACTGATTTGTACCTCTGGCCACAGCTCTGGGGTTCCCCACCCAGTGGGCGTTCACACACACACACACACACACACACACATACACATGCACGCACACACACGCACACACACCACAGGCCATTCACATCCTCCTGCCTCATCCACGGGTCAGGAGCAAGAAGGAACCCTAGAACACTGGGAACTAGACCAGGTGAACATGTGCTGTGAGCAGGCAAAGAAAGGAGAGAACACTGGGAAAGGCCCTGGGGAGGAACAGGAGAGAATCTTACAAAGAAACATAAAGATAGGTGGTGGTTTGGGGCCCAGAAAGCAAGCATGTAAAAATTCCCCTCAGATCAACATCATGGGCAACCCATCCCGCACTTCCAGACCTCAGCTAACATCACCAGGAATCATCAAGGCCCCAAAGTATGGTGCTCCTCACTAGAAAAACGATTGAAAACTCATGAAAAAGAAAACCATCACCTGAACCTCAAATGGAGACTAGAATGTTAGTATTGTCTTGGCTGGAGGTTCCCCCTACTGTATATTGCTGTTGCCCTGGTAGACAAGATGCTTCAATTAACTGCCCCTCGTTGCCTCTGGAAGAAGTGAGTGTTCCCAGTCTAGGGTAGGATGGTGAGCCCAGGAGGGCGCCCTTCCCAACGAGGCTGTGGGGGATACAGCCTGTACCAGTTTATTCCCAATGCTGTGTGTGGTCCAGGAACAGACAGTGTGGGACAGTGTGAGCCTCTCCGCCAAGGACCTCTAACAAGACACCAATCCCCCTGGGGCTCCAAATCCTTATCAGTAGGAGACAGAGCAGAGAGCACCACCCACATCACCCACAGGGATGAATCATGATTATTGTTTATAAGATGCCTCAAACCATCAGGAATGGTTCTGGAGAACATGGATATGGTCTGGGATCAGCATTCAGGATAGGAATAGAGCCTAGGGACAAGAGTCTTCAGGGCCCTTCTCTTCATCCGTGAAATGAGGGTCTGATTCGATCAGGGTGCCGGCCTCAGCGGGGTGGGACAAGACACTCTCGCTTTCAGTCTCCCACAATGAAAATGCACTTTCACACTGAGGGTAAACTTGGCGGGTAAACAGTAGGACAGTGGAGTTCAGAGGCCACTGCAGTGCCGTGCCTGAGCACGCTGCAGTGTTTCAGGGGTGTGTCGGTACACAGCTGGGTTGCTGCCACAGCTCCATCCTACCAGTTTTGCTCTGCTCTCCGCAGAGCCTGCGCACAGGGCCAGCTTGGAGCATCTCCATACACTGAGGCTATGGGGTAAGGGCTGTCTGCCTTAGAAACCTCTACCAAAGCCTTCCAGTGCCCCAGGGAGCACACAGGGTCCACAGAGGGGAGAGAGAGAAGGCTGAAGTACTCAGAAATCCTGTGGCTCAGGAGGTTTCCTGTGGCTGTTGAATTCCTTTGTCAGTGTTCCAGAGGAAACCATTGCCAAGCCAAGCCCAGATCCAGGTAATTTAGACCCTGGAATTCATGTCACCTCAAGAGCCACGAACCTCTTACCCAGAGCCGCAAGCTGACCTCTAGATGTGACTTGCTTCAGCAGGACACTGGACAAGCCTTTATGATCCCAGGAAATATGTGAGAAAGTCCCAACTAGCAGCCATTTCTGAAAGTCTCTCTCCTCTCTCCTCTCTGAGCAGATGAGTTGTAAGCAGGATGGATGGCAGATCTCAGACCGACAGGAGACTAACCCTACTGAGGGACGTGATGCCCGGAATGGCTTTATTGCAGTGCTTGAATGAGGGGCCAGATGAGTGTTACGTCATCATAAAATTTCACAATTGGGCAGGAGGTACGTTAAACTATATGCGGACACGGAGTTGAGGCGCACCTTTGACATCATAATGGGTTTGCCAAATGGGAAAATACAAGGAGGATCACTTCTCCAAAGTCATCTGATGTGCTCATTAGCTCTGACTAATTCTTCCTTTGTTTAATTGCCCACTGTGCTGCAACCACTTCACAAGGACCCAGGGCTCTGTTAATGCCATTCTGAGGGTGCAGCTCCCAACACCCACTCTCCATCTTCATTATCGGCCTGACTATTGCCTGGAAGTAAATGTTGTGTCCTCAGGACAGCAAGCAACAGGCAAGAGGGAAATGGGGCGGTACAATGTTCATTCCTAGGGGTTTATGGTAAGTCTTTGATCTTTAATTAAAACATACAACCTCGTTTCGTGCCTTTCGAAAGCAAGCTCTTTTTCCTGTGAACCAGTGTTTTGCTGGGCTCACATATACAAAAAGAAAATACTGTAACGTTGGCCATGTACCGTCAAGACGAGATCTGCCAGCGCCTGCCTGGCTGACACAGTGTGTCCTCTGGTGAAATGCTAGGCTGTTAAAGCCACAGGACACGGCACTACGGTGGAGTGGCTGCGGACACTGAATTCCGTGGCCAGTCATCCAGGAAAACCCACTTCCAATCAAGCATGAAGCGGAATGTTTCAGACCGAGGACTGTATATCACATTCAGGGCCATGGACTTCTTAGCCGGAGTCACAAGCCAACCTCTGGACCTAATTTCAAAGCACTAAATCATTGCTGTTTCTGAACATGGGAACCAAATCCACTTACTAGGTTCCAAGCTGTGCTGGAGGAGGTATGTTCCAAACAGCTGCAAGTGGAGAGCTGTGGAGGGTTACCCCAGAGTCCAACAGCCTCAGGAACACATGGCCAAGGGGCACACGGGGCTGATGACCTAGGCGGATGAGTGTGAACACCGACACACCAGGGAGACATGACAGGGCAGTGTGCGCACTGAGACGCACTGTGTGGGCATGGAGCCCTGAGGCAAACTGTAAATATGTGTCCTGGCATTCCTGCAGTTTTTTATAAAAACCCTCGCAAAATTCTATCCAAAAAAGACAAAAGTAGGTGGTTGTGGGAATCCACGCCGATTCTCACGATCAGGGAGCCAGGGGATGATTCATGCGCAGTGTGAGGAAATAGGAAATCGGGACATCTGGAAAAAATCTTGGCATGACAAGACACCAGACACACATGGAAAAGGAAGAGTGTACGAGCATCACCACCAAACGGGAAGAGGACATCCCCAGAGCCTGCGGACAAACACGCGTGACCCAGAGTCCTGGAGCCAGACACCACAGAGCCCCGGAGCCTGCATTCTCAGAAACGCAATAACACTTCACACAGAACATCCTGTAACGAGTCCCGACTGAGGAATATTGGCAAGTGGGGAGGGGAGCCTGGGCAGCACTGAGGAGGAGATGAGCTACAGGAGAAGCAGTTTGCACCAGAATGTTGAGTGTTTGGGAAAGATGGATACAGGAGTCAGCTTCTTCTGGAAGTCACAGGATGGTGGATTTGGAAATGGTTGACAAGTTCATGGGTAAACTAGAAGTGGATGATCAGTGCTTCCAGAAAGACCTCCTAAGAGCACCCAGCTTGCACTTCCTCCAGGAAGAGCTGCAACTTGTGATTGACAGGAAGCCTGACATCTCTCAGTCTGTGTCCTGGGACCTGCTGGCTGGTCACTTGGTCTCAATCTCCATCTGAATGGAGGAGTTCAACTGGGTATGAGGCTCAATGCAGTCTGTGAACCTGTCATGAGCTGAGCCAGCAAGCAAAGTTTCCTCGTGTTTATCACAACTCTAAACATGCCGGCACTGCTGCTACGTCATGTGTGCACACCCCTCTGGACTGCTTAACTTCCGAAGCGGGATTTGGGGTTCCTGCACAGATCGCTCACACTGTCCGGCTGGAAGTTCTGAGTACACGCTTGTCTGAGCAACTAGCCTGAGCATCTTGAAGACCGCTCCACGGCAGAGGGAGGAACCCACACCACAGTCAAGCCCAACAAACAAAAGCACCTGCCAACTTCTGCAGAGTGTGGGGAAGCGTGTGCCACACCCTGAAGCGCCCTTGGGGACACTGATGGTCGAAGGCTCACCTGTAGCAAACATGTGTGATTTACACACTTCCCAAACCATCCTAAGGCGTTGACACCCTAAAGGCAGTCTGAGCCTTTAAAACCGTCTTGCTTCTCCATATTGTTCAGAACCCTGACAAAGAGAAAATGCCCCACCAGGCTCAGAAGTGCTAGGAACAACTTAGAGTGCTCGGGGTGCTGACTAGCCTTTTGCTTAATTAGAAAGTCTTCTAACATTTTACAGTGAGTAGTAGTGGTTTTTGTGCGTTTGACTTTATACATTTCATACATTGAAAAAAATAAGAAAATGGATTTTCTTTTCAATCACAGTAGATTCTGAAAATCCTCACTAGTCGAAACCCAATCGAGTATCTCCTCAGAGGTAATATTCAATAAATTTATTGTTGTTAATAGTCTATTGTTTTATTCAAATCAGTTGGCTGGCTCAACATTTCAAAGAATCTCCACAAGAGCACTCTAACTGGATATGGAACAGGATCTACTGCCCAGGAAGAGAGCTCCACCATTTAAAACAATATACTTGGTACAGCTTAACTTATGGGAACTAAGTTTACAAGCTCCTATTACACATAGAAAGATCATCTTGTCCTTCTTCAGACTGGAGTCTCAATTTACCCAATTATACAGACACAAAGAATATCAGGAATCAAGGGAGCCACTAACCCATATGTAAAAAGAATATATGAAAACATAATGCTTGCATGTTTGTATTTCACAATAAAATCATGACCAAAATGTTTTCTATTTTTAAAACCAATCACCAAAATGAATAATTTATAAGTGGAGGATTACTCAGTTCTCCAGAAGCACTGATAAAGTACAATCCCTGCCTCGGGAGAGAATGTCACCTCAGACCTGATGACTGAGAAAGCGGCGTGTGTTTGTGATGTGGACAGGGCAGAGTCCTGCATCTTAAAAGTGATGCTATGGCCTAGAGCATTGCTAGTGCTCATCACAGCACAGCCCGGGAATGAGGAGAATGCAAGCCGTGACGCTCGGAATCAGAGGTTTCCGGTTCTGAGACACGGCTGCCTCGGGCCCTGCGGGGACAGGGACAAGCAGTGTGTGACTGAGATGTGAGAGGCTGGAAAATTCCACCTCTCTCCTTAGGGCCAGCTGTGGTTAGAGCGAGCACTCCTCGTGGATAGGGCTTCACTCCTACTTTGCATGTCCAGACAGACACAAGCTGACTACCGTCGCACTCCCACAGAGGCAAGCCCACCTTGCTCTAAGGATCTGCAGTGTACGGGGACAGTACCTCTTCCACATGGTGGCCATAGTCTTAGACATGGTTCCTGACTGCTGTCTGACAAGGCCGCATCTGCTGCCAGGGGAAGCCAAGGAGGCGGCATCTTCGACAAGTAATGAGGGGTCACTGGCTTTTAACCAGAACCGTGAATTTCCTTCACTGTGACCTGTGTGCCAGTGTTTCCTACGGGAATTCTCACCTAGAGGGAGGTGCTGCTCTGTGTCTCTTGGCCTTTCCTGGGATCGACTGAATGCTATTACTCTGGGCAGGATCCCCGCCCCCCCAACCTGTCTCTCAGGGGAGGACCTGGTGCAGAGGGCACCAGCTCTCTGTCACAGCGAGATTCCCTGTGGTCTGGTTGCCGAATTGGCTGACAGCCCCGTTGATTCCAGAAGGGCTGCCCACAACCTTAGGGGACAGGCTGAGTTCTCAGAGATCCTCCAGACACCGTTCCCGCTGCGGCTGGTTTAGAGGGCAGCACCGATCTCGCAGGTGTTCGACTCTCCACCAGGACTCTGACTAAGCGTGGGTTAAGTGGGGTAAGAGTGGGTTAAGCCTGTAGTTCTCCATCCCCTACCCTAAGCTATATTTAGCTACATCCAGAGACATCCCTGTTTGTCATGAGGGACCGGTGTGCTTCCCACTGAGTGCACAGAAGCCAGAGAGGCCGCCACATATCCCTCAATGCATACTGACCTCAACAACAACAACAAAATCATCACACTCAAAATGTGGTGACCAAGTGGAGAATCCGTACGAGCTGTCTTCTTCCGTGGTGCGGTGAATGTCACGGCAACACGTCAGAGTGTACTCATCAGCACGCACGAGCCGGTGTGGACGTGGAAGACCCAGACCCTTCCTTCACTTTTCCACTCTGACACACCTAAGTCAGTGTCCGTGAGCAACAACTGCTGTCTGTGTGAAGATGTCTGCTAAATTGAACAGGAGACCTGGGTGACTGGGTTGAACATCCCTGGGGGCTCAGTGGCTGGCCAGCCACAAGCCAGGAGGGAAAAGCTCTTCTGCACCCGCTTGCCTCTAACCCTACACTGTGTGCTTCCCAGATCGCCAAGCTAGATACAGAAGCATCACTTCCAGACTGGCCCCATCTCCAGCACGTTCAGATCCTGATGCTGTTGCACATGAGACAGAGAGAGCGGTGTGAGGGAGCCTCTATGTGATGACATTATCTCTGTGGTGCAGACCAAGCATGTGGAGAGGGGCCATGAATCACAGGCGGGGTAATGAGTAGCGACAGGGTAATATGTTTCCTCCCACATCTTTGGCAAGGGTCTGGGTAACCGCTGGGTTAAAGGAGTCTATGAAGATACGCCACATCCACACAGCTTGATTAAGGCTCTCTGTGCACCCAGGACTACGGGAAGGCCCCTTGCATGAATCACCAGGCAGAAAGACTAAGCTCTTCTGTGATCCTGCTCATCACTGGACATAGGCTTCTAACCAACATCCAATCAGGTCAGGATCAGGGTTAGAGTTAGGATGGTCCTGATCCTGCTTCATCCAGGAAGCTGGCCTGGCATGCTCCAGGCCACAGGTTATCCCTTCTCGGGACAGCAACCTGTTCTCTCCACTCCTTTTCCTGGAATCTGACCTCTTGCTTGTGAGTTTTTGCTACAGGACCAGCCTCTCGCCTTCTAATCCAGGTTCCTTCCTTGGACAAGGCAGGGCGGGAAATAGTGGTAGTTTTATATAAATGGGGATTGCCACGGTCACGTAACTAGAAAGACTTCTTGAGCAAGCCCTGTTCCAGCAATGCATAAATGCCTAGCTCATGAATCAGATGCCAGAGGCTGGGCTGCCTTTGCTGTCCCAACAGCGAGCAGAGGGAATCCTTATCAAGCAAGAACATCCAGACCCGAAGCATCCGCGTCCTATCAGTTTAAGATAGCATTCCCACAAGGCCACCCCTGAGGACCCAAAGCCATGGCATGCAAGGCCCTGTCAGTTAGCTAATTTGAGTATAGAGGGGTCTTCCGGGCAGCTGGGAAAATAAGCAACCCAGGCTGACTCTGAAAGTCGGTGAGAGCTGGACAAATGACGTGCTGTCTGGTACTGTGCTGATTGCTTGAAGACAGCGGGGACTTCTACATTCAGATCTGCCTGCAGCTCCTCAGGAGCAGAAGACAAAGTCCACTGATTCCATCTCCAGGAAGAGCCTGACACAGCACAAAGCGGTGTGGCAGCTGGTCCCGGGAGGGCCTGTGGGCTGGAACACTGCCCCAGCGCTCCTCAGGGGACATAGGAAACTGATCACAGTGTCTGGCTTTCTCGCTCCTTCCCACTTAGGTAGCTACTACTTTCTCTGAGCTATGTGTTGCTCCCACCCTATTTCTAAGAGCAATAAACCCAAATGAATTTAATGTATGGACATTTTAAAATATCAAAAGAATGCCCTTGGGAGCTGAAGGTATCTGTGTGTCCTTCAGGACCCATGACTTCGCACTACTATTATTTATTTATTTATTTATTTATTTATTTATTTATTTATTTATTATTCAAATAATAAATAAAATTATATTTAAAAATTAAAAGCCAACTTTGGCCTACCAAAAAGGAAGAAAAATACCTTTTTCTAGATCCATGATTCTTAAGAGGATAGAGAGCTCGTTCAGGTAATTGGCATTTTACATTTGAGAAACAAGTATTCCTCATTTTTATAAATCTAGGTAAGTGTATAAAAGAGGACTATTTGTTTTAACAATATTAATTTGAATAGAAAGTCTTCAAAGTATATAGGAACTTTTCTTTTTTAAAAAAAAATGCTAAATTTAGACCTTATCCAACAATTCCAAAAGCACCATTGAATCAAAAGACTGGGCCAGCACACCTGCTCCCCTAAGTCAACACGGGGAGACTACCCAGGCTCTCGCCCTCCTTACCACCGGTTACCAGGATCCCTGGGGAATCCCTGCTATGGCACAACTGGAGCACTGTTAAAGCTGTGCTTCCCTGGGGCTGCTCTGGGCAATCCATTGAGGCAGAAGGAGGCTGACTCAGCCACAGACTGCAGGGCTAATCTCATGGTGGGGGGAGGGGGGGACAGCATTCAGAAAGGAGGGAGGCGTGCGCACTCACCTTTTGGCCCTTCACGCCGTGACAGTCACATTTTCCACAGCCGGAGCCACCACAATCACCCTGGAAGAAAGAAAGAAAGTTTAGATGGGAGATCGAAGTATGGTCAAGATTTGAACTGAGAGCCAGCGAGACGGGTCCGGGGACAGAGGAGGCTCTTGCCACCAAGCCCACCCACCAGTGCCCAGCGCCCAGGACCCGCGTGATGGAAGGGAGCTCACTCTGGCAAGCTGTCCTCTGACTCCCACAGTGTGCCATGGCACATGCACACACAATAAACAAATAAATGTAACTTCAAAACAGATTTGAGTTATGACATCAGCGTCTACACCCAGTTATGAGCCGAGTCCCACCTGTCACCATTCTCAAGTCCTCGCAGTACGAGAACCTGGAGGTAACTAATGGTGGGTTGCACGCTCCCATAGAGAGACGTCCTTGGGTTCCACGGTTCACGGCCTTGTCATAAGGCACGTGTCACATACTGTCCTTTGTCTACTAGAAATGGACTCACCTAGGGAGAATACGAATGGTGTTGCAAGGCAAAGAAAAAGCCCCGCCTGACTTATGAGATTCACAACTGAGACCATGAGGTGGGCTCTGCTTTGTCCCTTGTGTTTCCAGGGACTTAGAGACGTGCAAAGACTAGAGAACGAATCAGGGAATGAGCTGACTTTTAAGCCTGGGTGTCTAAATTTAATGGAAGCTTGGCCATTCATTTAAAGAACACTACATTACAAAATGCATTTGTTGTTGTCGGCTAACATACATCAAGAGCTGGAGAGGAACCTGCTCAAAAGCCCAGTGAGAGGCCAACAATCACGGTATTTAAAAAGCACCCCATCCCACAGGTACAGAGACTAAATGAAGAGGTTTCAATTAACATTCCAGGGCGAGACTGAAGGCAGAACCCAGCCCAGCTTCAAGCACATAAAGCGGCCAACAGAAGAAGAGAGGAACGCAGAGTTCACGCACACCACCCTCCACAATGCCCTTGGCAGAATGCAAGTTTTAAACCATTTTAGACAATGATGCAGTATTTAGAGGGGAGGGAGGATGCACAGTGGGCCATTAGCAAGCTTTATTAGAGGCACCATGTCAGCTTGGAAACACAATCTGGACCCACGTTCTGCTTCAGGTGGTAACAGCTCTTTCAAAATAAAAGCATGTTATTAATAGTCCCATGCTCATGAGAAGCCTGTATTTTTAACAGCATCCTCCTCAAGGCTGCATCACCATGGAGACCCTCCGCCCAAAACAACCCAATCTGGAGACACTTATTTTATGAGTTAAAGCCGAGCAAGTGCTTCCAAGACGGTTAGCTGTTCTTAATTTTATATTTTGGAGATGGGGACACTTGACAACTGTCCAGGCGAAGCCCAGCGCTCAGGACACATCTGGCTCAGGGTCCAGCCATTTCAGAGTGTGTTCTCATGGCCCTCCTGACATTTCACATCCCTCCCTGTGCTCTGCCCACTGCTGAATGTGAGTTTCAGTCATCACCAGGGCCAAAGTCTTTAGCCTGAGCTGAGGAAGGACCATCCAGAACACATGTAGGAGAACACTGAGGGACATCAGCAAACATGTGACTTAACTGTCCCCATCTCTGACCCCCTGGGCCCCATGACATGTTGATTTAATCTGGGATACTCTGAACCTTCAGACACAGCCCAAGCTCAGCATGGAGCTGTTTCAGAATGTTTTATCAAATATTGCCTGGGAAATAAAGCCCACACTAAGAAAGGATGTAACTAATTAATTAACCAGTGGCATGCCGCCCATTGTTGAGTCTGTCTCAGCATCAGCACCATCGACACAAGGAAGCAGGCAACTCCACATCCCCCCGAAGGTGATCCCCGATGGTGGTGGGGCCCTCCTCCTGACAGGGTCTGCCATTCCCCACACCCGCTTTGAAGCAAGGACAGTTCGCCCCACTCGTTAAATCCTGCTGCACCTCATCCTTTCCTCGTTGAAAACTGACCCCCAATCAGCACATGTAGCAACAGCCTGAGGTTCCCAGATCTACGGCAGTCCCTTTGAAATGTCACATATGAAGAGATGCTAAAGACAGCTCTGTGGTGAGGCTGGGACTTTCTGTCGGGAACGCTTCTGCCGTCTAGAAAGCTCAGCTCCTTTCACTCTGAAGGAGCTCTTATGAAT
Source organism: Cricetomys ansorgei (assembly GCA_026225945.1). Classification (NCBI taxonomy): domain Eukaryota; kingdom Metazoa; phylum Chordata; class Mammalia; order Rodentia; family Nesomyidae; genus Cricetomys; species Cricetomys ansorgei. The sequence goes on from JAMJFZ010004014.1 coordinate 70,893, forward strand.
CAATTTCCTAGAGCTGTTTCTACAGCCAGAGGATTCCATAAGCACAACCCCACCCCGCACCCTGGGTGGAGACAGTGAAGGCCAAGGCTTACACTACAGAAGCCTGAGGTGTGGGTAACCAGTGGGCACCTCGGCTGGGACCTACATCAGGTGTTAAGGAACTCTTGACAGAATCTGCAAACAAAACCAAAGAGATGGAGAGCCTCCCCTTCCCTCACAGCCCAGACTGTGTTACACAAAAATGTTCTATTAGTTATATGAGCTGTATCTTTATTCACATAGGAAATCTTTATCTTTTTTAGGCACACAGGAAATCTTATTTCCAAATTCTGGCCCCCAGGGAACAATTCAGAAGAAGTGACTGTTCTAGTAACATCTAAATTATGATCTGCTTTTCAGAAAGGTTTGGAGGTAGGAGGTTGAGGTTGAGATGGGGTCTCACTATGTAAATCAGGCTTGCCTGAAGTAAATACTCTGCCTCAGGCTTCCCAGTGCTGGGGTTCCAGGCAAGCAACAGACCCACAAAGAGAGGAGTTGAAGACCACACTTTCTGTGACATATTCTGGGTGGCCTCGCATCTTACGTAAATGGCTCGATTGAAAGCGACCGTCAAGTTTTAGAGAAACAGCCATAAATCATGCAGTGCATGTTTACTTTGTTAAACAGGATTTAGCTTGAAATGTCACTATTCTGGTCCTTAATGATTTCCAGTTTTATAAAGTAGCCCTCGCTGGATTTCACCCCATCACAGCGCTGGCCTGCTACAATTCCAGGGTAGAGTTAAAACCAATACAATTATTTCACTAGGGTTTCCCTTCAGTCAGGTTTGACTTTGCTTCTGAAATAACTAATTAAAACAAAAGCTTTTGTTCGCACAGTCGGACCCGTGCATGGTAACCCGCCAGGCTTGAAAGGGACCCATGGCTCTGCGGCCTACATAGAGTTGAGGCTGTTGGGGACTCTCATGTCAAGGGTTGTGTTGCATGGCTTCCTGAGGGACCTCAGCAGAGTGATGCATCTTTCGAGCCCAGCGGTGCCCCCTTGGCGCCAGATCTGGGGGACCGGCTCATTCTCCTCCATGTCTGGAGTGTATCGGACCAATCTACCAGCGCCCAGCCATCTGTTTCAGATTCTAGAACGGGAGGAACTGGAACATTCTGTGAATTACACAGTCCCTCCCCCTCCGAGGGTCAATTAGGTTAGCTGAATCCTGTTCTCTCTTCCCATGAGATACAGGCAGGAGGAAGTTGGTCAGGAATGCTGCCCACTTGGGGTCCTGGAATGTGACCACATAATCTCAAAGGACAGACCCTGTGAGATTCGGTCTCTCTAAGTTGGCCATCCACAGACAAGAGAGTGGATAACCCAGACACCCAGGGAAAAGCACCACAGAAGGCTCTCAACTAAGAACAGTTATGTTTTCAAAACTGGAGGGAACTGGATGAAAATTGAAGTCCTGCTTGCCACTTCCCACGAGACCCATCACGCAGCCCAGAACCAGAGCACGGGAAGCTGTTGAAGTAGAAGCAGGAGAGTAAGACCTGTTTCCGTGTCCTGTGTTGTGGTCTGAACGATGGCAGCCACCTTGGACCCAGGTGTTTGGATCCTTGGATCCAGTTGGTGACACTGTTTGGGTAGGGCGTGAAGCCCTTAGGAGTCAGGCCTTAACGAGGGAAGTGAGTCACGGGAGTGAGCCTGGGGCCGGTCAGCTCCGCTCTCTGCTTCTTGTCCCATCACCTGTACACCCTGTCACCATGGAGCCACCTGCCATGCCTTCTCCACGAGGGACTTTGAACTGTGAACCAAAATAAGCCTCCTCTCTTTAAGCTGCTTCCTGTCAGGTATTTGGTCACAGTAACAGTAACCAGAGCTCCCCAAACCCCTTCAGAAGGAGCAAACACAGAACTTCAGGTGACATTAAACAAACAGAAAGCACAATATTCAAGGAATGCAAAGGCCCTACAAAGTAATCCCCAGACCAAATACCTTTTATATTCTCTGAGTATCTCTGCAAATCTCCCAGGGCAGGTTAAAACCATTTGTATCAGCATAACTGTCTCTCACACTTCCATTAAGGTTTCCAGAAAGTAGAACCATCGGTCTTAACAGCATAAAATATGTTAGGTTGAAAGCATACAATGACTTCACGATGCACAGTGTCCCGGCCTTCTTTGCAGAGATGGAGGTCAATGACTAAAGGAAGGCTCCTACAGGTTGTCCCTGATCTAAAGACATCAGGAAGCCCTTCTGAACATCACAGTGGACTCCACATGTGTCGGAGCGCCATGTGAGTGAGCCAGAGCACATGCTGGCTGCCAGGCTCCTGAGCAAGGGGTGATCGGCCCTACAGACCTGCTAATCATGGCACGTGTGCCGTCAGCGTCGTTCTGGGCAGAAGCACACAGGATGAGTCTTTGCATTTCTGGTGGCCCCCTGCTTCTGATGGACATGGACCTTTAACATCCCGCTTGAACGATTTTTATGCGTTTCATATCCCTCCAAATAGGGACACGTGGCGCTCTGCCAAGCCCAAACAGCTTATCTTTCAGATTCCTTCTCACATTCCCTATCCTGTGCAAAATGTCAAAATAGTTTCGTGGGGGATGCTGCTACCCTTCTGCTCTTCCTGCCGTGGCCCTTCCTTTGGGGGTCCTCAGAATAACTGTCTACCCCGAAAGGAATGTGTGAGGAGAGGAAACGTATTCCAGGACTGCCGGAGCAGAATTGAATGCCTACGCTAATTAAGGAAACGGCAGGCAGAGCCCTCATGTGCTGTGGGTGCGATGGTCAGAGTGTACGCCCTAGATAAAACTGGAAATGTCCAAGGAATAAATCCTCGGCTGTGTATAGAATTAAAAAATTAATAGCTAAATAGAGACAGCAATATAGGTCAAATATCACAGCATAAATAATAATCACTTAAAAGATTAGGTTTTAGCCAGGTTTAATAGCATTGGGAGGTCCAGGCAAGAGGATCCCAAGTTCAGGGTCTGCCTGGGCTACACAGCGAGCTCACAGTCAACCTGGATAATTTAGGGAGACCCTGTCTCAAAATAAAAGGTAAAAGAAGGCTAGGAGCATAGGTCATTGTCCCAGCGTGTGCCTAGGCTACGGAACGCCAACGCCCTCTCCCCACAAAACAGGAATAAACCAACAAACCTGACACTTGCACAGCATTTTTGAACTTCCAAAACTACGCCTGGTAGATTTAAGGGTAAAGACGCTCCCCGCAGTCGAAAGGCTCACCTCTGCCTCCACCTGCACCTGATTCATCACTTTATCATTTCTCCGTCCTTATTTAAGACAGACGCCACCCCAGAGGAGTGAAGAAACATTCCGTGCCTTCATTCAGCTGAAAGGAGAATTTAGTTCAGTAAAATAGTGGCGGGGGAGGGTTTGCTGTTTTTTTGTTTGTTTTGTTTTTGTTGGCTTTTTTTTTTTTTTTGTCTCGTTGGATAATGGAAGACAAACACAGAACAAGCATTACTACCCTGTGAACGCACGAAATAACTCTGCTCTAGTTTGAAAACAACTACAAGTGTTGATGCATTCTTGGCAAAAATAAAATAAAAAATTAGCAAACCGATTGAATTTCTGCTGCTCAGCTCCTCCCCTCCCCCCTCCCCTCCCCTCCCCTCCCCTCCCCACCCTCCCCACCCTCCCCCATAACATGACTAAGGCTTAGCCTGCAAGATCCATGCTGCATCTGCTTCTCATTTGAGACCGAGTCGCCGAACCCATGTGGGCCTCTACCAACACCACGCGCTGTGGAAACGAGGGTGTGGGCTTGGCTTCGAGCGCGACGGCCGTGGGACGGCGCCTCTTGCCCTATTTTCCCCGTCATGCAATCTGTTGACTCATTTTCATTGCTGTTCTTCTCTTTCTCCCACTGGATGGGGGCGGACATCAAATGTTCTAGCTGGGAGGAAGATGCCCCAGAGGGAACCAGTAAGGAAGCCCAGTGCTTCATCTCCAGCTGCAGACAGATGTGGCTATAATTAGTCGTCATGTGACAGCGGCCATTGGACGCTGCGTGTGTGAGGAGTTGGTGGGCTGCGAATGTCCGCTGGGACCCACGGAGGACATGACCTCGGGTGACACTTCCCATGAGTCTGAGTCACTGGCCAGGAGCAGTGGTGTGGGCTCAGCAAGTCCCTACCGTCAGACAAAACTCATCCTCCAGGCTGCTCCTCACAGGAGCCTGCCGTCCATGTCCCCTGATGCTGCCCTCGCTGGCGCACCAGGTCAAAACAACTCCCTCTTTGCCCACTTGACATAGACACAGACCACCAAAGACCATCCAGGCAAATTTGGCCACACAGATTTCCCAGTTGTCCTCCAGGAGTGAAGAGAAGGCAGAATATCTGTCTCCTCCATCTTTGGGAACCTGACTCACAAAGCTTGCTCCCATCCCTCTCCTCCCCTCCCCCTCCCCATCTCTCTCTTTCTTACTCCCTCAACTCCTCTAGCTTCCTGTCCAGCCTCACCCCAGCACTGCTTCTCACATCTCACTCCCAAATCCCCACCTTCTCCACAGGGCACCTTCGGAGAAGTCCTTAGTGGGGTCACATGTGGAATCTGGGAGCTCTCGGGGAATTCCTGATGCCTTTCCCTCTGCGACCCCGAGCACACGCTGCACTCTCACATGGCAGGAACCACTCCAAGCCCAAGGCCTGGTTTAACTCTACACCGGGCACATACACCCTACAGCTCTGTACAGAGTAAAGCTTTCCCATCAACAGGACTACCTTTCAGCACCTGAAGGTCCCACTTTCTCTCAGGAAGTAACAATTAGCAGCAGAGCAAAGGGCTTGCTTCATACACAACAAGAGAAAGCAGAGACAGTGTTTCATTTATCCTTCCGCATTCCGTTGTCTGAGCCTTTAAGGACCCAAGTTTGTAGCAAACTGAAAAGGGGAATGAGGAAAAGCCTAAGTGACTAGAGAAATATTTCAGGAATGATTGACACGCAGCTCCAAAAGAGGGATTCATGAAGCCAGTGGCTGGAGTACCCGCCCCGCCTCTCTCTCGCTGAACAAGTAAGCATTTTAGATCGCTGCTGATATGGTGCCATCTTCTGCTCTGGAGTAGAGAGAAAGGAGGAGGAGGAGAAAGAGAAACCCTCACAAGCCTGCAGTGCATCTTATTTCACAGCTGGTGATAACGGGTTTCCTTTTCTCACTTGGTAACTCTGCTGTCAAACAGTGATCCACTGTCAGCAAAGTCTTGTGATATTTTCATTCTACTTGTCATACAGCACAGCTCATACTCTCCTCACCAAGGCTTATTTAATTCATCATTACATTTACTTGTGTGTGGGAAAACATGTACTTTTCTGCGTGAAGTAACATGGGTTCCGTGTCTATTCCCGAGCTTCGCCCCAGTCCCTCCTGCCAGCCCGGACTCCGGCAAGAGTCAGGCCTACAAGTGAGAACAGACAGAGGAAAGGCACGAACTGTTCCCAGATCCGTGGGAGACCATGGCCAGGAGTCCTGTCCCTCCTATGGAGAGAGAGAGGACAGTGGGTGAAACTACTCCAGGGCCAACCACAGGGGCTTTGAAAAGGAAGGCTTAAATGAATGGCCTCCGTGAATGCAGTGCGTGTGGCCCACAGGGCACCTGGATATGGTTCATGGCGATAGCAGGGCCACACAACTCCAAGCCAGGGCTGGCAAGCCAGAGTCTGGGATGGCAAATGAGGATACCCCAACAGGAAGAAGACGCATGAACTAAATATGGGGATAAGAAACCCCAGCGCATGAGCGGCAGGGACCCTCTCAGGATGATGGAGAGCACATAAGGATGACCATCTGGGCAAGTGGGGAGTGTGGCTGCCATGCTGGAGGGAGTGTCCTGATCCAGGATTTGAGACCCCGAGGGCAGCCGAGGGATGCTCCCTTTTGTGGGATCAAATCTCACCATGCACAAGGAGGTGTTGTTGCTATTCCCCAATCCCAGAGAGACTCCAAAACGTCCCTGTCTGTGGCCATCCAGGCTGTTCACCTGGCTTGTCTGGTATGGGGCATATTTTAGAAAACCGTGTGTTTAGACTAGTCCCATAGTTCCAGGAGGGAGCCCAGATGTAATGGTGCTCCTGTCCAGGCTCACTTGTAAGCAGTTTTTCAAAGAAAAGGAAGAATTTGCACTCTTTAAATGTGACAGTTGCTAAAATAGGATGCAGTCCTCAAAGCCAGAGATGTCACCTTGGAAACACCACTGCCTGGGGATAACATCACCCAATTAGTATCTTAAAAACTGCTCTTGAGAACTCCGACAAAACGTAAACAGTCAGCGCATGTAATAAGTGTGGCAGACTCACACACGCCCGCGAAGACGGTGTGGCCCCTGACCGCGGCAGGGGATCCACGGGGAAGATGTCTGCGTGGCACGCTTCTCTGGCACACACCAGCGTGAGCAACATGAAACACAAACCTCCCTCAGTATGTGGATGATGATGGTTGGTGCACCCCAACTGCTACTGTGCAGACCATAAACGGCACTTCCAAAGACCTTACCTAAAGCACTGCACATTTATGGTCAGACGAGGAAAAGGAGGGGGAAACCACAGCAGAGGAGAAGCGCCGTCAGCCAGCGCTGTGGTTTCTCAGTGCCCCGCCGTGACATCGGTGCTGTGGCGGCGGTGCCTGTGGTACCTGCACGGCTTCCACAGCCGCAGAGTGGAATATAGAGGCCCTGGCCAGACCACACACGTCCCTGGGGACCCAGCGATCCTCCCAAGACAGGAGAAATCCACCCTGACTCGCAGCCGTACCCACAGGGCAAACAGGAGGATCCATCACAATACGGAGTGCGGCAGAACTGCGGAACTGTGTTGCGGCATCAGAAGGTCTGTCGTTTCCAAGAGAAGTGAAGAAAAATATTTACCAGAGTTGAATTGTTCATAATTTATTATGAAAGGAAACATGGAGAAAAGTCGCTTTTCAGTCAACGACTGCCTCCCACGTTAAATGAGAGCTTACTCGGAGAACAGAACTAAGTTCAGCTCCCTGGTCCTTGAGTGATTTAAAAAAAAAAGCTGTTTTGCCTTCTCATTTACATCCTTAAATACTTAAGTCCCCAGGCTGCACTGGGGTTTGCTTTAGGAGATCATCGAATATGAAGCTTTATTTGGAACATATTAACGTCTGGGAGAGTCTAGAGGACCTTTACTACCGCCACACGGTCAGTAAGTGTGAATCAAACAAATACATCTTGGAAGTCAAGATGAGATGGAAAGTTCCTTTAAAAATTCAGTTCAGATAATAAAATACACTTTGAATATTTTTTTAAAAAGTCAATCTTTTTCCCCTGCTGTGTTCTATAGCCTGGGGTTACCAGTTGATGTGCCTCGAGCAATAACTCGCTAGTTCCTCTAGCTTCTGACATTACTCCGGCTGTAGTTGAGGGTTACCCCCAGCTTTCAGTAGCTGAGACTCAGAGCAAAGTCCTTTCACCTTGGGTAGGGCTGCACCTGCGGCCAGCACGCTGCTCATACCTGACTGTGGACCCCCACAGACTCAGGTCAGGATTACTCCCCAAGTCCCCGCCCTTTTCCTGAAACCTCATCAGCATAACCTGTCCACTGAGGCCAGGCCCAGAACTGGGCACTGAATTCCCGTGTCCTAAGAGCTCTGGAGACAGACAGTGGTGACGGCTGAGAAACTGTGACTGTGCCTAAAGCCAGTGAGGTGCACACTTTAAAATGACTCACACAGTTCAGTTTTTCTAGTCTATATTTCACTGCAATAACTAAAAAAAAGGCAGAAGTTTGTTTTCTCAAATTCCCAGAACTCTCCTTAAGGCCTCAATGTTCCGCCAGCAAAGCTTACAGCTGGGGATTAGAAAAGTCAATCTCCTCCCTCCCCACAGAGAGATCCACAGAATGCACTCACACACACACACACACACACAGACACACACACACACACACACATGTGCACACACATGCACACACATACACACATACATACACATGCACGCACACATACATGTACACATACACATGTGCACACATACATACATATACACACACGTGCACACACACAGGGCAGCTGGCTCCAGGCACCTCCTACCTATCACATCCTGCCAGGGATGGTGCCTCAGCCAGATAGTGTAGCCAAATGCACAGCTGTTGCATGATTTTTAATTCCCTGAAGAAAGCCTTGGTTTTGCCCCTTCCTGCCCCCAGACTCCAGGACTTGTTGCTCCGTCTTCTGCCACTCTCTTCCTAGTCCCAGGTGCCCCATAAAGAGTGCCCTTCCATTTCCTCACAGATCATGTAGGACCTCACGTTCACTGGACAGAAGACACAAGACGCCTGGTTTAAGCCACTCTGAAAACAGGAGCATGCTGCCAAGATGCTGGCAAAAAGAAAAAAATAGTATCTTGAGCACTCCCAACACACAGCAGGGACACAAATCTGAACGAACAGAGAGTCCTGGCATTCAGAAAGCATGTTCTGAGAACCACTTCCTGTGAGGTTTCTGAGGAGTCCCCCCCATGGCTGGCAGCTGGAGTGCAGGAAGCCAGCAGAGGGATCCGGGTGCTTGCCCAGACCTCAGTCTCTGCTGGATGGATACTGGATGTTCTTCCTGCTTCCTCCCCAGCAACTGGGCCTGTCATGTAGCAGAAGAGCACAGCTCTTTAAACACAACTCTGGGCCTTCCACGGAAGCCAGGATCATGGAGAACGGCCATTCAGCTGTGTACTGGGCAGATGGACCCCGTAGTCCAGCCGTGCAAAGGCGAGAAGCTGGGAAACACAGAATCCCATTTAAGGGAATCTGAAAAGCACAAAGGGCCCGAGCTCTGTCCTGCAGCTAAGGGACTGGATCCGGGATTCTGGGGGCACACCGGAGAAAGGAGAGGAAAAAACGTCTCCCCAGCACCTCGTCTGTACAGTAGTTCTCATGAGATTGTCACCAATAAGGAGAATTTGTATGATTGTTATGGTGCAGTTGGGGACACTGAGGCCTGGGGGTGCCTCTATACAGCCCAGGCATTGAGTGTGCCTAGCTAAGCCAAGGCCCCTGACTCCACCACCAGATGCTATCTCTGCAAAAAGCAGTCCTAACCCTACACCTTCCCAGACCTGCCAGAAGAGGCACAAGGTCCTTGAAAAATGAAGCCATTATTAAAGTGACTTGGTAATTCCATTTGTGTCTACAACAGGTCAGAAACAAAGGAAATCCCACAAGCCCCTTGTCTACACACGCCCATTAAATACGGGGTGTTCATAGTCTTCCTTGGACCTTCCCCTGCTCATTTTGCCGCATCATTTCTTTTGAGACAGGGTCTCATTCTGTAGCCCAGGCTGGCCAGTGAGCAAACACTGAGCAAACTGAACTCATGTCCACTACCACTTCAGCCTCCCAAGAGCTGAGATTACAGAAACTCAGCACCACACCCAGTCTCTTCCTCTGCTCTTAACTCTTGTCTTTATTTAGACAAATCACAAAGACATCAACAACCTTGGAGGGCCCTGCCCCCCACAGGCCCACTACTGTATGGGAGGAAAACGCAAGGAAAAGCTCTGAGCCCAGAGCTCCGGTGCACACCGCGGAAGGGAAGTCCAGACAATGTGCTGGGGAAACACACGCCTGCCGGCCTGCTGCGCTCATTATACCCCAGCCTGGAATTTCCAGGTCAAGGTCTATGGTTCCCACTGCCCTGATCCACTGCCCTTTCCGGATTCCCCTTTGTGATGCCCTTCCTTCCTGAGTGACAGACTCAGTACTTTACTGCCAGCACGGCGGGGTCACCCAGCACGTCGCCCCTAAGGCAGGATCCTGGCACAGACCCCATTGGACCTGGAGAGCTCAAGGGACGCTGGGGGCTGGACATTCTACTTGCAAACCTGAACTTTGGTCAAATAGACCTGACTCCCTCCAGGTGGCAACTCTGGTCACTGGACCCAGCACACTGACTGAGCATTCCTGAAAAACTTCCACACAGCAGAGAGCACGAAGAGAAAACCAAAGTGCACACATGTTCTCTCCACACCCACAGGGGGCAAGCCATCCAACACAGCCAGGGGGCATTGTGCACGTAGGGTGGCCTCGGGCTCCAGGGATGATGTCACACCCTAAACCCAACACTATAAGGTCAGAAATACAAATTCAGAAGAGGAAACAATACGTGCAGCATGAGATTAATGAGCACCAGGGAAGAACCCTAGTTACATGTCAATCCACGCCGAGGAGAGCACGGGGACACCACATCATGCTGTTCTATCATAGACACACCTGAGCTCGAGCAAGCTCTGCGTCCTGTCACAGGCTGTGAACCCTGTCAGAGATAGGCAGGAACACAAGCGAGCGCCTCCTCGCTCTATCATCAAAGTGAAGCTGATGTATTTTCTAAGTGAATGAAAACTTTAACTTGTTTCGGGCATGGCACATTCAGCTGTGTCTTGTTACAATATTGTGTGCTAGTGGAAGCCTACTTCATATCTGAAATGGTGCGCTAGCTGACTGAGCATTCCTTGTAAAGGCCTACTAGGGTTATTTTATAAACTAAAAAGTAAGGTCCAGTCATCTATGTTATGACCTAAGATAGCCAAATTTCTAATTATACATTTTTTTAAAAAAATGGAATTGAACAGTTAAATACTTACTGTTAAAAAAAAAAAAAAAAAAAAAAAGCAGGTCAGGAATTCTTTTCAGAGCCAGCGCATCTGCCGATTCAGAACACCCTCGCCCTGTCACTCTTTGGCAGGCTCGGTGGCTCGGCAGCTGTGTTCCCAGTTGTTCAGAACGACACCAGGGCCCTACGGAATGCTGAGGTTGGGTCCCACCCGGCGCTGGCCAGGCTCATGCAGCAGATCTCCCCCCAGCCTGCAGGAGTGTGGGTTAGCTGGTTCTACAGTCAGTCTGTGGATGCTGGTCCGCCTTCGTAGGATAGACAGACTGACAGATCCCTGGAAAGTAACAAGCTTCGTCTCTGAGGAACAGGCTCCTCTTTCCATCCCCGAGAGTGACCTAGCAATCCCACCGGTAGCGACTTCACAGATGCCACTCACGGCTTAAGAATTTCAGCTGTGCTGGGCGGTGGTGGTGCATGCCTTTAATCCCAGCACTGGGGAGGCAGAGGCAGGCAGATCTCAATGAGTTCGAGGCCAGCCTGGTCTACAGCATGAGACCTGGGACAGCCAGGGTTACAACAGAGAAACCCTGTCTCGAAAAACCAAAGAATGTCAGCTGTAATCCCATACATGATTCTTCAACCCTTCCATGTACCAAAGCTCCTCCACCTCCTTCCCCCCACCCCTCACTTCTTTCCCCCAGCACCTCCTGAGCCCCATGAGTTCTTGGCCTCTGCTATGTCTCGCTACACTTCTTCCATAGCCTCCATTGTGTTTCAATGCTTGTGCTCCCTTCCTCGTGCGTTGCTAGGTAACCAATGTGCGTTCAGATGCTGGCCTGGCTAAGTATGCCTCGGAGCTCAGGAAGGCGCCCCGCTTAGGGTATGGTCTGTGGCTGTTCAGGAGGAGTCTTCCCGTCTCTTTCTTAGATCTCATCTACGTCCGGAATGCTTCGAGCGCAAAAGTTAGTTTCTAGAAAGGGGTGAGGCATCTTCTCGTGTCCGCAGGGCGAGGTGAGGAATGAAGCAGGGAAGAGAGGTGGGAGGCAGAAGGAAACCACAGAAAGAGTAAAAGAAGGCAGTCAGGTGCAATTAGAAGTTGGTTCAGTACCCAGGTTTAGACTTCGTGATTCTCCACATGTAGACAAAGTCAGAAAAGGGCCGAGAGTCTGTTCTCAACATCAGAGAAGTGAAAAAGTAAACCACACCCTACACAGCAGAAAAGCAGTGACATCCCTAACTGAAGTTGCTCAGCTCTAGTTCATGTTCACAGCTCCAACTCCCAGGACCTTCAAAGTTCGGAACCTTTAACCCTGCAAAATTCACCACACTCCACACAGAAATGCCACCATAAGTCAGGTGAGAAAACAGGCTCCTCTGTGAATCAGGAGCCTCTCCCACGACAAGAACATTTAACACAAGGGACTACAGCCCTGTGTCCCTGGCTCACAGGAAGGAAATCTCCCCCATGCAGGCCCCATGTCCTTGAGTACCCTCCCAGGGGATGTGGGGACTCAAGCAGAGCGGATACATTCCTCAGAACTGTTGGTCGAAAGCTGGGGGTTCGGGAACTGTTGACCGGAGGCAATGAACCCCTGAGGACAACAGGACAAACTTTCATTACCACCTTACAGAAGCATGCTTTATTCTCAGAGTAGACATAGAAGGAGAACCAGGTTCCCCTAGGTTCCTCTGGGGATCACCAGGGATGAGCATGCCTGCTGGAATGCACTGGAGGCCTAGAAAGGCTTCCAGCTCCATCAGTCCTGGCGTTGTCAGTGACCAGCCCATGCGGGTCACCTCAGGGAGACCGACGTCCACGGGGATGGCTCCCAGGAGTGAATGCTTCTAACAAGGTTATAGAGTCGGCAGCCAGAGGGCCGTGTGTAACCCGGAGAGTGAAGTCATGCGCCGGGGGAAATTCTCCACACAGCAAGATTGCTACGGTGATAAAGAGCTGAAAGCTATTCCCCACATCAGCGATTTCAGCAGCTCAGCCCCGGAATGAGCTGATGCCCCACAGCATCCACGAGCACCGTTCCCTGGCGAGGCTAGAGCAGCTGCAACAGTGTTCTCTGCACTGTGGCAAGAGCAGACATGTCACAACAGGCCAGAAGAGGCTTGTGAAAAGCAAGACAA
>JAMJFZ010004015.1:12500-15000 GCA_026225945.1 Cricetomys ansorgei
AACATTGTGGTCAATGTGCACTCACCAAACTATGCACTCTGACTGTGATTCCAGCTTCTCTCACAAAGAAGACTCTCAGATGTAACTAAAATACGTATTGCAACAGCATCTACTAAGAAACACTCTCTTAATACGCCTAACACATTGAGGCACAGTTCATAAGCGTTTCTCCAATAAACATGAATACATGTCTTTTATAACTAAGGAAACAGAGAACCTTCAAAGGCGACTACAGAAAAGAAGTGTTTCATGAATTAAGTAAGATGTGTGTTCCAAATGCAATTCTAACCGTAGGAACGTCTGAAACAAAACACAGATGTAAACACACTATCAATGGGTATTTCAACATAGTGGTCAATGCGCACTTATCAAACTATGCACTCTGAGGGTGATTCTAGCTTCTCTCACACACAAGACTCTCAGACGTAACTAAAATACATATTGCAACTGCATCTACTAAGAAACACTCTCCTAATACGCCTAACACATTGAAACACAGTTCCTATGCGTTTCTCCACTAAAACATGGATGCATTTCTTTTAAACTAAGGAAACAGAGAAACTTCAAAGGCGACTACAGAAAAAATAAGTGTTTCAAGAACTAAGTAACATGTGTGTTCCAAATGTAATTCTAACCGTAGGAACGTCTGAAACACAACACAGATGTAAACACACTATCAATAGGTATTTCAATGTAGTGGTCAATGCACACTCATAAAGCTATGCACTCTGAGTGTGATTCCAGCTTCTCTCACACACAAGACTCTCAGAAGTAACTAACCCTAACCCTAACCCTAACCGTAACCCTAACATTAACCCTTACCCTAACCCTAACCCAAACCTAACCCTAATTGTAAACCCTAACCCTAACCTTAACCCTAACGCTAACACTAACCCTAATCCTAACCCCTAACCCTAACCCTAACCTTAACCTCTATACATAACCCCCTAACCCTAACACTTAACCTAACCTAACCCTAACCCTAACCCTAACCCTAACCAAAGCCTAACGTTAACCCTAAACCTAACGCAAACCCTAATCGTAACCCTTACCCTAATCCTAATCCTAACCCCTAACCCTAACTCTAACCCACTAATCCTAACCATAACCATAACCTTAACCCTATCCCTAACCCTCTAACACTAACCCTACCCCTAACCCTAACCCCAAACATAAACCTAACCCTAAACCAAACCCTAACCCTAACCCTAACCATAACCCTAACCCTAACCTTAACCCTAACCCCTAACCCTATCCCTAACCCTAACCCCTAACACTAATCCTCCCCTACACCTAACCATAACACTAACCCTAAACCTAACCAACCCTAACCCTAATCCTAACCTTAACCCCTAGCCCTATCCCTAACCCTCTAACCCTAACCCAAACCCTAACCCTAACCCTAACCCTAACCCAAACATTAACCCTAACCCTATCCCTAACACTAACACTAACCCTAACCCTAACCATAACCCTAAAACCCTAACCCTAACCAACCCTAATCCTAAACCCTAACCCTAACCCTAACCCTAACCCTAACCCTAACCCTAACCCTAACCGTAGGAACGTCTGAAACAGAACACAGATGTAAACACACTATCAATGGGTATTTCAACATAGTGGTCAATGCGCACTTATCAAACTATGCACTCTGAGTGTGTTTCCGGTTCTCTCACACACAAGACTCTCCGACGTAACTAAAATACGTATTGCAACAGCATCTACCAAGAAACACTATCCTAATACGCTTAACACATTGAAACACAGTTCCTATGCGTTTCTCCACTAAAACATGAATACATGTCTTTTCTAACTAAGGAAACAGAGAACCTTCAAAGGCGACTACAGAAAAGAAGTGTTTCAAGAACTAAGTAACATGTGTGTTCCTAATGCAATTCTAACCGTAGGAATGTCTGAAACACAACACAGATGTAAACACACTATCAATGTGTTTTTCAACATAGTGGACAATTCGAACTCATCAAACTGTGCACTCTGAGTGTGATTCCAGCTTCTCTCACACACAAGACTCTCAGAAGTAACTAAAATACGTATTGCAACAGCATCTACTAAGAAACACTCTCCTAATACCTCTAACACATTGAAACACTGTTCCTATGCTTTTCTCTACTAAAACATGAATACATGTCTTTTCTAACTAAGGAAACAGAGTACCTTCAAAGGCGACTACAGAAAAGACGTGTTTCAAGAACTAAGTAACATGTGTGTTCCAAATGCAATTCTAACCCTAGTAACGTCTGAAACACAACAAGGATTTAAACCCACTATCAAAGAGTATTTCAACATAGTGGACTATTCGCAATTATCAAACTAGGCACTCTCAGTGTGATTCCAACTTCTCTCACACACAAGACTCTCAGACGTAACTAAAATACATATTTCAACAGCATCTACAAAGAAACACTCTCCTAATACGCCTAACACATTGAAACGCAGTTCCTATGCGTTTCTCCACTAAAACATGAATACATGACTTTTC
>JAMJFZ010004015.1:17500-25000 GCA_026225945.1 Cricetomys ansorgei
AACCGTAACCCTAACCTTAGGAACATCTAAAACACAACACAGATGTAAACACAATATCAATGGGTATTTCAACATAGTGGTCAATGTGCACTCACCAAACTATGCACTCTGACTGTGATTCCAGCTTCTCTCACAAAGAAGACTCTCAGATGTAACTAAAATACGTATTGCAACAGCATCTACTAAGAAACACTCTCTTAATACGCCTAACACATTGAAGCACAGTTCATAAGCGTTTCTCCAATAAACATGAATACATGTCTTTTATAACTAAGGAAACAGAGAACCTTCAAAGGCGACTACAGAAAAGAAGTGTTTCATGAATTAAGTAAGATGTGTGTTCCAAATGCAATTCTAACCATAGGAACGTCTGAAACAAAACACAGATGTAAACACACTATCAATGGGTATTTCAACATAGTGGTCAATGCGCACTTATCAAACTATGCACTCTGAGGGTGATTCTAGCTTCTCTCACACACAAGACTCTCAGACGTAACTAAAATACATATTGCAACTGCATCTACTAAGAAACACTCTCCTAATACGCCTAACACATTGAAACACAGTTCCTATGCGTTTCTCCACTAAAACATGGATACATTTCTTTTAAACTAAGGAAACAGAGAAACTTCAAAGGCGACTACAGAAAAAATAAGTGTTTCAAGAACTAAGTAACATGTGTGTTCCAAATGTAATTCTAACCGTAGGAATGTCTGAAACACAACACAGATGTAAACACACTATCAATAGGTATTTCAACGTAGTGGTCAATGCGCACTCATAAAACTATGCACTCTGAGTGTGATTCCAGCTTCTCTCACACACAAGACTCTCAGAAGTAACTAACCCTAACCCTAACCCTAACCGTAACCCTAACATTAACCCTTACCCTAACCCTAACCCAAACCTAACCCTAATTGTAAACCCTAACCCTAACCTTAACCCTAACACTAACACTAACCCTAATCCTAACCCCTAACCCTAACCCTAACCTTAACCCCTATACCTAACCCCCTAACCCTAACACTTAACCTAACCCTAACCCTAACCCTAACCCTAACCAAAGCCTAACGTTAACCCTAAACCTAACGCAAACCCTAATCGTAACCCTTACCCTAATCCTAATCCTAACCCCTAACCCTAACTCTAACCCACTAATCCTAACCATAACCATAACCTTAACCCTATCCCTAACCCTCTAACACTAACCCTACCCCTAACCCTAACCCCAAACATAAACCTAACCCTAAACCAAACCCTAACCCTAACCCTAACCATAACCCTAACCCTAACCTTAACCCTAACCCCTAACCCTATCCCTAACCCTAACCCCTAACACTAATCCTCCCCTACACCTAACCATAACACTAACCCTGAAACCTAACCAACCCTAACCCTAATCCTAACCTTAACCCCTAGCCCTATCCCTAACCCTCTAACCCTAACCCAAACCCTAACCCTAACCCTAACCCTAACCCAAATATTAACCCTAACCCTATCCCTAACACTAACACTAACCCTAACCCTAACCATAACCCTAAAACCCTAACCCTAACCAACCCTAACCCTAATCCTAACCCTAATCCTAACCCTAACCCTAACCCTAACCCTAACCCTAACCCTAACCGTAGGAACGTCTGAAACAGAACACAGATGTAAACACACTATCAATGGGTATTTCAACATAGTGGTCAATGCGCACTTATCAAACTATGCACTCTGAGTGTGTTTCGCGGTTCTCTCACACACAAGACTCTCCGACGTAACTAAAATACGTATTGCAACAGCATCTACCAAGAAACACTATCCTAATACGCTTAACACATTGAAACACAGTTCCTATGCGTATCTCCACTAAAACATGAATACATGTCTTTTCTAACTAAGGAAACAGAGAACCTTCAAAGGCGACTACAGAAAAGAAGTGTTTCAAGAACTAAGTAACATGTGTGTTCCTAATGCAATTCTAACCGTAGGAATGTCTGAAACACAACACAGATGTAAACACACTATCAATGTGTTTTTCAACATAGTGGACAATTCGAACTCATCAAACTGTGCACTCTGAGTGTGATTCCAGCTTCTCTCACACACAAGACTCTCAGAAGTAACTAAAATACGTATTGCAACAGCATCTACTAAGAAACACTCTCCTAATACCTCTAACACATTGAAACACTGTTCCTATGCGTTTCTCTACTAAAACATGAATACATGTCTTTTCTAACTAAGGAAACAGAGTACCTTCAAAGGCGACTACAGAAAAGACGTGTTTCAAGAACTAAGTAACATGTGTGTTCCAAATGCAATTCTAACCCTAGTAACGTCTGAAACACAACAAGGATTTAAACCCACTATCAAAGAGTATTTCAACATAGTGGACTATTCGCAATTATCAAACTAGGCACTCTCAGTGTGATTCCAACTTCTCTCACACACAAGACTCTCAGACGTAACTAAAATACATATTTCAACAGCATCTACAAAGAAACACTCTCCTAATACGCCTAACACATTGAAACGCAGTTCCTATGCGTTTCTCCACTAAAACATGAATACATGTCTTTTCTAACTAAGGAAACAGAGAAACTTCAAAGGCGACTACAGAAAAGAAGTGTTTCAAGAACTAAGTAACATGTGTGTTCCAAATGCAATTCTAACCGTAGGAACGTCTGAAACACAACACAGATGTAAACACACTATCAATGGGTATTTCAACATAGTGGTCAATGCGCACTCATCAAACTATGCACTCTGAGTGTGATTCCAGCTTCTCTCACACACAAGACTCTCAGAAGTAACTAACCCTAACCCTAACCCTAACCCTAACCCTAACCCTAACCCTCGTCTAACCCTAACCCTAACCCTAACCCTAACCCTAACCCTCTAACCCTAACCCTAATCATAACTCTAACCCCAAACCTAAACCTAACCCTAACCCAAACCCTAACCCTAACCCTAACCCTAACCCTAACCTTCAACCCTAATCCTAACCCCTAACCCTAACCCTAACCCTAACCCTAACCCCTAACCCTAATCCTCCCCTAACCCTAACCCTAACCCTAACCCTAAGCCTAAACCTAACCCTAACCCTAAGCCTAACCCTAAACCAACCCTAACCCTAACCCTAACCCCTAACCCTAACCCTAAACAATCTAACCCTAATCCAAACCCTAACCCTAATCCTAACCCTAACCCTAACCTAACCCTAACACTAACCCTAACCCTAACCCTAACCCTAACCCTAAAACCCTAACCCTAACCAACCCT
The DNA here is from genome assembly GCA_026225945.1 of Cricetomys ansorgei. Classification (NCBI taxonomy): domain Eukaryota; kingdom Metazoa; phylum Chordata; class Mammalia; order Rodentia; family Nesomyidae; genus Cricetomys; species Cricetomys ansorgei. The sequence continues at coordinate 20,774 of JAMJFZ010004015.1, forward strand.
AACCCTACCCCTAACCCTAAAAACCTAACCCTAAAACCCTAACCCTAACCCTAACCCTAACCCTAACCCTACCCCTAACCCTAACCCTAACCGCAGGAACGTCTGAAACACAACACAGATGTAAACACACTATCAATGGGTATTTCAACATAGTGGTCAATGCGCACTTATCAAACTATGCACTCTGAGTGTGATTCCAGCTTCTCTCACACACAAGACTCTCAGAAGTAACTAAAATACGTATTGCAACAGCATCTACTAAGAAACACTCTCCTAATACGCCTAACACATTGAAACACAGTTCCTATGCGTTTCTCCACTAAAACATGAATACATGTCTTTTCTAACTAAGGAAACAGAGAACCTTCAAAGGCGACTACAGAAAAGAAGTGTTTCAAGAACTAAGTAACATGTGTGTTCCAAATGCAATTCTAACCGTAGGAATGTCTGAAACACAACACAGATGTAAACACACTATCAATGGGTATTTCAACGTAGTGGTCAATGCGCACTCATCAAACTATGCACTCTGAGTGTGATTCCAGCTTCTCTCACACACAAGACTCTCAGAAGTAACTAAAAACCCTAACCGTAACCCTAACCCTAATCCTAACCCTAACCCTAACCCTAACACTAACCCTAACTAAGGAAACCTAACCCTAACCATGTGTAACCCAAACCCTAACCGTAGGAACATCTAAAACACAACACAGATGTAAACACAGTATCAATGGGTATTTCAACATAGTGGTCAATGTGCACTCATCAAACTATGCACTCTGAGTGTGATTCCAGCTTCCCTCACACACAAGACTCTCAGAAGTAACTAAAATACGTATTGCAACAGCATCTACTAAGAAACACTCTCCTAATACGCCTAACACATTGAAACACAGTTCCTATGCGTTTCTCCACTAAAACATGAATACATGTCTTTTCTAACTAAGGAAACAGAGAACCTTCAAAGGCGACTACAGAAAAGAAGTGTTTCAAGAACTAAGTAACATGTGTGTTCCAAATGCAATTCTAACCGTAGGAACGTCTGAATCACAACACAGATGTAAACACTCTATCAATGGGCATTTCAACATAGTGGTCAATGCTCACTTATCAAACTATGCACTCTGAGTGTGATTACAGCTTCTCTCACACACAAGACTCTCAGAAGTAACCCTAACCCTAACCCTAACCCCTAACCCTAACCCTAACATTAACCCTTACCCTAACCCTAACCCAAACCTAACCCTAATCGTAAACCCTAACCCTAACCTTAACCCTACACTAACCCTAACCCTAATCCTAACCACTAACCCTAACCCTAACCCTAACCCCTATACCTAACCCCCTAACCCTAAACACTTAACCTAACCCTAACCCTAACCCTAACCATAGCCTAACAGTAACCCTAACCCTAACCCTAACCCTAACCCTAACCCTTACCCTAACCCTAACCCTAACCCTAACCCTAACCCTATCCCACTAATCCTAACCATAACCATAACCCTAACCCTATCCCTAACCCTCTAACACTAACCCTACCCCTAACCCTAACCCCAAACATAAACCTAACCCTAACCCAAACCCTAACCCTAACCCTAACCCTAACCATAACCCTAACCCTAACCTTAACCCTAACCCCTAACCCTAACCCTAACCCTAACCCCTAACACTAATCCTTCCCTATCCCTAACCCTAACCATAACCCTAAACCTAAACAACCCTAACTCTAACCCTAACCCTAACCCTAACCCTAACCCTAACCCTAACCCTAACCCTAAACCCTAACCCTAACCCTAACCCTAACCGTAACCCTAACCTTAGGAACATCTAAAACACAACACAGATAACCGTAGGAACGTCTGAAACACAACACAGATGTAAACACACTATCAATGGGTATTTCAACATAGTGGTCAATGTGCACTCACCAAACTATGCACTCTGACTGTGATTCCAGCTTCTCTCACACACAAGACTCTCAGATGTAACTAAAATACGTATTGCAACAGCATCTACTAAGAAACACTCTCCTAATACGCCTAACACATTGAAACACAGTTCCTAAGCGTTTCTCCAATAAACATGAATACATGTCTTTTCTAACTAAGGAAACAGAGAACCTTCAAAGGCGACTACAGAAAAGAAGTGTTTCAAGAACTAAGTAACATGTGTGTTCCAAATGCAATTCTAACCGTAGGAACGTCTGAAACACAACACAGATGTAAACACACTATCAATGGGTATTTCAACATAGTGGTCAATGCGCACTTATCAAACTATGCACTCTGAGTGTGATTCCAGCTTCTCTCACACACAAGACTCTCAGAAGTAACTAAAATACATATTGCAACTGCATCTACTAAGAAACACTCTCCTAATACATAGCCTAACACATTGAAACACAGTTCCTATGCGTTTCTCCACTAAAACATGAATACATTTCTTTTCTAACTAAGGAAACAGAGAAACTTCAAAGGCGACTACAGAAAAAATAAGTGTTTCAAGAACTAAGTAACATGTGTGTTCCAAATGTAATTCTAACCGTAGGAACGTCTGAAACACAACACAGATGTAAACACACTATCAATAGGTATTTCAACATAGTGGTCAATGCGCACTCATCAAACTATGCACTCTGAGTGTGATTCCAGCTTCTCTCACACACAAGACTCTCAGAAGTAACTAACCCTAACCCTACCCTAACCCTAACCGTAACCCTAACATTAACCCTTACCCTAACCCTAACCCAAACCTAACCCTAATTGTAAACCCTAACCCTAACCTTAACCCTAACACTAACACTAACCCTAATCCTAACCCCTAACCCTAACCCTAACCTTAACCCCTATACCTAACCCCCTAACCCTAACACTTAACCTAACCCTAACCAAGACTCTCAGAAGTAACAAACCCTAACCCTAAACTAACCCTAACCAAAGCCTAACGTTAACCCTAAACCTAACGCAAACCCTAATCGTAACCCTTACCCTAATCCTAATCCTAACCCCTAACCCTAACTCTAACCCACTAATCCTAACCATAACCATAACCTTAACCCTATCCCTAACCCTCTAACACTAACCCTACCCCTAACCCTAACCCCAAACATAAACCTAACCCTAAACCAAACCCTAACCCTAACCCTAACCATAACCCTAACCCTAACCTTAACCCTAACCCCTAACCCTATCCCTAACCCTAACCCCTAACCTAATCCTCCCCTACACCTAACCATAACACTAACCCTAAACCTAACCAACCCTAACCCTAACCCTAACCCTAACCCCTAGCCCTATCCCTAACCCTCTAACCCTAACCCAAACCCTAACCCTAACCCTAACCCTAACCCAAACATTAACCCTAACCCTATCCCTAACACTAACACTAACCCTAACCCTAACCATAACCCTAAAACCCTAACCCTAACCCTAACCAACCCTAATCCTAAACCTAACCCTAAAACCCTAACCCTAACCCTAACCCTAACCCTAACCCTAACCCTAACCGTAGGAACGTCTGAAACACAACACAGATGTAAACACACTATCAATGGGTATTTCAACATAGTGGTCAATGCGCACTTATCAAACTATGCACTCTGAGTGTGATTCCAGCTTCTCTCACACACAAGACTCTCCGAAGTAACTAAAATACGTATTGCAACAGCATCTACTAAGAAACACTCTCCTAATACGCCTAACACATTGAAACACAGTTCCTATGCGTTTCTCCACTAAAACATGAATACATGTCTTTTCTAACTAAGGAAACAGAGAACCTTCAAAGGCGACTACAGAAAAGAAGTGTTTCAAGAACTAAGTAACATGTGTGTTCCAAATGCAATTCTAACCGTAGGAATGTCTGAAACACAACACAGATGTAAACACACTATCAATGGGTATTTCAACATAGTGGTCAATGCGCACTCATCAAACTATGCACTCTGAGTGTGATTCCAGCTTCTCTCACACACAAGACTCTCAGAAGTAACTAAAATACGTATTGCAACAGCATCTACTAAGAAACACTCTCCTAATACCCTAACACATTGAAACACAGTTCCTATGCGTTTCTCCACTAAAACATGAATACATGTCTTTTCTAACTAAGGAAACAGAGAACCTTCAAAGGCGACTACAGAAAAGAAGTGTTTCAAGAACTAAGTAACATGTGTGTTCCAAATGCAATTCTAACCCTAGGAACGTCTGAAACACAACACAGATGTAA
>JAMJFZ010004015.1:27500-30000 GCA_026225945.1 Cricetomys ansorgei
CCTAACCCCTAACCCTAACCCTAACCCTAACCATAACCCTAACCCTAACCTAACCCTAACCCCTAACCCTAACCTAACCCTAACCCTAACCCTAAATCCCTAACCCTAACCATAACCTAAACCTAAACAACCCTAACTCTAACCCTAACCCTAACCCTAACCCTAACCGCTAACCCTAACCCTAACCCTAACCCTAACCCTAACCCTAAACCTAACCCTAACCTTAGGAACATCTAAAACACAACACAGATGTAAACACAATATCAATGGGTATTTCAACATAGTGGTCAATGTGCACTCACCAAACTATGCACTCTGACTGTGATTCCAGCTTCTCTCACAAAGAAGACTCTCAGATGTAACTAAAATACGTATTGCAACAGCATCTACTAAGAAACACTCTCTTAATACGCCTAACACATTGAAGCACAGTTCATAAGCGTTTCTCCAATAAACATGAATACATGTCTTTTATAACTAAGGAAACAGAGAACCTTCAAAGGCGACTACAGAAAAGAAGTGTTTCATGAATTAAGTAAGATGTGTGTTCCAAATGCAATTCTAACCGTAGGAACGTCTGAAACAAAACACAGATGTAAACACACTATCAATGGGTATTTCAACATAGTGGTCAATGCGCACTTATCAAACTATGCACTCTGAGGGTGATTCTAGCTTCTCTCACACACAAGACTCTCAGAACGTAACTAAAATACATATTGCAACTGCATCTACTAAGAAACACTCTCCTAATACGCCTAACACATTGAAACACAGTTCCTATGCGTTTCTCCACTAAAACATGGATACATTTCTTTTAAACTAAGGAAACAGAGAAACTTCAAAGGCGACTACAGAAAAGAAGTGTTTCAAGAACTAAGTAACATGTGTGTTCCAAATGTAATTCTAACCGTAGGAATGTCTGAAACACAACACAGATGTAAACACACTATCAATAGGTATTTCAACGTAGTGGTCAATGCGCACTCATAAAACTATGCACTCTGAGTGTGATTCCAGCTTCTCTCACACACAAGACTCTCAGAAGTAACTAACCCTAACCCTAACCCTAACCGTAACCCTAACATTAACCCTTACCCTAACCCTAACCCAAACCTAACCCTAATTGTAAACCCTAACCCTAACCTTAACCCTAACACTAACACTAACCTCTAATCCTAACCCCTAAATCCTAACCCTAACCTAACCCTAACCTAACCACTATACCTAACCCCCTAACCCTAACACTTAACCTAACCCTAACCCTAACCCTAACCCTAACCAAAGCCTAACGTTAACCCTAAACCTAACGCAAACCCTAATCGTAACCCTTACCCTAATCCTAATCCTAACCCCTAACCCTAACTCTAACCCACTAATCCTAACCATAACCATAACCTTAACCCTATCCCTAACCCTCTAACACTAACCCTACCCCTAACCCTAACCCCAAACATAAACCTAACCCTAAACCAAACCCTAACCCTAACCCTAACCATAACCCTAACCCTAACCTTAACCCTAACCCCTAACCCTATCCCTAACCCTAACCCCTAACACTAATCCTCCCCTACACCTAACCATAACACTAACCCTAAACCTAACCAACCCTAACCCTAATCCTAACCTTAACCCCTAGCCCTATCCCTAACCCTCTAACCCTAACCCAAACCCTAACCCTAACCCTAACCCTAACCCTAACCCAAACATTAACCCTAACCCTATCCCTAACACTAACACTAACCCTAACCCTAACCATAACCCTAAAACCCTAACCCTAACCAACCCTAATCCTAAACCTAATCCTAAAACCCTAACCCTAACCCTAACCCTAACCCTAACCCTAACCCTAACCCTAACCCTAACCGTAGGAACGTCTGAAACAGAACACAGATGTAAACACACTATCAATGGGTATTTCAACATAGTGGTCAATGCGCACTTATCAAACTATGCACTCTGAGTGTGTTTCGCGGTTCTCTCACACACAAGACTCTCCGACGTAACTAAAATACGTATTGCAACAGCATCTACCAAGAAACACTATCCTAATACGCTTAACACATTGAAACACAGTTCCTATGCGTATCTCCACTAAAACATGAATACATGTCTTTTCTAACTAAGGAAACAGAGAACCTTCAAAGGCGACTACAGAAAAGAAGTGTTTCAAGAACTAAGTAACATGTGTGTTCCTAATGCAATTCTAACCGTAGGAATGTCTGAAACACAACACAGATGTAAACACACTATCAATGTGTTTTTCAACATAGTGGACAATTCGAACTCATCAAACTGTGCACTCTGAGTGTGATTCCAGCTTCTCTCACACACAAGACTCTCAGAAGTAACTAAAATACGTATTGCAACAGCATCTACTAAGAAACACTCTCCTAATACCTCTAACACATTGAAACACTGTTCCTATGCGTTTCTCTACTAAAACATGAATACATGTCTTTTCTAACTAAGGAAACAGAGTACCTTCAAAGGCGACTAC
>JAMJFZ010004015.1:35000-40000 GCA_026225945.1 Cricetomys ansorgei
TAAAACCCTAACCCTAACCAACCCTAAACCCTAATCCTAAAACCCTAACCCTAACCCTAACCCTAACCCTAACCCTAACCCTAACCCTAACCCTAACCCTAACCGTAGGAACGTCTGAAACAGAACACAGATGTAAACACACTATCAATGGGTATTTCAACATAGTGGTCAATGCGCACTTATCAAACTATGCACTCTGAGTGTGTTTCCGGTTCTCTCACACACAAGACTCTCCGACGTAACTAAAATACGTATTGCAACAGCATCTACCAAGAAACACTATCCTAATACGCTTAACACATTGAAACACAGTTCCTATGCGTTTCTCCACTAAAACATGAATACATGTCTTTTCTAACTAAGGAAACAGAGAACCTTCAAAGGCGACTACAGAAAAGAAGTGTTTCAAGAACTAAGTAACATGTGTGTTCCTAATGCAATTCTAACCGTAGGAATGTCTGAAACACAACACAGATGTAAACACACTATCAATGTGTTTTTCAACATAGTGGACAATTCGCACTCATCAAACTGTGCACTCTGAGTGTGATTCCAGCTTCTCTCACACACAAGACTCTCAGAAGTAACTAAAATACGTATTGCAACAGCATCTACTAAGAAACACTCTCCTAATACCTCTAACACATTGAAACACTGTTCCTATGCGTTTCTCTACTAAAACATGAATACATGTCTTTTCTAACTAAGGAAACAGAGTACCTTCAAAGGCGACTACAGAAAAGACGTGTTTCAAGAACTAAGTAACATGTGTGTTCCAAATGCAATTCTAACCCTAGTAACGTCTGAAACACAACAAGGATTTAAACCCACTATCAAAGAGTATTTCAACATAGTGGACTATTCGCAATTATCAAACTAGGCACTCTCAGTGTGATTCCAACTTCTCTCACACACAAGACTCTCAGACGTAACTAAAATACATATTTCAACAGCATCTACAAAGAAACACTCTCCTAATACGCCTAACACATTGAAACGCAGTTCCTATGCGTTTCTCCACTAAAACATGAATACATGACTTTTCTAAATAAGGAAACAGAGAAACTTCAAAGGCGACTACAGAAAAGAAGTGTTTCAAGAACTAAGTAAGATGTGTGTTCCAAATGCAATTCTAACCGTAGGAATGTCTGAAACACAACACAGATGTAAACACACTATCAATGGGTATTTCAACGTAGTGGTCAATGCGCACTCATCAAACTATGCACTCTGATTGTGATTCCAGCTTCTCTCACACACAAGACTCTCAGAAGTAACTAACCCTAACCCTAACCCTAACCCTAACCATAACCCTCGTCTAACCCTAACCCTAACCCTAACCCTAACCCTAACCCTCTAACCCTAACCCTAATCATAACTCTAACCCCAAACATAAACCTAACCTAACCCTAAACCCTAACCCTAACCCTAACCCTAACCCTAACTCAACCCTAATCCTAACCCTAACCCTAACCCTAACCCTAACCCTAACCCCTAACCCTAATCCTCCCCTAACCCTAACCCTAACCCTAACCCTAAGCCTAAACCTAACCCTAACCCTAAGCCTAACCAACCCTAACCCTAACCCTAACCCCTAACCCTCTAACCCTAAAAATCTAACCCTAATCCAAACCCTAACCCTAATCCTAACCCTAACCCTAATGCTAACCCTAACACTAACCCTAACCCTAACCAACCCTAACCCTAAAACCCTAACCCTAACCAACCCTAACCCTACCCCTAACCCTAAAAACCTAACCCTAAAACCCTAACCCTAACCCTAACCCTAACCCTAACCCTAACCCTACCCGAACCCTCACCCTAACCGCAGGAATGTCTGAAACACAACACAGATGTAAACACACTATCAATGGGTATTTCAACATAGTGGTGTATGCGCACTTATCAAACTATGCACTCTGAGTGTGATTCCAGCTTCTCTCACACACAAGACTGTCATAAATAACTAAAATACGTATTGCAACAGCATCTACAAAGAAAACACTCCTAATAAGCCTAACATTTTGAAACACAGTTCCTATGCGTGTCTCCACTAAAACATGAATACATGTCTTTTCTAACTAAGGAAACAGAGAACCTTCAAAGGCGACTACAGAAAAGAAGTGTTTCAAGAACTAAGTAAGATGTGTGTTCCAATGCAATTCTAACAGTAAGAACGTCTGAATCACAACACAGATGTAAACCCTCTATCAATGGGTATTTCAACATATTGGTCAATGCTCACTTATCAAACTATGCACTCTGAGTGTGATTCCAGCTTCTCTCACACACAAGACTCTCAGAAGTAACTAACCCTAACCCTAACCCTAACCCTAACCCTAATCCTAACCCCTAAACCTAAGGCTAACGCTCTAACACTAACACAAACCCTTACCTAACCCTAACCCTAACCCTAACCCTGACATTAACCCTATCCCTAACCCTGACATTAACCCTATCCCTAACCCTAACCCTAACCGTAACCCTAAACCTAACCCTAACCTCTAAACCTAATCCTAACCTAAAACTACCCCTAACCCTAACCCTAACCATAAAACCCTAATCCTAACCCTAACCATAACCCTAACCATAACCTCTAAAACCCTAACATTAACCCTAACCCTAACCCTAACCCTAACCCTAACCCTAACCAACCCTAACCCTAACCCTAACCCTAACCCTAACCCTAACCCTAACCCATTAAACCTAACCCTAACCCTAACCCAAACCTAACCCTAACCGTAAACCCTAACCCTAACCCTAACGCTAACCCTCACCCCTAACCCAAACTATAACCCCTATTCCTAACCGCCTAATCCTAACACTTCCCTTAACACTAATCCTGACCCTAACCAAACCCTAACCCTAACCCTAAAACTAACACAATCTCTAACCCTAACACTAACCCTAACCCTAGCACTAACACTAAACCTAACCCTAACCCAAACCCTAAGCCAATCCAAAACCTAACCCTAGCCCTAATCCTAACCCTAACCCTAACCCTAACCCTACCCTAACCCTAACCCTAACCCTAACCCTAACTAACCCAATTCCAAAATCTAAACATAACCCTAACCCTAACCCTAACCAAAACATTACACCCTAAACCTAACACTAACCCTAACACTAACCCTAGCCCTAACCCTAACCATAAAACCCTAAAGCTAACACAAACCCTAACCCTAACCCCTATACCTATCCCCCTAACCCTAACACTCACCCTAACACTAACACTAACCCTAACCTTAACCATACCCTAACCCTTACCCAAACGCTAACCCAAACTCTAACCCTAACAATAACCTAACCCTAACCCCTAACCCTAACCCTAACCCAATAACCCTAACCCTAACCCTAACACTAAACCTAACCCAAACCCACATCAAATCCTATCCATACCCTAACCCTAACCCTAACCCTAATCCAAAAACAAAACCTACCACTAACCCTAACAGTAACCCTAACCCTAAACCCTAACCCCTACCCTAACCCTCTAACCCTAACCCTAACCCTAACCCTAACCCAACCCTAACACCAAACCTAAACCGAAACCTAACCCAAACCTTAACCGTAACCCTAACCCTAACTCTAACCCCTAAAACCCTAACCCTAACCCTAACCCTAAACCTCACCCCTAACCCTAATCCTCCACTAAGCCTAACCCTAACCCTAATCCTAAGCCTAAACAACCCTAACCCTAACACTACTCTAACCCTAACCCTAACCCCTAACCCTAACCGTAACCCTCTAACCCTAACCAAAACCCTAACACTAACCGTAACCCTAACCCTAACCCTAACCCTTCCCTAACATTAACTCTTACCCTAACCCTAACCCTAAACCTATCCCCTAACCCTAACCCTAACCCAACCCCTATAGCTAACCCACTAACCCTAACACTTACCCTAACCCTAACACTATCCCCTAACCCTAACCCTAACCATCTAACCCTAACCCTACCCTATCCCTAAACCTATCCTTAACCCAAAACCTAAACCTAAACCTATCCCAAACCCTAACCCTAACCCTAACCCTTACCCTAATCCTAACCCCTAACTCTAACCCTAACCCCAAACCTACCAAAACCCCTAACCCTAAACCTCCCCTAACCCTAACCCTAACCCTAAGCCTAACCATAACCCTAACCCGAACCCTAAAGCTAACCCTAACCCCTAACTCTAACACTCACCCTCTAACCATAACCCAAACACTAACCATAACCCTAACCCTAACCCTAACCCAAACATTAACCCGAACCCTAACCATAACGCTAACACTAACCCTAACCGTAACCCTAACCCTAAAACCCTAAAACCCTAACCCTAACCCTAAAACCCTAACCCTAACCCTAAACCTAACCCTAACACTGACCCTAACCCTAACCCTAACCGTAACCCTAACCCTAACCCTAACCCTAACAGTAGGAACGTCTGAAACACAACACAGATATAAACACACTATCAATGGGTATTTCAACGGAGTGGTCAATGCGCACTCATCAAACTATGCACTCTGACTGTGATTCCAGCTTCTCTCACACACAAGACTCTCAGAAGTAACTAAAATACCCTAGCATCTACTAAGAAACACTCTCCTAATAACACATTGAACCACAGTTCCTATGCGTTTCTCCACTAAAACATGAATACATATCTTTTCTAACTAAGGAAACAGAGAACCTTCAAAGGCGACTACAGAAAAGAAGTGTTTCAAGAACTAAGTAACATGTGTGTTCCAAATGCAATTCTAACCGTAGGAACCTCTGAATCACAACACAGATGTAAACACACTATCAATGGGCATTTCAACATAGTGGTCAATGCTCACTTATCAAACTATGCACTCTGAGTGTGATTACAGCTTCTCTCACACACAAGACTCTCAGAAGTAACTAACCCTAACCCTAACCCTAACATTAACCCTTACCCTAACCCTAACCCAAACCTAACCCTAATCGTAAACCCTAACCCTAACCCTACCCACTAACCCTAACCCTAATG
>JAMJFZ010004015.1:45000-65000 GCA_026225945.1 Cricetomys ansorgei
AATCCTAACCCCTAACTCTATCCCTATAACCGTATCCCTAACCCTAACCCTAACCCTAACCCTTCACCCTATTCCTAACACTAACCTCTAACCCTAACCCTCCCCTAATCCTAACCCTATCATTAACCCTAACCCTAACACTAACCCTAACCCTAAACCTAACCAACGCTAACCCTAACCCTAACCCTAACCTTAAACCCTACCCCTAACCCTAACCCTCTATCCATAACCCCAACCCTAACCCTAACCCTAACCTAACCCCTAACCCTAACCCTAACCCACTAACCCTAACCCTAACCCTAACCCTAACCCTAACCCTAAGCCTAACCCTAACCCTAATCGAAACCCTAACCCTAACCCTAACCCTAACCCTAACTCTAACACTGACCCTAATCCTAACCCTAACCCTAAACCTAAAACTATCCCTAACCAACCCTAACCCTAACCCTAACACTAAACCTAACCCTAACCCTAACCCTAACCCTAACCTTAAAGCCTAACCATAACCCTAACCCTCTAACTGTAACCCTAACCCTAACCCTAACCCACTAACCCTAACCCTAACCCTAACTCTCGAACACAAACTTAAACTAACCCTAACCCTAACCATAAACCTAAACTTAACCCTAACCCAAATTCTAACCCTAACCCTAACCCTAAACTTAAACCCTCTAACCCTAACCCAAACCCTAAACCTAACCCTAACACCAACCCTAACCCTAACCCTAAAATTCTAATCCTAACCCTAACCCTAACCCTAACGCTAATCCTAACCCTAAAACCCTAATCCTAACCCCAACCCTAACCCTAACCCTAACCCTAACCCTAACCCTAACCCTAACCGTAGGAACGTCTGAAAAACAACACAGATGTAAACACACTGTCAATGGCTATTTCCACACAGTGGTCAATGCGAACTCATCAAACTATGCACTATGAGTGTGATTCCAGCTTCTCTCACACACAAGACTCTCAGAAGTAACTAAAATACGTATTGCAACAGCATCTACTAAGAAACACTCTCCTAATATGCCTAACACATTGAAGCACAGTTCCTATGCGTTTCTCCACTAAAACATGAATACATGTCTTTTCTAACTAAGGAAACAGAGAACCTTCATAGGCGACTACAGAATCGAAGTGTTTCAAGAACTAATTAACATGTGTGTTCCAAATGCAATTGTAACTGTAGAAACGTCAGTAACAAAACACAGATGTAAACAGAGTATCAATGGGTATTTCAACATAGTGGTCAATGCGCACTTATCAAACTATGCACTCTGAGTGTGATTCCAGCTTCTCTCACCCACAAGTCTCTCCGAATTAACTAACCCTAACCCTAACCATAACCCTAACCCTAACCCTAAAATACTAAAGCTAACCCTAACCCTAACCCTAACCGTAACCATAAAACCCTAACCCTAACCCTGACCCTAACCCTTAACCCTAACCTTAAACCTAACCGTAGGGACGTCTGAAACACAACACAGATGTAAACACACTATTAATGGGTATTTGAAAATAGTGGTCAATGCGCACTCATCAAACAATGAATTCTGAGTGTGATTCCAGCTTCTCTCACACTCAAGAATCTCAGAAGTTACTAAAATACGTATTGCAACAGCATCTACTAAGAAACACTCTCCTAATATGCCTAACACATTGAAGTACAGTTCCTGTGCTTTTCTCCACTAAAACATGAATACATGTCTTTTACAACTAAGGAAACAGAGAACCCTCAAAGGCGACTACAGAAAAGAAGTGTTTCAAGAACTAAGTAACATGTGCGTTCCAAATGCAATTCTAACCGTAGGAACGTCTGAAACACAACACAGATGTAAACACACTATCAATGGGTATTTCAACGTAGTGGTCAATGTGCACTTATCAAACTATGCACTCTGAGTGTGATTTCAGCTTCTCTCACACACAAGACTCTCAGAAGTAACTAACCCTAACCCTAACCCTCACCCTAACCCTAACATTAACCCTAACCCTAACCCTAAACCAACCCTAAAACTAACGATAACCCTAACCCTAACTTAACCCTAACCATAAAACAGACAAACCCTAACCCTAACCATAACCATAACCCTAAACCCTAACCCTAACACTAACCCTAACCCTAACCCTAACCCTAACCCTAACCCTAACACTAACCCTAACCCTAACCCTAACCCTAACCCTAACCCTAACCCTAACCCTAACCATAACCCTAACTCTAACACTAACCCTAATCCTAACCCTAACCCTAACCCAAACCCAAACTCTAAGCCTAACCCTAACCCTAACCCTATCCACTAACTCTAACCCTCTAACCATATCCCTAACCCTAACCCTAACCCTAACCCTTAACCCTAATCCTAACACTAACCCCTAACCCTAACCCTCCCCTAACCCTAACACTAAACACTAACCCTAACCCTAACCTTAACCCTAACCCTAACCCTAACCAACCCTAACCCTAACCCTAACCCTAACCTTAAACCCTACCCCTAACCCTAACCCTCTATCCATAACCCCAACCCTAACCCTAACCCTAACCCTAACCCCTAACCCTAATCCTATCCCACTACCCCTAACCCTAACCCTAACCCATGCCAAAACCTAACGGTAATCGAAATCCTAACCCTAACCTGAAACCTAACACTAACTCTAACACTGACCCTAATCCTAACCCTAACCGTAACCCTAAACCTAACCCTAACCAACCCTAACCCTAACCCTAAACCTAACCCTAACCCTAACCGTAAACCCTAACCCTAACCCAAACCCACTAACTGTAACCCTAACCCTAACCCTTACCCTCTAACCCTAACCCTAACCCTGTAACCCAAACCTAACCTAACCCTAACCCTAACCATACACCTAAACCTAACCCTAACCCAAATCCTAACCCTAACCGTAACCCTTACCCTAACCCCTAACACTAACCCTCTACCCTAAACGTAACCCTAAACCTAACCCTAACCCTAACCCTAACCCTATACCCTAACCCTAACCTTAACCCTCTAACCCTAACCCAAACCCTAAACCTAACCCTAACCCCAACCGTAACCCTAACCCTAAAACTAACCCTAACCCTAACCCTAACCCTAACCCTAACCCTAACCCTAACCCTAAATCCCTAATCCAAACCCTAACCCTAACCCTACACCCTATCCCTAACCCTAACCCTAACCCTAAAACCCTAACCCTAACCCTAACCCTAACCCTAACCCTAACCCTAACCCTAACCCTAACCCTAACCCTAACCCTAACCGTAGGAACGTCTGAAAAACAACACAGATGTAAACACACTCTCAGAGGTTATTTCCACACAGTGGTCAATGCTCACTCATCAAACTATGCACTTTGAGTGTGATTCCAGCTTCTCTCACACACAAGACTCTCAGAAGTAACTAAAATGCGTATTGCAACAGCATCTACTAAGAAACACTCTCCTAATACGCCTAACACATTGAAGCACAGTTCCTATGCGTTTCTCCACTAAAACATGAATACATGTCTTTTCTAACTAAGGAAACAGAGAACCTTCATAGGCGACTACAGAATCGAAGTGTTTCAAGAACAAATTAACATGTGTGTTCCAAATGCAATTCTAACCATAGGAATGTCTGAAACACAACACAGATGTAAACAGAGTATCAATGGGTATTTCAACATAGTGTTCAATGCGCACTTATCAAACTATGCACTCTGAGTGTGATTCCATCTTCTCTCACCCACAAGTCTCTCCGAATTAACTAACCCTAAACCTAACCCTAAACCTAACATTAACCCTTACCCTAACGCTAACCCAACCCTAACTCTAACCCCTATACTTGCGACCTAACCCTAACACTTACCCTAACCCTAACCCTAACCAAACCCTAACCATAACCCTAACCATAACCCTAACCCAAACCCTAACCCTAATACTAACCCTTATCCCTAACCCTAACCCTAACCCACTAGCCCTAACCCTAACCCTACCCCTAAACCTAACCCTAACCCAAACACTAACCCTAACTCAAACCCTAACCCTAACCCTAACACAAAACCTAACCCTAACACTAACCCTAACCCTAACCTTAACCCTAACCCCTAAACCTAACCATAACCCTCTAACACTAACCCTAACCCTAACCTTAACCCTAACCCCAAACCTAAACCTAACCTTAACCCAAAACTTAACACTTACCCTAACCCTAACCCTAAACCTAACCCCTAACCCTAACCCTAACCCTAACCCTAACCCTATCCCTAACCCTAGCCCTAACCGTAACCCCTAACCCTAATCCTCCCCTAACCCTAACCCTAAACCTAGCCCTAACACTAACAGTAACCAACCCTAACCCAAACCCTAACACTAACCCTAATGCCTAACACTAACCCTAACCCTCTAACCCTAACAGAAACTCTAACCCTAACCCTAACCCTAACCCTAACCCTAACCCTAACACAAACATTAATCCTAACCCTCACCCTAACCCTAACACTAACCCTAACCCTAACCCTAACCCTAAATCCCTAACTCTAACCCTTTCCCAAACGTAAACCCTAACCCCAAATTCCTAACCCTAATCCTAACCCTAACCCTATTCCTAACACTAACCCTAACCGTAGGAACGTCTGAAACACAACATATATGTAAACACACTATCAATGCGTATTTCAACATAGTGGTCAATGCGCACTCATCAAACTATGCACTCTGAGTGTGATTCCAGCTTCTCTCACACACAAGACTCTCAGAAGTAACTAAAACACGTATTGCAACAGCATCTACTAAGAAACACTCTCCTAATGCGCCTAACACATTGAAGCACAGTTCCTATGCTTTGTTCCACTAAAACATGAATACATGGCTTTTCTAACTAAGGAAACAGAGAACCTTCAAAGGCGACTACAGAAAAGAAGTGTTTCAAGAAGTAAGTAACATGTGTGTTCCAAATGCAATTCTAACTGTAGAAACGTCTGAAACACAACACAGATGTAAACACACTATCAATGGCTATTTCAACATAGTAGACAATGTGCAATTATCAAACTATGCACTCTGAGAGTGACTCCAGCTTCTCTCACACACTAGACTCTCAGAAGTAACTAACCCTGCCCCTACCCCTACCCCTAACCCTAACCCTAACCCCTAACCGTAACCCTAACCCTATAACACTAACTCTAACTCTAACCTAACCCTAACCCTAACCCTAACCCTAACCCTAACCCAGACATTAACCCTAACCCTAAACCTAACCCTGACCCTAAACCTTACCCTAACCCTAACCTCTAAATCTAACCCTAACTCTAACCCTAAAACCTTAACCCTACACCTAATCCTAACCCTAACCCTAAAACCCTAACGTTAACCCTAAACCTAACCCTAACCCTAACTCTAACCCTAACCCTAACCCTAACCTTAACCGCAGGAACGTCTGAAACACAACACAGATGTAAACACACTATCAATTAGTATTTCAACATAGTGGTGTATGCGTACTTATCAAACTATGCACTCTGAGTGTGATTCCAGCTTCTCTCACACACAAACTCTCAGAAGTAACTAAAACACGTATTGCCACAGCATCTACTAAGAAACACTCTCCTATTGAAACACAGTTCCTATGCGTTTCTTCACTAAAACATGAATACAAGTCTTTTCTATCTAAGAAAACAGAGAATCTTCAAAGGCGACTACAGAAAAGAAGTGTTTCAAGAAATAAGTAACATGTGTGTTCCAAATGCAATTCTAACCTTAGGTACGTCTGAAACACAAAACAGATGTAAACACACTATCAATGGCTATTTCAACATAGTGGTCAATGCACATTTTTCAAACTATGCACTCTTAGTGTGATTCCAGCTTCTCTCACACACAAGACTCTCAGTAGTAACTACTCCTAAACATAACCCTAACCCTAACCCTAACCCTAATCCTAACCCTAACCGTAAAACCCTAACCCTAACCCTAACCGTAACCGAAACGTTAACCCTAACCCTAACCCCAGTAACGTCTGAAACACAACACAGATGTAAACACACTATCAATGGGTATTTCAACATAGTGGTCAATGCGCACTCATCAAACTATGCACTCTGAGAGTGATTCCAGCTTCTCTCACACACAAGACTCTCGAGAAGTAACTAACCCTAAACCTAACCATAACCCTAACCCTAACATTAACCCTTACCCTAACCCTAACCCAACCCTAACTATAACCGTAAACCCTAACCCTAACCCTAACCCTAACCATAACCATAACCATAACCATAACCCCTGATCCTAACCCTAACCCTAACCCCTATACCTAACCCCCTAACCCTAAGACTTACCCTAACTCTAACCCTAACCCTAACCCTAATCCTAACATTAACCAACCCTAACCGTAACCCTAACCATAACCCTAACCCAAAACCTAACCCTAAACCTAACCCTAACCCCTAACCCTAACCCTAACCCACTAACCCTAACCCTAAACCTAACCCTAACCTCACCCTAACCCAAACACTAACCCTAACCCTAACCCTAACCCTAACCCTTACCCTAATCCAAAACCTAACCCTAACACTAACCCTAACCCTAACCTAACCGTAACACTAACCCCTAACCCTAACCATAACCCTCTAACACTAACCCTAAATCTAACCTTAACCCAAACCCCAAACCTAAACCTAAACTTAACCCAAACCTTAACCCTAACCCTAACCCTAAACCTAACCCTAACCCCTAACCGTAACCCTAAACCAAACCCTAGCCCTAAACCCTAACCCTAATCCTCCCCTAACCCTAACCATAACCCTAGCCCTAACCTTAACCCTAACCAACCCTAACCCAAACCATAACCCTAACCCTAACCCTTAACTCTAACACTAACCCTCTATCCCTAACAGAAACTCTAACCGTAACCCCAACCTTAACCATAACCCTAATCCAAACATTAACCCTAACACTAACACTACCCTAACACTAACCCCAACCCTAATCCTAATTCCCTAACACTAACCCTAACGCTAACCCTAACCCTAACCCTAATCCTAAAACCCTAACCCTAATACTAACACCAACCCTATCCCTAAAACCAACCCTAATCGTACGAACGTCTGAAACACAACACAGATGTAAACACACTATCAATGGGTATTTCAACGTAGTGGTCAATGCGCACTCATCAAACTATGCACTCTGAGTGTGATTCCAGCTTCTCTCACACACAAGACTGTCAGAAGTAACTAAAATACGTATTGCAACAGCATCTACTAAGAAACACTCTCCTAATACGCCTAACACATTGAAACACAGTTCCTATGCGTTTCTCCACTAAAACATGAATACATGTCTTTTCTAACTAAGGAAACAGAGAACCTTCAAAGGCGACTACAGAAAAGAAGTGTTTCAAAAACTAAGTAACATGTGTGTTCCAAATGTAATTCTAACCGTAGGAATGTCTGAAACACAACACAGATGTAAACACACTATCAATGGTTATTTCAACGTAGTGGTCAATGTGCACTCATCAAACTATGCACTCTGAGTGTGATTCCAGCTTCTTTCACACACAAGACTCTCAGAAGTAACTAAAATACGTATTGCAACAGTAATCCTAACAGCATCTACTAAGAAACACTCTCCTAATACCTCTAAAACATTGAAACACAGTTCCTATGCGTTTCTCTACTAAAACATGAATACATGTCTTTTCTAACTAAGGAAACAGAGTACCTTCAAAGGCGACTACAGAAAAGACGTGTTTCAAGAACTAAGTAACATGTGTGTTCCAAATGCAATTCTAACCGTAGGAACGTTTGAAACACAACATAGATGTAAACCCACTATCAATGAGTATTTCAACATAGTTGTCTATGCGCACTTATCAAACTATGCACTCTGAGTGTGATTCCAACTTCTCTCACACACAAGACTCTCAGAAGTAACTAAAATATATATTGCAACAGCATCTACTAAGAAAAACTCTCCTAATACGCCTAACACATTGAAACACAATTCCTATGCGTTTCCCCACTAAAACATGAATACATGACTTTTCTAACTAAGGAAACAGAGAACCTTCAAAGGCGACTACAGAAAAGAAGTGTTTCAAGAACTAAGTAACATGTGTGTTCCAAATGCAATTCTAACCGTAGGAACGTCTGAATCACAACACAGATGTAAACACACTATCAATGGGTATTTCAACATAGTGGTCAATGCGCACTCATCAAACTATGCACTCTGAGTGTGATTCCAGCTTCTCTCACACACAAGACTCTCAGAAGTAACTAAAATACGTATTGCAACAGCATCTACTAAGAAACACTCTCCTAATACGCCTAACACACTGAAACACAGTTCCTATGCGTTTCTCCACTAAAACATGAATACATGTCTTTTCTAACTAAGGAAACAGAGAACCTTCAAAGGCGACTACAGAAAAGAAGTGTTTCAAGAACTAAGTAACATGTGTGTTTCAAATGCAATTCTAACCGTAGGAACGTCTGAAACACAACACAGATGTAAACACACTATCAATGGGTATTTCAACATAGTGGTCAATGCGCACTTATCAAACTATGCACTCTGAGTGTGATTCCAGTTTCTCTCACACACAAGACTCTCAGAAGTAACTAACCCTAAACCTAACCCTAACCCCTAACCCTAATCCTAACCCTATAAAAACCTAACCCTAATCCTTACCCTAAACCTAACCCTAACCCTAACATTAACCATAACCCTAACTCGAACCCTAACCCTAAACCTAAACCTAACCCTAACCCTAAACCTAACCCTAACCCTAACCCTAACCCTAACCCTAACCGCAGGAACGTCTGAAACACAACACAGATTTAAACACACTATCAACCTATTTCAACATAGTGGTAATGCGAACTTATCAAACTATGCACACTGAGTGTGATTCCAGCTTCTCTCACACACAAGACTCTCAGAAGTAACTAACCCTAACCCTAAACCTAACCCTAAACCACCTAACCCTAAACCTAACTAAACCTAAAACTAACTGAAACCTAACCCTAACCCTAACCCTAACCCTAACCCTAACCCTAACCCTAACCCTAACCCTAACCCCTAACCCTAACCCTAACCCTAACCACAGGAACGTCTGAAACACAACACAGATGTAAACACACTATCAATGGGTATTTCAACATAGTGGTCAATGCGCACTTATCAAACTATGCACTCTGAGTGTGATTCCAGCTTCTCTCACACACAAGACTCTCAGAAGTAACTAAAATACGTATTGCAACAGCATCTACTAAGAAACACTCTCCTAATACGCCTAACACATTGAAACACAGTTCCTATGCATTTCTCCACTAAAACATGAATACATGTCTTTTCTAACTAAGGAAACAGAGAACCTTCAAAGGCGACTACAGAAAAGAAGTGTTTCAAGAACTAAGTAACATGTGTGTTCCAAATGCAATTCTAACCATAGGAACGTCTGAAACACAACACAGATGTAAACACACTATCAATGGTATTTCAACATAGTGGTCAATGCGCACTTATCAAACTATGCACTCTGAGTGTGATTCCAGCTTCTCTCACACACAAGACTCTCAGAAGTAACTAAAATACGTATTGCAACAGCATCTACTAAGAAACACTCTCCTAATATGCCTAACATATTGAAACACAGTTCCTATGCGTTTCTCCACTAAAACATGAATACATGTCTTTTCTACCTAAGGAAACAGAGAACCTTCAAAGGCGACTACAGAAAAGAAGTGTTTCAAGAACTAAGTAACATGTGTGTTCCAAATGCAATTCTAACCGTAGGAACGTCTGAAACACAACACAGATGTAAACCCACTATCAATGGGTATTTCAAAATAGTGGTCAATGCGCACTTATCAATCTATGCACTCTGAATGTGATTCCAGCTTCTCTCACACACAAGACTCTCCGAACTAACTAACCCTAACCCTAACCCTAACCCTAACCCTAACCTAACCCTAACATTAACCCTTACCCTAACCCTAACACAACCCTAACTCTAACCCTAATCCCTAACCCTAACCCTAACCCTAACCCTAACCCCTAACCCTAACCCTAACTCACTCAACCCTAACCCTAACCCTAACCATAAACCTAACCCTAAACCTAACCCTAAACCAAAACCTAATCATAACCCATACCATAACCCTAGCCCTAACCCTAACCCTAAACCTAACCCTAACACTAACCATTAACCCTAACATTAACCCTAACCCCTAACACAAACCATAACCCTCTAACCCTATCCCTAACCCTAACCTTAACCCTAACCCCAAACCTAAACCTAACCCTAACGCAAACCCTAACCCAAATGTAACCCTAACGCTAACCCTAACCCTAATCCTAACCCTAATCCTCCCCTAACACTAACCCTAACCAAAGCCCTAACGCTAACCCTAACCATCCCTCACCCAAACCCTAACCCAAACCCTAACCCCTAAGCCTAACCCTAACCCTCTAACCCTAACCCAAACCTAACCCTAACACTAACCCTAACCCTAACCTTAACCTAAAAATTAACCCTAACCCTAACCCTAACCTAACACTAAGCCTAACTCTAACCCTAACCCTAAACCCTAACCCCCCTCAATCCCTAACAACCTAACCCTAAAACCCTAACCCTAATCCTAACCCTAACCCTATCCCTAACACTACCCCTAACCGTAGGAACGTCTGAAACACAACACAGATGTAAACACACTATCAATGGCTATTTCAACATAGTGGTCAATGCGCACTCATCAAACTATGCACTCTGAGTGTGATTCCAGCTTCTCTCACACACAAGACTCTCAGAAGTAACTAAAATACGTATTGCAACAGCATCTACTAAGAAACACTCTCCTAATACGCGTAACACATTGAAACACAGTTCGTATGCGTTTCTCCACTAAAACATGAATACATGTCTTTTCTAACTAAGGAAACAGAGAACCTTCAAAGGCGACTACAGAAAAGAAGTGTTTCAAGAACTAAGTAACATGTGTGTTCCAAATGCAATTCTAACTGTAGAAACGTCTGAAACACAACACAGATGTAAACACACTATCAATGGCTATTTCAACATAGTGGTCAATGCGCACTCATCAAACTATGCACTCTGAGAGTGATTCCAGCTTCTCTCACACACAAGACTCTCAGAAGTAACTAACCCTAACCCTACCCCTAACCCTAACCCTAACCCCTAACCCGTAACCCTAACCCTAACACTAACTCTAACCCTACCCTAACCCTATCCCTAACCCTAACCCAGATATTAACCCTAACCCTAAACCTAACTCTAACCCTAAATCTGACCCTAACCTCTAACCTCTAATCTAACCCTAACTCTCACACTAAAACCTTAACCCTAAAAATCCTAACCCTAACCCTAAAACCCTAACCCTAACCCTAACCCTAACCCTAACCCTAACCCTAACCCTAACACTAAACTTAACCTTAACCGCAGGAACGTCTGAAACACAACACAGATGTAAACACACTATCAATTGGTATTTCAACATAGTGGTGTATGCGCACTTATCAAACTATGCACTCTGAGTGTGATTCCAGCTTCTCTCACACACAAGACTCATCAGAAGTAACTAAAATACGTATTGCAACAGCATCTACTAAGAAACACTGTCCTAATACGCCTAACACATTGAAACACAGTTCCTATGCGTTTCTCCACTAAAACATGAATACATGTCTTTTCTAACTAAGAAAACAGAGAACCTTCAAAGGCGACTACAGAAAAGAAGTGTTTCAAGAACTAAGTAACATGTGTGTTCCAAATGCAATTCTAACCGTAGGAACGTCTGAAACACAAAACAGATGTAAACACACTATCAATGGCTATTTCAACATAGTGGTCAATGCGCATTTATCAAACTATGCACTCTGAGTGTGATTCCAGCTTCTCTCACACACAAGACTCTCAGAAGTAACTACTCCTAACCTAATAACCCTAAACCTAACCCTAACCCTAACCCTAAAGCTAAACTTAATCCTAACCCTAACCCTAACCCTAACCCTAACCCTAACCTTAAAACCCTAACCCTAACCTTAACCGTAACCCTAATAGACTTTAACCCAAACCCTAACCCTAACCGCAGTAACGTCTGAAACACAACACAGATGTAAACACACTGTCAATGGGTATTTCAACATAGTGGTCAATGCGCACTTATCAAACTATGCACTCTGAGAGTGACTCCAGCTTCTCTCACACACAAGACTCTCGAGAAGTAACTAACCCTAAACCTAACCATAACTCTAACCCTAACATAACCCTTACCCTAAACCTAACACAACCCTAACTATAACTGTAAACCCTAACCCTAAACCTAACCCTAACCATAACCCTAACCCCTGATCCTAACCCTAACCCTAACCCCTATACCTAACCCCCTAACCCTAAGACTTACACTAACCCTAACCCTAACACTAACACTAACACTAACCAAACCTTACCCTAACCCTAACGATAACCCTAAACCAAAACCTAACCCTAAACCTAACCCTAACCCCTAACCCTAACCCTAACCCACTAACCCTAACCCTAACCCTATCCCTAAACCTAACCCAAACACTCACCCCTTAACCCAAACCCTAACCCTAAAGGTAACCCAAAACCTAACCCTAACACTAACCCTAACCCTAACTTTAACCCTAACCCCTAACCCTAACCATAACCCTCTAACCCTAACTCTAAATCTAACGTTAACCCTAACCCCAAACCTTAACCTAAACTTAACCCAAACCTTAACCCTCACCCTAACCCTAACCCTAACCCTAACCCCTAACCGTAACCCTAAACCTAACCCTAGCA
This sequence comes from Cricetomys ansorgei, assembly GCA_026225945.1. Classification (NCBI taxonomy): domain Eukaryota; kingdom Metazoa; phylum Chordata; class Mammalia; order Rodentia; family Nesomyidae; genus Cricetomys; species Cricetomys ansorgei. Next base: position 57,813 of record JAMJFZ010004015.1, read on the forward strand.
CTAACCCCTAAACCTAATCCTCCCCTAACCCTAACCATAACCCTAGCCCTAACCTTAACCCTAACCAACCCTAACACAAACCATAACCCTAACCCTAACCCCTAACTCTAACCCTACCCACTAACCTTAACCGAAACTCTAACCCTAACTCCAACCCTAACCATAACCCTAACCCAAACATTAACCCTAACACTAACACTAACCCTAACACTAACCCTAACCCTAACGCTAATCCTAATTCCCTAACACTAACACTAACCCTAACCCTAAACCTAACCCTAACCCTAATCCTAAAACCCTAACCCTAATACTAACCCTAACCCTATCCCTAAAACTAACCCTAACCGTACGAACGTCTGAAACACAACACAGATGTAAACACACTATCAATGGGTATTTCAACGTAGTGGTCAATGCGCCCTCATGAAACTATGCACTCTGAGTGTGATTCCAGCTTCTCTCACACACAAGACTGTCCGAAGTAACTAAAATACGTATTGCAACAGCATCTACTAAGAAGCACTCTCCTAATACGCCTAACACATTGAAACCCAGTTCCTATGCGTTTCTCCACTAAAACATGAATACATGTCTTTTCTAACTAAGGAAACAGAGAACCTTCAAAGGCGACCACAGAAAAGAAGTGTTTCAAGAACTAAGTAACATTTGTGTTCCAAATGCAATTCTAACCGTAGGAATGTCTGAAACACAACACAGATGTAAACACACTATCAATGGGTATTTCAACATAGTGGTCAATGCGCACTTATCAAACTATGCACTCTGAGTGTGATTCCAGCTTCTCTCACACACAAGACTCTCAGAAGTAACTAAAATACGTATTGCAACAGCATCTACTAAGAAACACTCTCCTAATACGCCTAACACATTGAAACACAGTTCCTATGCGTTTCTCCACTAAAACATGAATACATGTCTTTTCTAACTAAGGAAACAGAGAACCTTCAAAGGCGACTACAGAAAAGAAGTGTTTCAAGAACTAAGTAACATGTGTGTTCCAAATGCAATTCTAACCGTAGGAACGTCTGAAACACAACACAGATGTAAACACACTATCAATGGGTATTTCAACATAGTGGTCAATGCGCACTTATCAAACTATGCACTCTGAGTGTGATTCCAGCTTCTCTCACACACAAGACTCTCAGAAGTAACTAAAATACGTATTGCAACAGCATCTACTAAGAAACACTCTCCTAATACGCCTAACACATTGAAACACAGTTCCTATGCGTTTCTCCACTAAAACATGAATACATGTCTTTTCTAACTAAGGAAACAGAGAAACTTCAAAGGCGACTACAGAAAAGAAGTGTTTCAAGAACTAAGTAACATGTGTGTTCCAAATGCAATTCTAACCGCAGGAACGTCTGAAACACAACACAGATGTAAACACACTATCAATGGTATTTCAACATAGTGGTCAATGCGCACTTATCAAACTATGCACTCTGAGTGTGATTCCAGCTTCTCTCACACACAAGACTCTCAGAAGTAACTAAAATACGTATTGCAACAGCATCTACTAAGAAACACTCTCCTAATACGCCTAACACATTGAAACACAGTTCCTATGCGTTTTCCACTAAAACATGAATACATGTCTTTTCTAACTAAGGAAACAGAGAAACTTCAAAGGCGACTACAGAAAAGAAGTGTTTCAAGAACTAAGTAACATGTGTGTTCCAAATGCAATTCTAAACCGCAGGAACGTCTGAAACACAACACAGATGTAAACACACTATCAATGGGTATTTCAACATAGTGGTCAATGCGCACTTATCAAACTATGCACTCTGAGTGTGATTCCAGCTTCTCTCACACACAAGACTCTCAGAAGTAACTAAAATACGTATTGCAACAGCATCTACTAAGAAACACTCTCCTAATACGCCTAACACATTGAAACACAGTTCCTATGCGTTTCTCCACTAAAACATGAATACATGTCTTTTCTAACTAAGGAAACAAGGAAACCTCAAAGGCGACTACAGAAAAGAAGTGTTTCAAGAACTAAGTAACATGTGTGTTCCAAATGCAATTCTAACCGCAGGAACGTCTGAAACACAACACAGATGTAAACACACTATCAATGGTATTTCAACATAGTGGTCAATGCGCACTTATCAAACTATGCACTCTGAGTGTGATTCCAGCTTCTCTCACACACAAGACTCTCAGAAGTAACTAAAATACGTAACGCCAACAGCATCTAACTAAGAAAAACACTCTCCTAATACGCCTAACACATCTGAAACACAGTTCCTATGCGTAACCACTAAAACATGAATACATGTCTTTTCTAACTAAGGAAACAAGGAAACAAAGGCGACTACAGAAAAGAAGTGTTTCAAGAACTAAGTAACATGTGTGTTCCAAATAACAATTCTAACCGCAGGAACGTCTGAAACACAACACAGATGTAAACACACTATCAATGGTATTTCAACATAGTGGTCAATGCGCACTTATCAAACTATGCACTCTGAGTGTGATTCCAGCTTCTCTCACACACAAGACTCTCAGAAGTAACTAAAATACGTATTGCAACAGCATCTACTAAGAAACACTCTCCTAATACGCCTAACACATTGAAACACAGTTCCTATGCGTTTCTCCACTAAAACATGAATACATGTCTTTTCTAACTAAGGAAAGAGAGAAACTTCAAAGGCGACTACAGAAAAGAAGTGTTTCACCCTAAGAACTAAGTAACATGTGTGTTCCAAATGCAATTCTAACCATAGGAACGTCTGAAACACAACACAGATGTAAACACACTATCAATGGGTATTTCAACATAGTGGTCAATGCGCCTTATCAAACTATGCACTCTGAGTGTGATTCCAGCTTCTCTCACACACAAGACTCTCAGAAGTAACTAAAATCCGTATTGCAACAGCATCTACTAAGAAACACTCTCCTAATACGCCTAACACATTGAAACACAGTTCCTATGCGTTTCTCCACTAAAACATGAATACATGTCTTTTCTAACTAAGGAAACAGAGAACCTTCAAGGGGACTACAGAAAAGAAGTGTTTCAAGAACTAAGTAACATGTGTGTTCCAAATGAAATTCTAACCATAGGAACGTCTGAAACACAACACAGATGTAAACACACAATCACTGGGTATTTCAAAATAGTGGTCAATGCGCACTTATCAATCTATGCACTCTGAATGTGATTCCAGCTTCTCTCACACACACAAGACTCTCAGAAGTAACTAACCCTAACCCTAACCCTAACCCTAACCCTAACATTAACCCTTACCCTAACCCTAACACAACCCTATCTCTAATCGTAAACCCTAACCCTAAAACTAACCCTAACCCTAACCCTAACCCCTAACCCTAACCCTAACCCACTAACCCTAACCCTAACCATAACCCAAAACCTAAATCTAACCCTAACACAAACCCTAACCCTAACCCTAAACCTATCCTTAACCCTAACCCTAACCCCTAACCCTAACACTAACCCTAACCCTAAAGTCAACCCCCAACCCTAATCCTCCCCTAACCCTAACCCTAACCCTAACCTTAACCAACCCTAAACCTAACCCTAACACTAACCCTAACCCTAACCCTAACCGTAGGAATGTCTGAAACACAACACAGATGTAAACACACTATCAACGTGTATTTCAACATAGTGGTCAATGCACACTCATCAAACTATGCACTCTGAGTGTGATTCCAGCTTCTCTCACACACAAGACTCTCAGAAGTAACTAAAATACGTATTGCAACAGCATCTACTAAGAAACACTCTCCTAATACGCCTAACACATTGAAACACTGTTCCTATGCGTTTCTCCACTAAAACATGAATACATGTCTTTTCTAACTAAGGAAACAGAGAACCTTCAAAGGCGACTACAGAAAAGAAGTGTTTCAAGAACTAAGTAACATGTGTGTTCCAAATGCAATTCTAACTATAGGAACGTCTGAAACACAACACAGATGTAAACACACTATCAATGGCTATTTCAACATAGTGGTCAATGTGCCTTATCAAACTATGCACTCTGAGTGTGATTCCAGCTTCTCTCACACACAAGACTCTCAGAAGTAACTAAAATACGTATTGCAACAGCATCTACTAAGAAACACTCTCCTAATACGCCTAACACATTGAAACACAGTTCCTATGCGTTTCTCCACTAAAACATGAATACATGTCTTTTCTAACTAAGGAAACAGAGAGAGCCTTCAAAGGCGACTACAGAAAAGAAGTGTTTCAAGAACTAAGTAACATGTGTGTTCCAAATGCAATTCTAACCGCAGGAACGTCTGAAACACAACACAGATGTAAACACACTATCAATGGCTATTTCAACATAGCGGTCAATGCGCACTCATCAAACTATGCACTCTGAGTGTGATTCCAGATTCTCTCACACACAAGACTCTCAGAAGTAACTACTACCTAACCCTAACTCTAACCCTAAGAAACCCTAACTCCTAAACCTAACCCTAACCTCTAAACACAACCTAACCCTAACCCTAAAACCCTAAAACTCTAACCCTAACAAACCCTAACCCTAACCCTAACCCTAACCAGAACCCTAAAACCCCAACCCTAACCATAATCCTAACCCTAACCCAATCCCTAACCGCAGGAACGTCTGAAACACAACACAGATGTAAAGACACTATCAATGGCTATTTCAACATAGTGGTCAATGCGCATTCATCAAACTATGCACTCTGAGTGTGATTCCAGCTTCACTCACACACAATACTCTCAGAATTAACTAAACCTAACCCTAACCGTAACCCTAACCCCTAAGCCTCACCCTTACCCTCTAACCCTAACCCTAACCCTTACCCTAACCATAACCCTAACCCTAACCCAGACATTAACCTTAACACTAAGCCTAACCCTAAACCTAAACCTAACCCTAAACCTAACCTTTAAACCTAACCCTAACTCCTAACCCTAACACTAACCTCTAACCCTAAAGCAAACCCTAACCACCCTAACCCTAACCCTAAAACCCTAACCCTAAAACCCTAACCCTAACACTAACCCTAAGCCTAACCCTAACCCTAAAAAACCCTAACCCTAACCCTAACCCTAACCCTAACCCTAACCCTAACCCTAACCGCAGTTACGTCTGAAACACAACACAGTTGTAAACACACTATCAATGGGTATTTCAACATAGTGGTCAATGCGCACTCATCAAACTATGCACTCTGAGTGTGATTCCAGCTTTCTCACACACAAGGTTCTCAGAAGTAACTAAAATACGTATTGCAACAGCATCTACTAAGAAACACTCTCCTAATACGCCTAACACATTGAAACACAGTTCCTATGCTTTTCTCCACTCAAACATGAATACATGTCTTTTCTAACTAAGGAAACAGAGAACCTTCAAAGTCGACTACAGAAAAGAAGTGATTCAAGAACTAAGTAACATGTGTTTTCCAAATGCAATTCTAACCGTAGTAATGTCTGAAACACAACACAGATGTAAACACACTATCAATGGCTATTTCAACATAGTGGTCAATGCGCACTCATCCAACTATTCATCTGAGTGTGATTCCAGCTTCTCTCACACACAAGACTCTCAGAAGTAACTAAAGCTAACCCTCACCCTCACCCTAACCCTAATCCTAACCCTAACCCTAACATTAACCCTAACCCTAACCCTAATCCTAACCCTAACCCTAACCCTACCCTAACCCCTAAACCAACCCTAACCCTAAACCCTATACCTAACCCCCTAACCCTAACACTTACCCTAACCCCTAACCCTAACACTAACCCACTAACCCTAACCCTAACCCTCCACTAAAACATATCCCTAAACCTAACCCTAACCCAAACCCTAACCGTAACCAAAACCCTAACCCTACCCCTAACCCAAAACCTAACCCTAACACTAACCCTAACTCTAAGCCTAACCCCTAACTTTAACCTTAACCCAATAACCCTAACCCTAACCCTAACCCTAATACCCTAACCTTAACCCTAACCCTAACACTAACACTAATCCTAACCCTAACCCTAACTGTAGGAACGTCTGAAACACAACACAGATGTAAACACACTATCAATGGCTATTTCCACACAGTGGTCAATGCACATTCGTCAAACAATGCACTCTGAGTGTGATTCCAGCTTCTCTCACACACAAGACTCTCAGAAGTAACTAAAATACGTATTGCAACAGCATCTACTAATTAACACTCTCCTAATACACCTAACACATTGAAACACAGTTCCTATGCGTTTCTCCACTAAAACATGAATGCATGTCTTTTCTAACTAAGGAAACAGAGAACCTTCAAAGGCGACTACAGAAAAGAAGTTTTTCAAGAACTAATTAACATGTGTGTTCCAAATACAATTCTAACCGTAGGAACGTCTGAAACACAACACAGATATAAACACAATATCAATGGCTATTTCAACATAGTGGTCAATGCGCACTCATCAAACTATGCACTATGAGTGTGATTCCAGCTTCTCTCACACACAAGATTCTGAAAGTAACTAAAATACGTATTGCAACAGCATCTACTAAGAAACACTCTCCTAACACGCCTAACACATTGAAACACAGTTCCTATGCGTTTCTCCACTAAAACATGAATACATGTCTTTTCTAACTAAGGAAACTGAGAACCTTCACAGGAGACTACAGAAAAGAAGTGTTTAAAGAACTAATTAACATGTGTGTTCCAAATGCAATTCTAACCGTAGGAACGTCTGAAACACAACACAGATGTAAAGACACTATCAATGGCTATTTCAACATAGTGGTCAATGCGTACACATCAAACTATGCACTCTGAGTGTGATTCCAGCTTCTCTCACACACAAGACTCTCAGAAGTAACTAAAATACGTATTGCAACAGCATCTACTAAGAAACACTCTCCTAATACGCCTAACACATTGAAACACAGTTCCTATGCGTTTCTCCACTAAAACATGAATACATGTCTTTTCTAACTAAGGAAACAGAGAACCTTCAACGGCGACTACAGAAAAGAAGTGTTTCAAGAACTAAGTAACATGTGTGTTCCAAATGCAATTCTAACCGTAGGAACGTCTGAAACACAACACAGATGTAAACCACACTATCAATGGTATTTCAACATAGTGGTCAATGCGCACTTATCAAACTATGCACTCTGAGTGTGA
>JAMJFZ010004015.1:70000-72500 GCA_026225945.1 Cricetomys ansorgei
CTCCTAATACGCCTAACACATTGAAACACAGTTCCTATGCGTTTCTCCACTAAAACATGAATACATGTCTTTTCTAACTAAGGAAACAGAGAACCTTCAAAGGCGACTACAGAAAAGAAGTGTTTCAAGAACTAAGTAACATGTGTGTTCCAAATGCAATTCTAACCGCAGGAACGTCTGAAACACAACACAGATGTAAACACACTATCAATGGCTATTTCAACATAGTGGTCAATGCGCACTTCATCAAACTATGCACTCTGAGTGTGATTCCAGCTTCTCTCACACACAAGACTCTCAAAGTAACTAAAATACGTATTGCAACAGCATCTACTAAGAAACACTCTCCTAATACGCCTAACACATTGAAACACAGTTCCTATGCGTTTCTCCACTAAAACATGAATACATGTCTTTTCTAACTAAGGAAACAGAGAACCTTCAAAGGCGACTACAGAAAAGAAGTGTTTCAAGAACTAAGTAACATGTGTGTTCCAAATGCAATTCTAACCGTAGGAACGTCTGAAACACAACACAGATGTAAAGACACTATCAATGGCTATTTCAACATAGTGGTCAATGCGCACTCATCAAACTATGCACTCTGAGTGTGATTCCAGCTTCTCTCACACACAAGACTCTCTGAGAAGTAACTAAAATACGTATTGCAACAGCATCTACTAAGAAACACTCTCCTAATACGCCTAACACATTGAAACACAGTTCCTATGCGTTTCTCCACTAAAACATGAATACATGTCTTTTCTAACTAAGGAAACAGAGAACTTCAAAGGCGACTACAGAAAAGAAGTGTTTCAAGAACTAAGTAACATGTGTGTTCCAAATGCAATTCTAACCGTAGGAACGTCTGAAACACAACACAGATGTAAACCACTATCAATGGGTATTTCAACATAGTGGTCAATGCGCACTTATCAAACTATGCACTCTGAGTGTGATTCCAGCTTCTCTCACACACAAGACTCTCAGAAGTAACTAACCCTAACCCTAACCCTAACCTAACCCCTAACCCTAAACCTAAACCTAACCCTAACCCTAACCCTAACCCTAACCCTAACCCTAACCCCCCTAACCTAAGGAAACCTAAACTTAAACCCTAACCCTAACCCTAACCACCCTAACCCTAACCCTAACCCTAACCCTAACCGTAGGAACGTCTGAAACACAACACAGATGTAAACACACTATCAATGTGTATTTCAACATAGTGGTCAATGCGCACTCATCAAACTATGCACTCTGAGTGTGATTCCAGCTTCTCTCACACAAAAGACTCTCAGAAGTAACTAAAATACGTATTGCAACAGCATCTACTAAGAAACACTCTCCTAATACGCCTAACACATTGAAACACAGTTCCTATGCGTTTCTCCACTAAAACATGAATACATGTCTTTTCTAACTAAGGAAACAGAGAACCTTCAAAGGCGACTACAGAAAAGAAGTGTTTCAAGAACTAAGTAACATGTGTGTTCCAAATGCAATTCTAACCGTAGGAACGTCTGAAACACAACACAGATGTAAACCCACTATCAATGGGTATTTCAACATAGTGGTCAATGAGCACTTATCAAACTATGCACTCTGAGTGTGATTCCAGCTTCTCTCACACACAAGACTCTCAGAAGTAACTAACCCTAACCCTATCCCTAACCCAACCCTAATACTAACCGTAACCCTAACCATTAACCCTAACCCTAACCCTAATCCTAACTAACCCTAACCCTAACCCCTAAACCTAACCCTAACCCTAAACCTATGCCTAACCCCCTAACCTAACACTTACCCTAACCCTAACCCTAACCCTAACCCACTAACCCTAACCCTCATAACCCTAAACCTAACCCTAACCCAAACCTAACCCTAACCAAAAGTCTAACCCTAACCCTAACCCAAAACCTAACCCTAACACTAAACCTAACTCTAACCCTAACCCTAACCGTAACCTTAACCCAATAACCCTAACCCTAACCCTAACCCTAACCCTAACCCTAATACCCTAACCTTAACCCTAACCCTAACCCTAACACTAATCCTAACCCTAACCCTAACTGTAGGAACGTCTGAAACACAACACAGATGTAAACACACTATCAATGGCTATTTCAACACAGTGGTCAATGCGCACTCATCAAACAATGCACTCTGAGTGTGATTCCAGCTTCTCTCACACACAAGACTCTCAGAAGTAACTAAAATACGTATTGCAACAGCATCTACTAAGAAACACTCTCCTAATAAACCTAACACATTGAAACACAGTTCCTATGCGTTTCTCCACTAAAACATGAATGCATGTCTTTTCTAACTAAGGAAACAGAGAACCTTCAAAGGCGACTACAGAAAAGAAGTGTTTAAAGAACTAATTAACATGTGTGTTCCAAATGCAATTCTAACCTTAGGAACGTCTGAAACACAACACAGATATAAACACACTATCAATGGCTATTTCAACATAGTGGTCAATGCGCACTCATCA
>JAMJFZ010004015.1:82500-97500 GCA_026225945.1 Cricetomys ansorgei
ATCCCTAACCCTAACCCTAATACTAACCGTATCCCTAACATTAACCCTAACCCTAACCCTAATCCTAACTCTAACCCTAACCCTAACCCCTAAACCTAACCCTAACCTAAAACCTATGCCTAACACCCGAACCTTAACACTTACCCTAACTCCTAACCCTAACCCTAACCCACTAACCCTAACCCTAACCCTAACCTTAACCCTAAACCTAACCCTAACCCAAACATTAACCCTAACCAAAAGTCTAACCCTAACCCTAATCCAAAACCTAACCCTAACACTAACACTAACTCTAACCCTAACCCCTAACCGTAACCTTAACCCAATAACCCTAACCCTAACCCTAACCCTAATACCCTAACCTTAACCCTAACCCTAACCCTAACACTAATCCTAACCCTAACCCTAACAATAGGAACGTTGAAACACAACACAGATATAAACACACTATCAATGGCTATTTCCACACAGTGGTCAATGCGCACTCATCAAACAATGCACTCTGAGTGTGATTCCAGCTTCTCTCACACACAAGACTCTCAGAAGTAACTAAAATACGTATAGCAACAGCATCTACTAAGAAACACTCTCCTAATAAACCTAACACATTGAAACACAGTTCCTATGAGTTTCTCCACTAAAACATGAATGTATGTCTTTTCTAACTAAGGAAACAGAGAACCTTCAAAGGCGACTACAGAAAAGAAGTGTTTAAAGAACTAATTAACATGTGTGTTCCAAATGCAATTCTAACCTTAGGAACGTCTGAAACACAACACAGATATAAACCCACTATCAATGACTATTTCAACATAGTGGTCAATGCGCACTCATCAAACTATGCACTCTGAGTGTGATTCCAGCTTCTCTCACACACAAGATTCTGAAAGTAACTAAAATACGTATTGCAACAGCATCTACTAAGAAACACTCTCCTAACACGCCTAACACATTGAAACACAGTTCCTATGCGTTTCTCCACTAAAACATGAAATACATGTCTTTTCTAACAAAAGAAACAGAGAACCTTCATAGGCGACTACAGAAAAGAAGTGTTTAAAGAACTAATTAACATGTGTGTTCCAAATGCAATTCTAAACGTAGGAACGTCTGAAACACAACACAGATGTAAAGACACTATCAATGGCTATTTCAACATAGTGGTCAATGCGTACTCATCAAACTATGCACTCTGACTGTGATTCCAGCTTCTCTCACACACAAGACTCTCAGAAGTAACTAAAATACGTATTGCAACAGCATCTACTAAGAAACACTCTCCTAATACGCCTAACACATTGAAACACAGTTCCTATGCGTTTCTCCACTAAAACATGAATACATGTCTTTTCTAACTAAGGAAACAGAGAACCTTCAACGGCGACTACAGAAAAGAAGTGTTTCAAGAACTAAGTAACATGTGTGTTCCAAATGCAATTCTAACCGTAGGAACGTCTGAAACACAACACAGATGTAAACCAACTATCAATGGGTATTTCAACATAGTGGTCAATGCGCAGTATCAAACTATGCACTCTGAGTGTGATTCCAGCTTCTCTCACACACAAGACTCTCAGAAGTAACTAACCCTAACCCTAACCCTAACCGTAACCCCTATCCCTAAACCTAACCCTATCCCTAACCCCTAACCCTAACCCTAACCCTAACCCTAACCCCTATTCCTAACCAAAAAAACCTAACACTTACCCTAACCCTAACCCTAACCCTAACCATAATCCTAACCCTAACCCTAAACCTAACCCTAACCGTAGGAACGTCTGAAACACAACACAGATGTACACACACTATCAATGTGTATTTCAACATAGTGGTCAATGCGCACTCATCAAACTATGCACTCTGATTGTGATTCCAGCTTCTCTCACACAAAAGACTCTCAGAAGTAACTAAAATACGTATTGCAACAGCATCTACTAAGAAACACTCTCCTAATACGCCTAACACATTGAAACACAGTTCCTATGCGTTTCTCCACTAAAACATGAATAAATATCTTTTCTAACTAAGGAAACAGACAACCTTCAAAGGCGACTACAGAAAAGAAGTGTTTCAAGAACTAAGTAACATGTGTGTTCCAAATGCAATTCTAACCATAGGAACGTCTGAAACACAACACAGATGTAAACCCACTGTCAATGGGTATTTCAACATAGTGGTCAAAGAGCACTTATCAAACTATGCACTCTGAGTGTGATTCCAGCTTCTCTCACACACAAGACTCTCAGAAGTAACTAACACTAACCCTATCCCTAACCCTCACCCTAATACTAACCGTAACCCTAACATTAACCCTAACCCTAACCCTATTCCTAACCCTAACCCTAACCCCTAAACCTAACCCTAACCCTAAACCCAATGCCTAACCCCCTAACGCTAACACTTACCCTAACCCCTAACCCTAACCCTAACCCACTAACCCTAACCCTAACCCTAATCATAACCCTAAACCTAAGCCTAACCCAAACCTCTAACCCTAACCAAAAGTCTAACCCTAACCCTAACCCAAAACCTAACCCTAACACTAAACCTAACTCTAACCCTAACCCCTAACCTTAACCTTAACCCAATAACCCTAACCCTAACCCTAACCCTAACCCTAATACCCTAACCTTAACCCTAACCCTAACCCTAACACTAATCCTAACCCTAACCCTAACAGTAGCAACGTTGAAACACAACACAGATGTAAACACACTATCAATGGCTATTTCAACACAGTGGTCAATGCGCACAAATCCAACAATGCACTCTGAGTGTGATTCCAGCTTCTCTCACACACAAGACTCTCAGAAGTAACTAAAATACGTAGAGCAACAGCATCTACTAAGAAACACTCTCCTAATAAACCTAACACATTGAAACACAGTTCCTATGCGTTTCTCCACTAAAACATGAATGCATGTCTTTTCTAACTAAGGAAACAGAGAACCTTCAAAGGCGACTACAGAAAAGAAGTGTTTAAAGAACTAATTAACATGTGTGTTCCAAATGCAATTCTAACCTTAGGAACGTCTGAAACACAACACAGATATAAACACACTATCAATGGCTATTTCAACATAGTGGTCAATGCGCACTCATCAAACTATGCACTCTGAGTGTGATTCCAGCTTCTCTCACACACAAGACTCTCAGAAGTAACTAAAATACGTATTGCAACAGCATCTACTAAGAAACACTCTCCTAACACGCCTAACACATTGAAACACAGTTCCTATGCGTTTCTCCACTAAAACATGAATACATGTCTTTTCTAACTAAGGAAACAGAGAACCTTCAAAGGCGACTACAGAAAAGAAGTGTTTCAAGAACTAAGTAACATGTGTGTTCCAAATGCAATTCTAACCGTAGGAACGTCTGAAACACAACACAGATGTAAACACACTATCAATGGGTATTTCAACATAGTGGTCAATGCGCACTTATCAAACTATGCACTCTGAGTGTGATTCCAGCTTCTCTCACACACAAGACTCTCAGAAGTAACTAACTCTAACCCTAACCCTAACCCTTCCTAACACTAACCCTAACTAAACACTACCCTAATCCTAACCCAAACCTAACCCTAACCGTAAACCCTAACCCTACCCTAACCCTAACCTAAGGAAAACACCTAACCCTAACCCTAACACTAACCCATATACCTAACCCCCTAATCCTAACACCTACCCTAAACCTAACCCTAACCCTAACTCAAACCCTAACACATAACCCTAATCCTAACCCTAACCCCTAACCCTAACCCTAACCCACTAACCCTAACCCTAACCCTAACCCTAAACCTAACCCTAACCCAAACCCTAACACTAACCCAAACCCTTACCCTAACCCTAACCTTAACCCTAAAACCTAACTCTAAACCAAACCCTAACCCTAACCCTAACCCTAACACTAACCCTAACCCCTAACCCTAACCCTAACCCTCACACCCTAACCCTAACACAGATGTATAACCCTATACCTAACCCTAAACCCTAAACCCAAACCTAAAACTAACTCTAACCCTAACTCTAACCTTAACCCTAACTGTAACCCCTAACCCTAACCCTAAACCTAACCCCTAACCCTAATCCTCACTTAACCCTAACCCTAACACTAACCATAACCCTAACCCTAACCCTAACTCTAACCAAGTTCACCCTACCCTACCCTAACCATAACCCCTAACCCTAACCCTAACCCTCTAACTCTAACTCAAACCCTAAACCTAACCCTAACCCTAACCACAAAACCATAACCCTAACCCTAACCCTAACTCTAACCCTAACCCTAAATCCCTAACTCTAACCCTAATCCTAACTCTAATCCTACTCCTAATCCTAACCGTAGGAACGTCTGAAACACAACACAGATGTAAACATACTATCAATGGGTATTTCAACATAGTGGTCAATGCGCACTTATCAAACTATGCACTCTGAGTGTGATTCCAGCTTCTCTCACACACAAGACTCTCAGAAGTAACTAACCCTAACCCTAACCCTAAACCTAACCCTAACCCTAACCCTAACCCTAACCCTAACATTAACCCTTACCCTAACCCTAACCCAAACCTAACCCTAACCATAAACCCTAACCCTACCCTAACCCAAAACCTAACCCTAACACCTAACCCTAATCCTAAGCATAAACTATATACCTAACTCCCTAATCCTAACACCTACCGTAACCCTAACCCTAACCCTAACCCAAACCCTAACCCTAAACCTAACCCTAACCCTAATTCCTAACCCTAACCCTAACCCAAGTAACACTAACCCTAACTAACCCTAAACCTAACCCTAACCCAAACCCTAACCCTAACCCTAAACCCTAACCCTAACCCTAACTTTAAACCAAAACCTAACCCTAACACTAACCCTGACCATAACACTAACCCTAACCCCTAACCCTAACCCTAACCCTCTAACTCTAACCCTAACCCTAAACCTAACACTAAACCCCCAAACCTAAGGAACCTGAAACACAACACAGATGTAAACCCACTATCAACCCTAACCCTACACCCTGGTCAATGCGCACTAATCTAACAATGCACTCTAAGTGTGATTCCAGCTTCTCTCACACACAAGACTCTCAGAAGTAACTAACCCTAACCCTAACCCTAACCCTAACTCTAAGAAACCCTCACCTAACCCTACCCTAACCTAACCCTTAACCCTAACCCTAACCCTATAACTCTCCACTAAAACCCTAAACCTAACCCTAACCCTAATCACAAAACCCAAAACTCTACCATAACCCTAACCCTAACCCTGAAACCCTAACCCTAACCCTAATCCTAACCCTAACCGTAGGAACGTCTGAAACACAACACAGATGTAAACACACTATCAATGTGTATTTCAACATAGTGGTCAATGCGCACTCATCAAACTATGCACTCTGAGTGTGATTCCAGCTTCTCTCACACACAAGACTCTCAAAAGTAACTAAAATACGTATTGCAACAGCATCTACTAAGAAACACTCTCCTAATAAGCCTAACACATTGAAACACAGTTCCTATGCGTTTCTCCACTAAAACATGAATACATGTCTTTTCTAACTAAGGAAACAGAGAACCTTCAAAGGCGACTACAGAAAAGAAGTGTTTCAAGAACTAAGTAACATGTGTGTTCCAAATGCAATTCTAACCGTAGGAACGTCTGAAACACAACACAGATGTAAACACACTATCAATGGCTATTTCAACATAGTGGTCAATGCGCACTTATCAAACTATGCACTCTGAGTGTGATTCCAGCTTCTCTCACACACAAGACTCTCAGAAGTAACTAAAATACGTATTGCAACAGCATCTACTAAGAAACACTCTCCTAATACGCCTAACACATTGAAACACAGTTCCTATGCGTTTCTCCACTAAAACATGAATACATGTCTTTTCTAACTAAGGAAACAGAGAACCTTCAAAGGCGACTACAGAAAAGAAGTGTTTCAAGAACTAAGTAACATGTGTGTTCCAAATGCAATTCTAACCGTAGGAACGTCTGAAACACAACACAGCTATAAATACACTATCAATGGGATTTTCAACATAGTGGTCAATGCGCACTTATCAAACTATGCACTCTGAGTGTGATTCCAGCTTCTCTCACACACAAGACTCTCAGAAGTAACTAAAATACGTATTGCAACAGCATCTACTAAGAAACACTCTCCTAATACGCCTAACACATTGAAACACAGTTCCTATGCGTTTCTCCACTAAAACATGAATACATGTCTTTTCTAACTAAGGAAACAGAGAACCTTCAAAGGCGACTACAGAAAAGAAGTGTTTCAAGAACTAAGTAACATGTGTGTTCCAAATGCAATTCTAACCATAGGAACGTCTGAAACACAACACAGATGTAAACCCACTATCAATGGGTATTTCAACATAGTGGTCAATGCGCACTTATCAAACTATGCACTCTGAGTGTGATTCCAGCTTCTCTCACACACAAGACTCTCGAAGTAACTAACTACCCTACCCTAACCCTAACCCTAAACCCTAACCCTAACATTAACAATTACCCTAACCCTAACACTAACCCTAATCTCCCCTAAACCTAACCCTAACCCTAAAATGCCTAACCCTAAACTAACCTAACCCTAACCCCTAACCCTAACCCTAACCCACTAACCCTAACCCTAACCATAACCCAAAACCTAAACCTAACCCTAACCCAAACCCTAACCCTAACCCTAAACCTAATCCTAACCCTAACCCAAAACCTAACCCTAACCTAACCTAACTAACCCTAACCCTAAAGTAACCTTAACCCTAATCCTAACCCTAACCCTAACCCTAACCCTAACCTTAACCAACCCTAAACCTAACCCTAACACTAACCCTAACCCTAACCCTAACCGTAGGAACGTCTGAAACACAACACAGATGTAAACACACTATCAATGGCTATTTCAACATAGTGGTCAATGCGCACACTCATCAAACTATGCACTCTGAGTGTGATTCCAGCTTCTCTCACACACAAGACTCTCAGAAGTAACTAAAATACGTATTGCAACAGCATCTACTAAGAAACACTCTCCTAATACGCCTAACACATTGAAACACAGTTCCTATGCGTTTCTCCACTAAAACATGAATACATGTCTTTTCTAACTAAGGAAACAGAGAACCTTCAAAGGCGACTACAGAAAAGAAGTGTTTAAAGAACTAATTAACATGTGTGTTCCAAATGCAATTCTAACCGTAGGAACGTCTGAAACACAACACAGATGTAAACACACTATCAATGGCTATTTCAACATAGTGGTCAATGCGCACTCATCAAACTATGCACTCTGAGTGTGATTCCAGCTTCTCTCACACACAAGACTCTCAGAAGTAACTAAAATACGTATTGCAACAGCATCTACTAAGAAACACTCTCCTAATACCTAACACATTGAAACACAGTTCCTATGCGTTTCTCCACTAAAAACATGAATACATGTCTTTTCTAACTAAGGAAACAGAGAACCTTCAAAACGACTACAGAAAAGAAGTGTTTAAAGAACTAACCCTAACATGTGTGTTCCAAATGCAATTCTAACCGTAGGAACGTCTGAAACACAACACAGATGTAAAGACACTATCAATGGCTATTTCAACATAGTGGTCAATGCGCACTCATCAAACTATGCACTCTGAGTGTGATTCCAGCTTCTCTCACACACAAGACTCTCAGAAGTAACTAAAATACTATTGCAACAATCTACTAAGAAACACTCTCCTAATACGCCTAACACATTGAAACACAGTTCCTATGCGTTTCTCCACTAAAACATGAATACATGTCTTTTCTAACTAAGGAAACAGAACCCTTCAAAGGCGACTACAGAAAAGAAGTGTTTCAAGAACTAAGTAACATGTGTGTTCCAAATGCAATTCTAACCGTAGGAACGTCTGAAACACTAACCCTAAACCTAACTATCAATGGGTATTTCAACATAAACCTAACCCTAAGCTTCTCTCACACACTAGACTCTCAGAAGTAACTAACCCTCCTAACCCTAACACTAACCTCTAACCCTAAAGCAAAACCTAACCACCCTAACCCTAACCCTAAAACCCTAACCCTAAAACCCTAACCCTAACACTAACCCTAAGCCTAACCCTAACTAACCCTAACCCTAACCCTAACCCTAACCCTAACCCTAACCCTAACCCTAACCCTAACCCTAACCGTAGGAACGTCTGAAACACAACACAGATGTAAACACACTATCAATGGTATTTCAACATAGTGGTCAATGCGCACTCATCAAACTATGCACTCTGAGTGTGATTCCAGCTTCTCTCACACACAAGACTCTCAGAAGTAACTAAAATACGTATTGCAACAGCATCTACTAAGAAACACTCTCCTAATACGCCTAACACATTGAAACACAGTTCCTATGCGTTTCTCCACTAAAACATGAATACATGTCTTTTCTAACTAAGGAAACAGAGAACCTTCAAAGGCGACTACAGAAAAGAAGTGTTTCAAGAACTAAGTAACATGTGTGTTCCAAATGCAATTCTAACCGTAGGAACGTCTGAAACACAACACAGATGTAAACCCACTATCAATGGTATTTCAACATAGTGGTCAATGAGCACTTATCAAACTATTCACTCTGAGTGTGATTCCAGCTTCTCTCACACACAAGACTCTCAGAAGTAACTAACCCTAACCCTCACCCTAACCCTAACCCTAATCCTAACCCTAACCCTAACATTAACCCTAACCCTAACCCTAATCCTTACCCTAACCCTAACCCTAACCCCTAAACCAACCCTAACCCTAAACCCTATACCTAACCCCCTAACCCTAACACTTACCCTAACCCCTAACCCTAACTCTAACCCACTAACCCTAACCCTAACCCTAAACATATCCCTAAACCTAACCCTAACCCAAACCCTAACCCTAACCAAAACCCTAACCCTAACCCTAACCCAAAACCTAACCCTAACACTAACCCTAACTCTAACCCTAACCCCTAACCTTAACCTTAACCCAATAACCCTAACCCTAACCCTAACCCTAATACCCTAACCTTAACCCTAACCCTAACCCTAACACTAATCCTAACCCTAACCCTAACTGTAGGAACGTCTGAAACACAACACAGATGTAAACACACTATCAATGGCTATTTCCACACAGTGGTCAATGCGCACTCATCAAACAATGCACTCTGAGTGTGATTCCAGCTTCTCTCACACACAAGACTCTCAGAAGTAACTAAAATACGTATTGCAACAGCATCTACTAAGAAACACTCTCCTAATACACCTAACACATTGAAACACAGTTCCTATGCGTTTCTCCACTAAAACATGAATGCATGTCTTTTCTAACTAAGGAAACAGAGAACCTTCAAAGGCGACTACAGAAAAGAAGTGTTTCAAGAACTAATTAACATGTGTGTTCCAAATGCAATTCTAACCTTAGGAACGTCTGAAACACAACACAGATATAAACACACTATCAATGGCTATTTCAACATAGTGGTCAATGCGCACTCATCAAACTATGCACTCTGAGTGTGATTCCAGCTTCTCTCACACACAAGATTCTGAAAGTAACTAAAATACGTATTGCAACAGCATCTACTAAGAAACACTCTCCTAACACGCCTAACACATTGAAACACAGTTCCTATGCGTTTCTCCACTAAAACATGAATACATGTCTTTTCTAACTAAGGAAACAGAGAACCTTCAAAGGAGACTACAGAAAAGAAGTGTTTAAAGAACTAATTAACATGTGTGTTCCAAATGCAATTCTAACCGTAGGAACGTCTGAAACACAACACAGATGTAAAGACACTATCAATGGCTATTTCAACATAGTGGTCAATGCGTACTCATCAAACTATGCACTCTGACTGTGATTCCAGCTTCTCTCACACACAAGACTCTCAGAAGTAACTAAAATACGTATTGCAACAGCATCTACTAAGAAACACTCTCCTAATACGCCTAACACATTGAAACACAGTTCCTATGCGTTTCTCCACTAAAACATGAATACATGTCTTTTCTAACTAAGGAAACAGAGAACCTTCAACGGCGACTAGAGAAAAGAAGTGTTTCAAGAACTAAGTAACATGTGTGTTCCAAATGCAATTCTAACCGTAGGAACGTCTGAAACACAACACAGATGTAAACCAACTATCAATGGGTATTTCAACATAGTGGTCAATGCGCAGTATCAAACTATGCACTCTGAGTGTGATTCCAGCTTCTCTCACACACAAGACTCTCAGAAGTAACTAACCCTAACCCTAACCCTAACCTAACCCCTATCCCTAAACCTATCCCTAACCCCTAACCCTAACCCTAAACCCCCCTAACCAACTAAAACCCTAACACTTACCCTAACCCTAAAACCTAACCCTAACCCTAACCCTAACCCTAACCCTAACCCTAACCGTAGGAACGTCTGAAACACAACACAGATGTAACACACTATCAATGTGTATTTCAACATAGTGGTCAATGCGCACTCATCAAACTATGCACTCTGAGTGTGATTCCAGCTTCTCTCACACAAAAGACTCTCAGAAGTAACTAAAATACGTATTGCAACAGCATCTATAAGAAACACTCTCCTAATACGCCTAACACATTGAAACACAGTTCCTATGCGTTTCTCCACTAAAACATGAATACATGTCTTTTCTAACTAAGGAAACAGAGAACCTTCAAAGGCGACTACAGAAAAGAAGTGTTTCAAGAACTAAGTAACATGTGTGTTCCAAATGCAATTCTAACCGTAGGAACGTCTGAAACACAACACAGATGTAAACCCACTATCAATGGGTATTTCAACATAGTGGTCAATGAGCACTTATCAAACTATGCACTCTGAGTGTGATTCCAGCTTCTCTCACACACAAGACTCTCAGAAGTAACTAACTAACCCTAACCCACCCTATTCCTAACCCTAACCCCATAACCCTAACCAAAAGTCTAACCCTAACCCTAACCCAAAACCTAACCCTAACACTAACCCTAACTCTAACCCTAACCAAAAGTCTAACTCTAAGCCTAACCCAAAACCTAACCCTAACACTAAACCTAACTCTAACCTTAACCATAACCTTACACCCTAAACCCTAACCCTAACCTTAACCCTAACCCTAACCCTAAACCCTAACCCTAACCCTAACCGCAGGAACTGAAACACAACACAGATGTAAACACACCCTAACCAATTAACCCTAACCCTAACCCTAACACTAACACTCTCCTAACTAACCTAACCCTAACTGTAGGAACGTCTGAAACACAACTAACAGGAACGTCTGAAACACAACACAGTAAACACACTATCAATGGCTATTTCAACATAGTGGTCAATGCGCACTCATCAAACTATGCACTCTGAGTGTGATTCCAGCTTCTCTCACACACAAGACTCTCAGAAGTAACTAAAATACGTATTGCAACAGCATCTACTAAGAAACACTCTCCTAATACACCTAACACATTGAAACACAGTTCCTATGCGTTTCTCCACTAAAACATGAATACATGTCTTTTCTAACTAAGGAAACAGAGAACCTTCAAAGGCGACTACAGAAAAGAAGTGTTTAAAGAACTAATTAACATGTGTGTTCCAAATGCAATTCTAACCGTAGGAACGTCTGAAACACAACACAGATGTAAAGACACTATCAATGGTCTATTTCAACATAGTGGTCAATGCGCACTCATCAAACTATGCACTCTGAGTGTGATTCCAGCTTCTCTCACACACAAGACTCTCAGAAGTAACTAAAATACGTATTGCAACAGCATCTACTAAGAAACACTCTCCTAATACGCCTAACACATTGAAACACAGTTCCTATGCGTTTCTCCACTAAAACATGAATACATGTCTTTTCTAACTAAGGAAACAGAGAACCTTCAAAGGCGACTACAGAAAAGAAGTGTTTCAAGAACTAAGTAACATGTGTGTTCCAAATGCAATTCTAACCGTAGGAACGTCTGAAACACAACACAGATGTAAACCAACTATCAATGGGTATTTCAACATATTGGTCAATGTGAACTATCAAACTATCCACTCTGAGTGTGATTCCAGCTTCTCTCACACACAAGACTCTCAGAAGTAACTAACCCTAACCCTAACCCTAACCGTAATCCCTAAACCTAAACCTAACCGTATCCCTAACCGTAACCCTAACCCTAAACCTAACCCTAACCCTAACCTTAACCCTAACCCTAACCCTAACCCTAACCCTAACCCTAACCCTAACCGTAGGAACGTCTGAAACACAACACAGATGTATACACACTATCAATGTGTATTTCAACATAGTGGTCAATGCGCACTCATCAAACTATGCACTCTGATTGTGATTCCAGCTTCTCTCACACACAAGACTCTCAGAAGTAACTAAAATACGTATTGCAACAGCATCTATAAGAAACACTCTCCTAATACGCCTAACACATTGAAACACAGTTCCTATGCGTTTCTCCACTAAAACATGAATAAATGTCTTTTCTAACTAAGGAAACAGACAACCTTCAAAGGCGACTACAGAAAGAAGTGTTTCAAGAACTAAGTAACATGTGTGTTCCAAATGCAATTCTAACCGTAGGAACGTCTGAAACACAACACAGATGTAAACCCACTATCAATGGGTATTTCAACATAGTGGTCAATGAGCACTTATCAAACTATGCACTCTGAGTGTGATTCCAGCTTCTCTCACACACAAGACTCTCAGAAGTAACTAACCCTAACCCTATCCCTAACTCTAACCCTAATACTAACCGTATCCCTAACATTAACCCTAACCCTAACCCTAATCCTAACTCTAACCCTAACCCTAACCCCTAAACCTAACCCTAACCTAAAACCTATGCCTAACACCCGAACCTTAACACTTACCCTAACTCCTAACCCTAACCCTAACCCACTAACCCTAACCCTAACCTTAACCTTAACCCTAAACCTAACCCTAACCCAAACATTAACCCTAAACAAAAGTCTAATCCTAACCCTAATACAAAACCTAACCCTAACACTAACACTAACTCTAACCCTAACCCCTAACCGTAACCTTAACCCAAAAACCCTAACCCTAACCCTAACCCTAATACCCTAACCTTAACCCTAACCCTAACCCTAACACTAATCCTAACCCTAACCCTAACAATAGGAACGTTGAAACACAACACAGATATAAACACACTATCAATGGGCTATTTCCACACAGTGGTCAATGCGCACTCATCAAACAATGCACTCTGAGTGTGATTCCAGCTTCTCTCACACACAAGACTCTCAGAAGTAACTAAAATACGTATTGCAACAGCATCTACTAAGAAACACTCTCCTAATAAACCTAACACATGGAAACACAGTTCCTATGAGTTTCTCCACTAAAACATGAATGTATGTCTTTTCTAACTAAGGAAACAGAGAACCTTCAAAGGCGACTACAGAAAAGAAGTGTTTAAAGAACTAATTAACATGTGTGTTCCAAATGCAATTCTAACCTTAGGAACGTCTGAAACACAACACAGATATAAACCCACTATCAATGACTATTTCAACATAGTGGTCAATGCGCACTCATCAAACTATGCACTCTGAGTGTGATTCCAGCTTCTCTCACACACAAGATTCTGAAAGTAACTAAAATACGTATTGCAACAGCATCTACTAAGAAACACTCTCCTAATACGCCTAACACATTGGAAACACAGTTCCTATGCGTTTCTCCACTAAAACATGAATACATGTCTTTTCTAACTAAGGAAACAGAGAACCTTCAAAGGCGACTACAGAAAAGAAGTGTTTAAAGAACTAATTAACATGTGTGTTCCAAATGCAATTCTAACCGTAGGAACGTCTGAAACACAACACAGATGTAAAGACACTATCAATGGCTATTTCAACATAGTGGTCAATGCGTACTCATCAAACTATGCACTCTGAGTGTGATTCCAGCTTCTCTCACACACAAGACTCTCAGAAGTAACTAAAATACGTATTGCAACAGCATCTACTAAGAAACACTCTCCTAATACGCCTAACACATTGAAACACAGTTCCTATGCGTTTCTCCACTAAAACATGAATACATGTCTTTTCTAACTAAGGAAACAGAGAACCTTCAAACGGCGACTACAGAAAAGAAGTGTTTCAAGAACTAAGTAACATGTGTGTTCCAAATGCAATTCTAACCGTAGGAACGTCTGAAACACAACACAGATGTAAACCAACTATCAATGGGTATTTCAACATAGTGGTCAATGCGCACTATCAAACTATGCACTCTGAGTGTGATTCCAGCTTCTCTCACACACAAGACTCTCAGAAGTAACTAACCCTAACCCTAACCCTAACCTAACCCCTAACCCTATCCCTAACCCTAACCCTAACCCTAACCCTAACCCTAACCCTAACCCTAACCCTAACCCCTATTCCTAACCAAAAAAACCTAACACTTACCCTAACCCTAACCCTAACCCTAACCATAATCCTAACCCTAACCCTAAACCTAACCCTAACCGTAGGAACGTCTGAAACACAACACAGATGTAAACACACTATCAATGTGTATTTCAACATAGTGGTCAATGCGCACTCATCAAACTATGCACTCTGATTGTGATTCCAGCTTCTCTCACACACAAGACTCTCAGAAGTAACTAAAATACGTATTGCAACAGCATCTACTAAGAAACACTCTCCTAATACGCCTAACACATTGAAACACAGTTCCTATGCGTTTCTCCACTAAAACATGAATAAATGTCTTTTCTAACTAAGGAAACAGAGAACCTTCAAAGGCGACTACAGAAAAGAAGTGTTTCAAGAACTAAGTAACATGTGTGTTCCAAATGCAATTCTAACCATAGGAACGTCTGAAACACAACACAGATGTAAACCCACTATCAATGGGTATTTCAACATAGTGGTCAATGAGCACTTATCAAACTATGCACTCTGAGTGTGATTC
>JAMJFZ010004015.1:102500-112213 GCA_026225945.1 Cricetomys ansorgei
AGAACTAAGTAACATGTGTGTTCCAAATGCAATTCTAACCTATAGGAACGTCTGAAACACAACACAGATGTAAACACACTATCAATGGCTATTTCAACATAGTGGTCAATGCGCACTTATCAAACTATGCACTCTGAGTGTGATTCCAGCTTCTCTCACACACAAGACTCTCAGAAGTAACTAAAATACGTATTGCAACAGCATCTACTAAGAAACACTCTCCTAATACGCCTAACACATTGAAACACAGTTCCTATGCGTTTCTCCACTAAAACATGAATACATGTCTTTTCTAACTAAGGAAACAGAGAACCTTCAAAGGCGACTACAGAAAAGAAGTGTTTCAAGAACTAAGTAACATGTGTGTTCCAAATGCAATTCTAACCGCAGGAACGTCTGAAACACAACCCAGATGTAAACACACTATCAATGGCTATTTCAACATAGTGGTCAATGCGCACTCATCAAACTATGCACTCTGAGTGTGATTCCAGCTTCTCTCACACACAAGACTCTCAGAAGTAACTAAAACCCTACGTATTGCAACAGCTAATCTAAACTAACCCTAAACACTCTCCTAATACGCCTAACACCCTGAAACACAGTTCCTATGCGTTTCTCCACTAAAACATGAATACATGTCTTTTCTAACTAAGGAAACAGAGAAACTTCAAAGGCGACTACAGAAAAGAAGTGTTTCAAGAACTAAGTAACATGTGTGTATCCAAATGCAATTCTAACCGCAGGAACGTCTGAAACACAACACAGATGTAAACACACTATCAATGGCTATTTCAACATAGTGGTCAATGCGCACTTATCAAACTATGCACTCTGAGTGTGATTCCAGCTTCTCTCACACACAAGACTCTCAGAAGTAACTAAACCTAACCCTAACCCTAACCCTAAACCCTAATGCCTAACCCCCTAACCTTAACACTTACCCTAACTCCTAACCCTAACCCTAACCCTAAACTAACCCTAACCCTAACCCTAACACTAAGCCTAACCCTAAACCTAAAACCCTAACCCTAACCCACTAACCCTAACCTAAGCATAACCCTAAACCTAACCCTAACCCAAACATTAACCCTAACCAAAAGTCTAACCCTAACCCTAACCCAAAACCTAACCTTAACACTAACCCTAACTCTAACCCTAACCCCTAACCTTAACTTTAACCCAATAATCCTAACCCTAACCCTAACCCTAATACCCTAACCTTAACTCTAAACCCTAACCCTAACACTAATCCTAACCCTAACCCTAACAGTAGGAACGTCTGAAACACAACACAGATGTAAACACACTATCAATGGCTATTTCCACATAGTGGTCAATGCGCACTAATCAAACTATGCACTCTGAGTGTGATTCCAGCTTCTCTCACACACAAGACTCTCAGAAGTAACTAAAATACGTATTGCAACAGCATCTACTAAGAAACACTCTCCTAATACGCCTAACACATTGAAACCAGTTCCTATGAGTTTCTCCACTAAAACATGAATTACATGTCTTTTCTAACTAAGGAAACAGAGAACTTCAAAGGCGACTACAGAAAAGAAGTGTTTCAAGAACTAAGTAACATGTGTGTTCCAAATGCAATTCTAACCGTAGGAACGTCTGAAACACAACACAGATGTAAACCACTATCAATGGGTATTTCAACATAGTGGTCAATGAGCACTTATCAAACTATTCACTCTGAGTGTGATTCCAGCTTCTCTCACACACAAGACTCTCAGAAGTAACTAAAGCTAACCCTCACCCTCACCCTAACCCTAATCCGAACCCTAAACCTAGCATTAACCCTAACCCTAACCCTAATCCCAACCCTAAACCTAACCCTAACCCCTAAACCAACCCTAACCCTAAACCCTATACCTAACCCCCTAACCGTAACACTTACCCTAACCCATAACCCTAACTCTAACCCACTAACCCTAACCCTAACCCTAAACATATCTTTAAAACTAACCCTAACCCAAACCCTAACCCTAACCAAAACCCTAACCCTAACTCTAACCCAAAACCTAACCCTAACACTAACCCTAACTCTAAGCCTAACCCCTAACCTTAACCTTAACCCAATAACCCTAACCCTAACCCTAACCCTAACACTAATACCCTAACCTTAACCCTAACCCTAACACTAACACTAATCCTAACCCTAACCCTAACTGTAGGAACGTCTGAAACACAACACAGATGTAAACACACTATCAATGGCTATTTCCACACAGTGGTCAATGCACATTCATCAAACAATGCACTCTGAGTGTGATTCCAGCTTCTCTCACACACAAGACTCTCAGAAGTAACTAAAATACGTATTGCAACAGCATCTACTAATTAACACTCTCCTAATACACCTAACACATTGAAACACAGTTCCTATGCGTTTCTCCACTAAAACATGAATACATGTCTTTTCTAACTAAGGAAACAGAGAACCTTCAAAGGCGACTACAGAAAAGAAGTTTTCAAGAACTAAGTAACATGTGTGTTCCAAATGCAATTCTAACCTTAGGAACGTCTGAAACACAACACAGATGTAAACACACTATCAATGGCTATTTCAACATAGTGGTCAATGCGCACTCATCAAACTATGCACTCTGAGTGTGATTCCAGCTTCTCTCACACACAAGACTCTCAAAGTAACTAAAATACGTATTGCAACAGCATCTACTAAGAAACACTCTCCTAATACGCCTAACACATTGAAACACAGTTCCTATGCGTTTCTCCACTAAAACATGAATACATGTCTTTTCTAACTAAGGAAACTGAAACTTCAAAGGCGACTACAGAAAAGAAGTGTTTCAAGAACTAAGTAACATGTGTGTTCCAAATGCAATTCTAACCGCAGGAACGTCTGAAACACAACACAGATGTAAACACACTATCAATGGCTATTTCAACATAGTGGTCAATGCGCACTTATCAAACTATGCACTCTGAGTGTGATTCCAGCTTCTCTCACACACAAGACTCTCAGAAGTAACTAAAATACGTATTGCAACAGCATCTACTAAGAAACACTCTCCTAATACGCCTAACACATTGAAACACAGTTCCTATGCGTTTCTCCACTAAAACATGAATACATGTCTTTTCTAACTAAGGAAACAGAGAACTTCAAAGGCGACTACAGAAAAGAAGTGTTTCAAGAACTAAGTAACATGTGTGTTCCAAATGCAATTCTAACCGTAGGAACGTCTGAAACACAACACAGATGTAAACCACTATCAATGGGTATTTCAACATAGTGGTCAATGCGCACTTATCAAACTATGCACTCTGAGTGTGATTCCAGCTTCTCTCACACACAAGACTCTCAGAAGTAACTAACCCTAACCCTATCCCTAACGGTAACCCTAATACTAACCGTAACCCAACATTAACATTAACCCTAACCCTAATCCTAACTAACCTAGGAACGTCTGAAACAATCCCTAACACACTCAATGGCTATTTCAACCTAATGCGCACTTATCAAACTATGCACTCTGAGTGTGATTCCAGCCTAACACAAGACTCTCAGAAGTAACTAAAATACGTATTGCAAACTAAGAAACACTCCCTAATACGCCTAACACTGAAACACAGTTCCTATGCGTTTCTCCACTAAAACATGAATACATGTCTTTTCTAACTAAGGAAACAAGAAACTTCAAAGGCGACTACAGAAAAGCAGAAGTGTTTCAAGAACTAAGTAACATGTGTGTTCCAAATGCAATTCTAACCGCAGGAACGTCTGAAACACAACACAGATGTAAACACACTATCATGGCTATTTCAACATAGTGGTCTGCGCACTTATCAAACTATGCACTCTGAACAGCTTCTCTCACACACAAGACTCTCAGAAGTAACTAAAATACCTAACCCTAATCCAAAACCTAAACCCTAACACTAACCCTAACACTAACCCTAACACCTAACCTCTAACCTTAACCATGAAATAGCCCTAACCCTAACACTAACACTAATACCCTATCCTTAACCCTAACCTAACACTAACACTAATCCTAACCCTAACCCTAACAGTAGGAACGTCTGAAACACAACACAGATGTAAACACACTATCAATGGCTATTTCACACAGTGGTCAATGCGCACTCATCAAACAATGCACTCTGAGTGTGATTCCAGCTTCTCTCACACACAAGACTCTCAGAAGTAACTAAAATACGTATTGCAACAGCATCTACTAAGAAACACTCTCCTAATACGCCTAACACATTGAAACACAGTTCCTATGCGTTTCTCCACTAAAACATGAATACATGTCTTTTCTAACTAAGGAAACAGAGAAACTTCAAAGGCGACTACAGAAAAGAAGTGTTTCAAGAACTAAGTAACATGTGTGTTCCAAATGCAATTCTAACCGCAGGAACGTCTGAAACACAACACAGATGTAAACACACTATCAATGGCTATTTCAACATAGTGGTCAATGCGCACTTATCAAACTATGCACTCTGAGTGTGATTCCAGCTTCTCTCACACACAAGACTCTCAGAAGTAACTAAAATACGTATTGCAACAGCATCTACTAAGAAACACTCTCCTAATACGCCTAACACATTGAAACACAGTTCCTATGCGTTTCTCCACTAAAACATGAATACATGTCTTTTCTAACTAAGGAAACAGAAACTTCAAAGGCGACTACAGAAAAGAAGTGTTTCAAGAACTAAGTAACATGTGTGTTCCAAATGCAATTCTAACCGCAGGAACGTCTGAAACACAACACAGATGTAAACACACTATCAATGGCTATTTCAACATAGTGGTCAATGCGCACTTATCAAACTATGCACTCTGAGTGTGATTCCAGCTTCTCTCACACACAAGACTCTCAGAAGTAACTAAAATACGTATTGCAACAGCATCTACTAAGAAACACTCTCCTAATACGCCTAACACATTGAAACACAGTTCCTATGCGTTTCTCCACTAAAACATGAATACATGTCTTTTCTAACTAAGGAAACAGAAACTTCAAAGGCGACTACAGAAAAGAAGTGTTTCAAGAACTAAGTAACATGTGTGTTCCAAATGCAATTCTAACCGCAGGAACGTCTGAAACACAACACAGATGTAAACACACTATCAATGGCTATTTCAACATAGTGGTCAATGCGCACTTATCAAACTATGCACTCTGAGTGTGATTCCAGCTTCTCTCACACACAAGACTCTCAGAAGTAACTAAAATACGTATTAACCCAACTACTAAGAAAACTCCCTAAACGCCTAACACCTGAAACCAGTTCCTAACTCCCTAAAACTGAAACCCTAACTAAGGAAACATAAACCTCAAACGACTAACCCTAACATGTGTGTTCCAAATGCAATTCTAACCGCAGGAACGTCTGAAACACAACACAGATGTAAACACACTATCAATGTGTATTTCAACATAGTGGTCAATTATCAAACTATGCACTCTGAGTGTGATTCCAGCTTCTCTCACACACAAGACTCTCAGAAGTAACTAAAATACGTATTGCAACAGCATCTACTAAGAAACACTCTCCTAATACGCCTAACACATTGAAACACAGTTCCTATGCGTTTCTCCACTAAAACATGAATACATGTCTTTTCTAACTAAGGAAACAAGAAACTTCAAAGGCGACTACAGAAAAGAAGTGTTTCAAGAACTAAGTAACATGTGTGTTCCAAATGCAATTCTAACCGCAGGAACGTCTGAAACACAACACAGATGTAAACACACTATCAATGGCTATTTCAACATAGTGGTCAATGCGCACTTATCAAACTATGCACTCTGAGTGTGATTCCAGCTTCTCTCACACACAAGACTCTCAGAAGTAACTAAAATACGTATTGCAACAGCATCTACTAAGAAACACTCTCCTAATACGCCTAACACATTGAAACACAGTTCCTATGCGTTTCTCCACTAAAACATGAATACATGTCTTTTCTAACTAAGGAAACATTGAAACTTCAAAGGCGACTACAGAAAAGAAGTGTTTCAAGAACTAAGTAACATGTGTGTTCCAAATGCAATTCTAACCGCAGGAACGTCTGAAACACAACACAGATGTAAACACACTATCAATGGCTATTTCAACATAGTGGTCAATGCGCACTTATCAAACTATGCACTCTGAGTGTGATTCCAGCTTCTCTCACACACAAGACTCTCAGAAGTAACTAAAATACGTATTGCAACAGCATCTACTAAGAAACACTCTCCTAATACGCCTAACACATTGAAACACAGTTCCTATGCGTTTCTCCACTAAAACATGAATACATGTCTTTTCTAACTAAGGAAACAAGAAACTTCAAAGGCGACTACAGAAAAGAAGTGTTTCAAGAACTAAGTAACATGTGTGTTCCAAATGCAATTCTAACCGCAGGAACGTCTGAAACACAACACAGATGTAAACACACTATCAATGGCTATTTCAACATAGTGGTCAATGCGCACTTATCAAACTATGCACTCTGAGTGTGATTCCAGCTTCTCTCACACACAAGACTCTCAGAAGTAACTAAAATACGTATTGCAACAGCATCTACTAAGAAACACTCTCCTAATACGCCTAACACATTGAAACACAGTTCCTATGCGTTTCTCACTAAAACATGAATACATGTCTTTTCTAACTAAGGAAACAGAAACTTCAAAGGCGACTACAGAAAAGAAGTGTTTCAAGAACTAAGTAACATGTGTGTTCCAAATGCAATTCTAACCGCAGGAACGTCTGAAACACAACACAGATGTAAACACACTATCAATGGCTATTTCAACATAGTGGTCAATGCGCACTTATCAAACTATGCACTCTGAGTGTGATTCCAGCTTCTCTCACACACAAGACTCTCAGAAGTAACTAAAATACGTATTGCAACAGCATCTACTAAGAAACACTCTCCTAATACGCCTAACACATTGAAACACAGTTCCTATGCGTTTCTCCACTAAAACATGAATACATGTCTTTTCTAACTAAGGAAACAAGAAACTTCAAAGGCGACTACAGAAAAGAAGTGTTTCAAGAACTAAGTAACATGTGTGTTCCAAATGCAATTCTAACCGCAGGAACGTCTGAAACACAACACAGATGTAAACACACTATCAATGGTATTTCAACATAGTGGTCAATGCGCACTTATCAAACTATGCACTCTGAGTGTGATTCCAGCTTCTCTCACACACAAGACTCTCAGAAGTAACTAAAATACGTATTAACTAAGAAACACTAACCCTAATACCGCTAACACCTGAAACACTTCCTATGCGTTTCTCCACTAAAACATGAATACATGTCTTTTCTAACCCTAACAAGAAACTTCAAAGGCGACTACAGAAAAGAAGTGTTTCAAGAACTAAGTAACCCTAACCCTGCAATTCTAACCGCAGGAACGTCTGAAACACAACACAGATGTAAACACACTATCACTATTTCAACATAGTGGTCAATGCGCACTTATCAAACTATGCACTCTGAGTGTGATTCCAGCTTCTCTCACACACAAGACTCTCAGAAGTAACTAAAATACGTATTGCAACAGCATCTACTAAGAAACACTCTCCTAATACGCCTAACACATTGAAACACAGTTCCTATGCGTTTCTCCACTAAAACATGAATACATGTCTTTTCTAACTAAGGAAACAGAAACTTCAAAGGCGACTACAGAAAAGAAGTGTTTCAAGAACTAAGTAACATGTGTGTTCCAAATGCAATTCTAACCGCAGGAACGTCTGAAACACAACACAGATGTAAACACACTATCAATGGCTATTTCAACATAGTGGTCAATGCGCACTTATCAAACTATGCACTCTGAGTGTGATTCCAGCTTCTCTCACACACAAGACTCTCAGAAGTAACTAAAATACGTATTGCAACAGCATCTACTAAGAAACACTCTCCTAATACGCCTAACACATTGAAACACAGTTCCTATGCGTTTCTCCACTAAAACATGAATACATGTCTTTTCTAACTAAGGAAACAAGAAACTTCAAAGGCGACTACAGAAAAGAAGTGTTTCAAGAACTAAGTAACATGTGTGTTCCAAATGCAATTCTAACCGCAGGAACGTCTGAAACACAACACAGATGTAAACACACTATCAATGGCTATTTCAACATAGTGGTCAATGCGCACTTATCAAACTATGCACTCTGAGTGTGATTCCAGCTTCTCTCACACACAAGACTCTCAGAAGTAACTAAAATACGTATTGCAACAGCATCTACTAAGAAACACTCTCCTAATACGCCTAACACATTGAAACACAGTTCCTATGCGTTTCTCCACTAAAACATGAATACATGTCTTTTCTAACTAAGGAAACAGAGAAACTTCAAAGGCGACTACAGAAAAGAAGTGTTTCAAGAACTAAGTAACATGTGTGTTCCAAATGCAATTCTAACCGCAGGAACGTCTGAAACACAACACAGATGTAAACACACTATCAATGGCTATTTCAACATAGTGGTCAATGCGCACTTATCAAACTATGCACTCTGAGTGTGATTCCAGCTTCTCTCACACACAAGACTCTCAGAAGTAACTAAAATACGTATTGCAACAGCATCTACTAAGAAACACTCTCCTAATACGCCTAACACATTGAAACACAGTTCCTATGCGTTTCTCCACTAAAACATGAATACATGTCTTTTCTAACTAAGGAAACAGAGAAACTTCAAAGGCGACTACAGAAAAGAAGTGTTTCAAGAACTAAGTAACATGTGTGTTCCAAATGCAATTCTAACCGCAGGAACGTCTGAAACACAACACAGATGTAAACACACTATCAATGGCTATTTCAACATAGTGGTCAATGCGCACTTATCAAACTATGCACTCTGAGTGTGATTCCAGCTTCTCTCACACACAAGACTCTCAGAAGTAACTAAAATACGTATTGCAACAGCATCTACTAAGAAACACTCTCCTAATACGCCTAACACATTGAAACACAGTTCCTATGCGTTTCTCCACTAAAACATGAATACATGTCTTTTCTAACTAAGGAAACAAGAAACTTCAAAGGCGACTACAGAAAAGAAGTGTTTCAAGAACTAAGTAACATGTGTGTTCCAAATGCAATTCTAACCGCAGGAACGTCTGAAACACAACACAGATGTAAACACACTATCAATGGCTATTTCAACATAGTGGTCAATGCGCACTTATCAAACTATGCACTCTGAGTGTGATTCCAGCTTCTCTCACACACAAGACTCTCAGAAGTAACTAAAATACGTATTGCAACAGCATCTACTAAGAAACACTCTCCTAATACGCCTAACACATTGAAACACAGTTCCTATGCGTTTCTCCACTAAAACATGAATACATGTCTTTTCTAACTAAGGAAACAGAGAAACTTCAAAGGCGACTACAGAAAAGAAGTGTTTCAAGAACTAAGTAACATGTGTGTTCCAAATGCAATTCTAACCGCAGGAACGTCTGAAACACAACACAGATGTAAACACACTATCAATGGCTATTTCAACATAGCGGTCAATGCGCACTTATCAAACTATGCACTCTGAGTGTGATTCCAGCTTCTCTCACACACAAGACTCTCAGAAGTAACTAAAATACGTATTGCAACAGCATCTACTAAGAAACACTCTCCTAATACGCCTAACACATTGAAACACAGTTCCTATGCGTTTCTCCACTAAAACATGAAT
>JAMJFZ010004016.1:0-25000 GCA_026225945.1 Cricetomys ansorgei
TTTTCCACTTCAGTTTGCCAATATGTAATATCATTTTTGATCATATGTATATCTTCTATGAGACTTTAAAAAGAATTATTAAAAATATACCCCAACTACAACAGAGTCTTCATTCATGCACTGCAGAGCGTGGAGGCCCAATTTTACCCTTTTTTCATTATTTTAAATTAATGCACTTATCCAAAGATCAAAACATCATTTATGATGGGTATTTTGTGAAGGCAGATAGTGATAATGTCTGAAGGGGTATGGTCATTGTTCCTGTTGTGGAGGTAGGAGGGAGAGATGTGCTCGATATGTATCTTGGGAACCAGGATATGCAGCACACACAATTGTGTATCTGCGGGTGTGGAGGGGTAAACTAGAAAATGCCTAATGACCAAGCAAAAACTTTAAACGTTGCACTTGAGAAGCAATAACAAAGACATATATTTTACTTCTCTTGTAGAAGGTGTTAAAAGGGATTGCCTCCTTTGTGACAGCAGTTTTAAATACGGCAATGTAAATTCCGTATTACAGTCCTTAATGTGAGACCCCCACAACAGGAGATGAAGAAAAGACAAAGAGAAGTTTTGATGAAAAAAAATATCAAGAAAAAGAAAGATGACAGAATATGCGAACTTAGTCTGCAGTTGTTTGAGAGCAGGCACAGCGCTGAAGGGACTTTTCTTTCCACCTATTAAGGAGGACTGAATAACAAATAGC
The DNA here is from genome assembly GCA_026225945.1 of Cricetomys ansorgei. Classification (NCBI taxonomy): domain Eukaryota; kingdom Metazoa; phylum Chordata; class Mammalia; order Rodentia; family Nesomyidae; genus Cricetomys; species Cricetomys ansorgei. The sequence continues at coordinate 706 of JAMJFZ010004016.1, forward strand.
ACAGTATCCCCCAAAGAGAAGAGAGTAAAGTTCTCAGGAAACCCCAGCAAATACTGACATGATTTTTACTATTCCAAATTTAATCCGACATTTTTCTGAATGTGCGTGTGGGGAGAGCAGAGTGCTCTCTTTGTGTCCTGGGAAGTGTCACGCAACACAGAAAGATCTTGCACGAAGAAAAGGCATCTTAACACGACTAACCCTGAGCTCCCAGCTGGAGAAGAATAAACCCCTCTTCTCCGCGCTGTGCAAAGCTGCTGAGCAGGTCCAATACAGTGCTTTCATGCCATCTAGTGGTCGTCTGTGAAGTCTTCCCCCCAGACCAGGGCTTGGATTTAGAGGGTGTCTGGGGCAACTGGTGGAGAGGAGTAGCCACTCTTACTCAAAAAATTAGAAACACGAGGTTCATGTTGATTAAAAAATATACATATTTTTAGGATAAAATATCTCATCAGTTTCAATAACCTGTCCTTACATTTTGGGTACCATTTTAGTTAGAGTGGAAGTAGCCTTCCTCTGGCCCTCTCTGGCCCTCCCTGGGCCCTCTCCTCTTCCTTTTCCTTCCCTCAGTTCTTTCCCATATTTCCTTTTGTCTTGTTTTATTTTCTTTTCTTTTACTTTGAACCCCAAATTCTTTTAGAAATCCATGTTCTGATTTTCAGTTTCTGAAAGACTTGAAGCATTACTTGTTTTTCACACCTTTGTTTGTTTTGGTATTTTGACACTCTGCTCAAAAATGTACCCTCTCTCCATCATCCAAAGGAGATGCGACTCGAGACCATCAAAGAACTGGCTTCCTGCTTCTTGGAAACTCACAGCTCCTGAAATAGCTCTGTTCTGGAATTCTCTTCTAATGTCGTCAGCCTGCAGCCGTGCCGCCCTGTAAGCAACACTCGAAAGCTTCGAACTATGAATTGTTTAAAAACTAAAGTATTTTTTTTCACTTTGCAAACCAGCTTTTAAAATGTCATCCTATACACCACATGTACGGACGGTGTGCGGCGCATACTTCGTCTAGTCAATCATCTTCAACTCATGTCGCACACTTGACTTTTTTCTAATTGAGATTAATTTTAGCTTAGAATTTTTTTCTTATTGATTCATACATTTTGATATTATTTTTATTATTTCCGAGATATTATTTCTTAGATAATGTGGACAATGACATCTTTGTTTCACTGAGATGTCTTTTAAGACGATGATAAGTTGATTTCTAATTCTGTAAAATGAGATTCTGTATGATTTCAGTCAGTGGCCAGTTTTTTTTGTTTGTTTTTCTGTTTTTCATGGAACGGGGATTTTGAAGGCTTCGTGCATAGTCTTATTTATTTAGGGATCAGTAGGAAGTACAACCTGAGACAGTTCTCAAATGCTGACCCAGGCTTTGAATTTAAAAAGAAAATGTTTACTTAAAAGGTTTTAGCAAACTAACGCATTCCTTTCAAATATTTCAAGTAATATTACAAGAGTAAATTACTTTATTGGTTATTTTTCTTCATTTTGGCATAGATATGTTTATATATTAGAACATTCTCTTTCAGTAGTTCCTCCTAAACAGAAACTTAACACAGGAACTCATCACTGGTCTGATGCATTTGTCTTAGTTGTAGTCTTTTTAAATATTTATATTTTCACCATGTAACTTCGACAATAGCACGCATGTTTAAAGTACAGGTGCTCTTCAAAACTAAAGCTTCTTTGATTCTCAAACTTTGTACCAAATTTTAGTGTAAATATACATAAAGATGTCAAGTCTGAATTTCACCTTTTAAACAACTATAAAGAAAAAGTATATCATGCAAAATGTTCTTTTCCTCTTTCATCTCCTTCTTGAATGAAAACACAATAATTATACACACAAAATATTTACTGATTGTATCTGCATCTGTATGTTCTATATCTATAGATCCAGGGAATGTTTATTGATCACGTCTATATCTATATAATATATTATTTCAAATGGTTGATTTTGTTAGCTTACTTTTAAATACAATTTTCTCACAGAAACTGGTCATTTAAAAACTATATTTATTTTCTTACATTTTCTAATAGTTGGTAAACATGCACTTCTATTGTATTTCCATATGTAACTTTACTTCTGATATCAGAGAAACATTAGGAGAGTGAGAAGGCGTGTGCAAGGGTTGTGGAGTGAGTGATGTGGCAAATGTGAATGAAAATGTTACAAAAAGACACATAATTTTGTACTCCAAAATTAATTTAAAGCATAAGGTCTATTTCTATGAACTAACTACTGATTTAATATTTAGTATTTAAAATTTAGCAGCTTTAATATCTGTTTTGGAGAGAATAATATTATAATAATAATATGTAAACCAAACATACCAGAGAGTCTTAAAATAATAACTTAAAAAAAAAAAACTTGGAAAGTTAAAAACTTTTTTATTGAGTACAATTGTAGAGTTTTGTTTTTTTTTTTTCATTTCTTCCAAGTGAGTTCATATAAAAGAAAAGAATAGACTTCCAAGTGCTTTGAAATTTTATCTACATAAAATTCAGGACAACTACACATATTCATTGATTAAGGAAAAGGCAGAAGGACTCAGAGGTTTCAGGGCAGAGAAAAGCATATGGACGACACACTCATCGCTGTCTGGATCAGGGCTGAATTTTGATTAGAACAGGAGGCTATAATTGAAGTGATAATCTTTTACACTGTTTTTAATTGTAATCAGTGCAGATGTTTGCAGCTTTCTGATAGGAAAAATAATGACGGAGAATATGTATAGCTTATAATTTTTAAAGCAATACGTTTCTAAACTTGGCTCACTTCAAAAGATGTATTTAATACCCAGAATTACTGAAAAGCAATAAATTCACAAGTATTAAAAAGCAAATAAAAATCAACCACTTTTGGCCACCCTAAGTGTACACATTTCAAGAGTGCTATGATTCCGTATGTAATTCTCTTTCTTCCTTTTGTGTTCTTTCTGTATGAGGGGAAGTCCACAAAGGATCTTCTTCCAGCAGATCGGAGAAATGGATAGTTGCAACACTGACCGAAATGCTTTTGATAAAGAGAATATTGAGATCTTGATTTCTATCTTGCTTTCTTACAGATAAGATTTTTACTTCATTCCTTAGGAATTAAATCCAGACGAAAACGATTTTAGGCAAAGGTTACATTTTATATTACTTTCTTTTTACCCAACTTAGGGTGAGTTTACATGAAGAAGATAGATATTGATAAATATATTTTGAACATGGATACAGATTTATGAATTTTTGAGGTTTTAATCTGGATTTTTTTAAAAATGTAATTAATTGACTTTGACATTCGCATTATATACTCGAGGGAGGACCGTCTATATTTCATGGAAGGATGACTTGCAGTTTCATAAACACAAATCAGAAGTGTCCTTTCCTCCCTTACTTGAGTAGGAGTGTGTTTGGTGTACAGAAGTCTTTTAATAAATGTCCTCTGTCCAGTGTACTTCAGTTAACGCTGCACTTAGGGGCAGACATTCTGGGTCGTGGGTCCCTTTCTTTCAGTTTTCCTGGGCTATCTTCCGTTTTAGGCTACACCAAGCCTGCACCAATACTTTATTCTGTCTCCTCTGCCGTGAATCTGAGACTGAAGCACCATGCTGCACACAGTAGCACCTGCTGGGTTTAAAACAATACACATTCTCAAGATGCAACTAGGCATTCCTGAATAACAGTGAGGTTTAAAAATTAGCAGATTAAACTTCTCTGAGATGTCTAGGGGAAGTTAATTTTTTCCCCTTTGTATAAATATAGTAATCTAAATTATTGCAAACATTTGTTTATATACACAGAGTGACAGTTAAAACTCAACTAGTTGAGTGTCTAATTTAGGACTAATGGTGAAGAAATTTGAATAAATGTCTCTCTTTCTTACAATTCTAAAACTCATATTCCTAATAAAGATAATTCTGAAGAATTGATTCATTGGTACAGTGTCTATGAGTTTTACAAGGGAAGCTATAATCGTCACTGGACTGATTCTGATCATTTTTAATAGTAGCTTCTACTTAATGCCACCTACTGTCATTCACCTTTTGTTTTTGCTGATCTGTAGAACAAATCTACAAAATATGAACCAATGCATACTTTCCATGCGAAGGAACTGAGACTGATAACATTTGGACAACTTGCCCGTGTCACTCGCCCTGGTTACCAGGCCATCGCATGGAGAAATAAATGTTGATCTGTGTCTGCCTGCTTCTTTCACACATGTCTTCTCCAAGTCTTGCTGATTACTAACAGTCATCAAAATTTCCTCTGTGCTCTCTACCTGTATTATCTGATTAGTGTGCCTGTGATTTTCCTAAATGTTTCTCTTGTTACATTGTTAATAGTGATATACTTAATGGCATTAAGCCAGGTGTGTCAATAAATCACAAGTTTTGGTCAATAGAATCACAAGGTTGACAATTCTAACACATCAGATCAAATATTAAAACAGACTCAAATGGATGCTTCTGGTAAATCTTACTTTTGCCCTGTTCTGTATGATTATTCCATTTTATGAACTGCAGGACCTTCCAGTTAACTCATTCACATCTGCTGTTGTTCATCTTGTTGACCTGGACATCCTTAGACTTCCCTTTCTTTCTTCTTCCTACCTCAAAAACAAGAAACGGTAAGTCTGGCAGAGGGTCTTTATTTCTGCTTTGTCTGAGACAACACTCACACTCACTTCTCAAGTCTAGGTTTGTGGTCCTCATTTGACCTGGCCGGCCCTTCTCTGAGTTAGCGCTGTGCAGCACGGATTTCTACACACAGTTTTCACAGACAGCTTCCTTTCGTTTCATATGCATGGTTCTTATCTTCACTCATACCCAAAGGCTTGAAAGTGGAACCTTTCTTTTTGTACTTCTGTAATATCCTTCCATAGCTATTAACATTTATATAAAGTCTTTCTGCTCCCTAGCAGATATCCACTGTTTGGGAACTAAGGATGAGCCAGGTGGCTGGCAACACATTTAGTCCATTTTCTAGTCTTTGAATTAGAACCACAACACTCCACTCTGTTAGCAATCACCACAGTTTTGCTGAAGATAATCAGGCCAGCACCAAACTTTTAAAAACACTGTTTAACATTGGTCCAGAGTCTGGGAATCTTATCTCTAATTATAACTTTATATCCATGTGGACATTACATGGCTCAAATACTAAAGTATGGAATGTTCAGTCCACAGTAAAAACTGACACTCTTTAGGAAAGGTCTCATACCCCACATATTAGTCCTTTCCAGTTATAAAAACCAACAGCTTTTTCTATTCAAACAGGGTATATTTCCTCCAATTTGGACCAGTATCCCATTTGGAACTTCTCAGAGAGATTTCCACCAAGTCCACTTCAGGCATTCATTATCTGCCTTCTATCTGTAAGCATCAAAGTATTCCTGACTTAATCTAAGCCTCGAATTTTAAGCTAGGCTATTAAAAGGAGAGCTGAGTCATTTGAAGCCATGCATCTAAGCCCTGGGTGTTATCCACTGAGTGATGCGATGCTCTGAAGTAAGTTACTTTTAGATGTTTCAAAGCAGTTTTTAAGACAGTAAAAGCATTCCATTATAAATTGCACACGTGCACACAATGTAGTTATTCAGGCTGGCTGAAGCATGTTTTGTTTTACAAAATATCATCCATATCACATTTTTCCCCAAAGGTTGGATAAGTAGGTGGATAATTCATGTGTTTATTGGATATACAAGGTGTTTTGAGTGTATAAGAGGAAAAACAGAGTCTCCATTGCAGAAGGTTTGCCTGCCTAAGAAGACTGGCTTTTCAAGCATGTCCTCGGGTACATCAGCTCTTGTTACCTTTCTGTCCAGGGGTACTAGGGTGCCTGATCGGAGGAGGGCCAGCCCCGGAGAGAATGCAGATGGGAACATCAGAAAGTAGCCCCAACAACTAGGAACCTGAAGAAAAAAGAAAGAGAATAAAAAGACTTCACTGTTTTCCAAGAACTACACATAACTTGGAGTCCTGGAGCCTACTGAGCCCACTTCAGACAAAGTTCTGACTCTGGATCAAGAAGTATTTCTTCATTAAGTAGATCTTTTACTTGAGAATGAATTGGGATGGGCCAGGCTTGGAGACTTAGGACTTTAATTCTAGCACTGAGGTGGCAAAGGCAGGTAGACCTCTGCGAGGTCCTGTGGGGCCTGGTCTGCAGGATGAGTTCCAGGACAGCCAACAGTACATAGAGAGACAATGACTCAAGTAAACAAACAAATAAATATTGAGCTGGGACTTAAGAGAAGACTCAGTCTGTCAAGTGCTAGCCTTGTAAGCTTGAGGACAAAGCAGAGTTATGGAGCCAGAGAGGCCTCAGTGGTTAAGAACATTTGCTTCTCTCATAGAGGATCTGGGTTCAGCTCCACGCACCCACACATGGTGGCACACAACTAACTGTAACTCCAGTTTCTGGCTTTTATGGCTAACAGACATATAGGTGGAGTACATATGTAGCATGAAGGCAATCATTTATACATATAATATAAAATTAAAAAAAAAAGTTTTGTAAAAGCCAGGTGTAGGAGGGCTTGGCATGTAATCCCAGCCCTGGAGAGTCATAAACAGAAGGGTCCCTTGGTCATGCTGAGCAGTGAGTCTAGTCAATTGTGAGCTCCGTATTCAGGAAGAGACATTGACTCAATAAACCAGGTAGAGAGTAATTGAGAAAGACACCTATATCTACCTCTGACCTTCACACACACACACACACACACACACACACACCACACACACACACGCGCGCACACACACAGGTCAACTAGCCTAGTTGTACTGAAATTAACTTAAAATGATGGCAACACATTTCAAATAGGTTTTTTAAAAAGCTTTCAAAACAAAATACTTTTAGCTGTGTATAGTCTCCGTCTGTCTATCTGTCTGTCTCTCAAAAGTTTCTTGTCTGTCATATTTACCTCTGGCAAAGAGGGAAAACATAGAGAGCCAGTTTCAGTAAGGGTGCAGTATCTCATAAGCCGACCTGCCACCATCTGCAGGAGCTTGTATCAAGACATAATAGAATGCTAGAGAACTAATTATAGTATCATTTTTCAAACATGACACTCTGTAGAGTTCATGCTAATTTATTCCCTCAATAAGTATTTTATGAATGCAAACTTGATGAAAGTCACTGAACTATGTGTTAAAGATGAGAGAACGAAAGTATAAGATCAAAGCCCTGCCCACCAGTGTCTTCCTGTCCAATTAGAGAAAAATCACAATGCAAAATTGTCTCTGAGTAACACACAGGATGTGATTGGCGAATGTTGTAGGTCTTAGGGTTCCAAGACAGACGAGCTGATGAATGTATTACAGAAGAGGTGAGGTTTCAGTCAGCCTCAGAGAAGCAGAACAACAGAGTATGAAATAAGCTTGGGGTCAGAAACGTGCTTTGTTTCAAAAGTGGGATCCCAGCATCTACAGAAGAATACCTATACTGGCAGGAAACATATTAAGAAGGCAGGAGGCAGCTTCACTGGTGGAGATGCCTGCAGGGAGGAAGTTGCATGGGTTTGAGGCCTAAGCTGATACTTAGAGGCTTTGTCTAGGCAGATATTCTTACCATGAAGTCTCAATACGATATACTTGGGTTATGAGTATAACAGGTCAGATCTTACCGGGCCATTTGGTAATGTGGTGGGGTTTTTTTTTTGTTTTTTTGTTTTTTTTTTTTGAGAGAGAGAGAACTTAGCACAGTCTCTGTCACTCTCTCTGTCACTCTATAAATGCCAGGTGTTATCAGCAAAGTTGGTATAGAATCCATGAAGATGCATTTTGGTGCTAAAACAAATAGTCTGAACTTGACCCTGAAATGAAGTGAAAAATCATCCAGTTTGTGGTCGTTAGTGCTTCTAAGATATGAGAAAGACTTTTTCATGGCTAATCTAACAGGTGCTGACATTTGCCATGGCGAATGGGTTGGAGAAAGAGAGGGAAGGCAGCCAGAATGTGACTAGGACAGGAAAGGTAAGGTGTGACACACTGAATGTTTTCATGGAGAAACTTTTAAAAGGAAAGTCTCCTTGGGGAGTTGTTTTCAATTTGCTACAAGATGCTGACTCATAGCCCTGAGGTGTGTAAGGGCCTTTGTTTACCCATAAAACTTATAGACCATTCTCAAAGATATACACGTCCAGTTGCAAAACTGAATGCACTTTCAAGGGATCCTGGAAGTCCTGCCTTGCAAACGCAGAGGATAAATACAATAATGAAAAACAGCACAATGCATAAAAACTGAGATCATTTTATATATGCAATCTTGCTACTTTGTTTTATTAATTTGTAAAATTCACGATTTTAGTTTGTCCCATAGAGTACTGGAATATTTTTGTATCTCAACTTGTGGTATATCTTTTTCCTCAAAAAAAAAATCTGACTTCATCTAACCAATTTAACCAGTCTGCCCACGCTTTCTTGTGTGTGGTAAGTGCAGGACATCATATCCAGCTCCACACTGCCAGACCACAGTCTTCTGTCCTGTTCTGAAACATGATCACCTGTAGTAAACTTAAAGATCACCTAATCAACACCACTTAAGAATTTGTTCCAGTTTGAAATTTAAGTCGCTTTGGGAATTTTCCCTTCTCTGTTTCTTATACCATTTAAAGACTGGGGAGAGGAGCACAGGGCCTGTATCATTAATCTTCCCTTCATCCACTACTGAATAACCTTCAGTCTAGCTATTTCTATATTATCACATAATCAAGTTGATGAATAAGAGCCTGGATACCCCAGACTGAAGTTTTCATTCATTCCGTAGGAAGCAATGAGAAGCCAGAGGCGGGAAATCTGTGTTCTTCTCTCAGCCTTCTCCTTCCTAGTAGTTACTCCAAATATCTTCCCATGGTTCCCCTACCATGTCCTGTATCTTCACCAAGCTCCTTTGTACTTAATTCTGTGACAGATACCAAGCATATGTCGGTTGTTTATCTGTTTAAAGCTATTCATGTGTAACAGAGGATATGAACCTGAGTTTCTGCTAGTAATATAAAACCATTATTGCTGCGTCCGATTAGTCATTTAGTGAACCTAAAATAATATTTTGTGACTGTTTACAATGCTTTCACCATCAGTTCCGAAAAGCAACAGTATATAATAGTGTCACTTGTTTTGGGGATTCTTAACTGTGTGAGTGTGCCTTTTAAGTTGTAGTGATTCTCACTATGAATTTAGTTCCTCTAAAGATAAGTAGACATATGCATCAGAAGATGGGATCACAGTATCTTAGAGTCCCAGAAAACCCTATTCTCATCACAAGGATGATGCAATCATTCTGAGACTCGGTGTTGATTTTATATGCTTCTCTGGCAACTTAGTCTAAGATTTGAATAGACCATGTTGACAATTTCCTTAACTTCTACGGAGATTTTAATTGGAATATTTAAAAATATTTTTTCCTTTATGGATTCAGTTTTGTTTCCGTAGCGATTGATACATGATGTGCTCATTCGAGTTCAAAGACAAGAAACAATGTTTGACTAAAATACAATTTAACTCAACATAGAGCTTAAGTTTAAAAATAACAATTGGGTTTAGGATAGACCAGGGCTAACGAAAGTTACAAAGTTTTTTGGTTTTTTCTTTTCTTTCTTTCTTTCTTTCTTTCTTTCTTTCTTTCTTTCTTTCTTTCTTTCTTTCTTTCTTTCTTTTTCTTTCTTTTTGTGTGTGTGTGTATGTGTGTGTGTGTGTGTGTGTCTTACTAGACCAGGAAAAATTGTGAGCCTCATGAATAGCCAGCAGGAACCCTATAGACCCTGGCTGACCTGGAAGTCTGAGAATTGTGCTCTCTGTGAATTCTACACTTCCCCTCACTCAGCACCACTGATGTCCTTTTATTCTGTGAAATTAGAATCGAAGCATTGTCTAATTCCCAGGGTAATTGCAAGGATCTGATAAAATAAACAGTAAAAACTGTTTCTAGTGAAAAAGCAACAAATACCATTCACTTGTTAGTTACCTAAAGTAGAATTCTTTTGATAGCGGATTAGCGCTTTTTCATTTACTTTGCCCCACAATGGTTATTTTTTTCCCTGAGATTTTTCACTGATGTTCTCTGTCTTTTCTTGTGGATAAAGCTTTGAAACTATTTCTTTTTTTGAAACTGTTTAAAATTAGACAGAATTCTATATCAAATAACAAGAGGCCTTAACTATTACATATAAAATTCCAAAGAAACCCCTTTAGGTATGAGCTCCGTCCAGGGACTTGCGTTTTATAAGTGGTGTTGGTGGAAGCCTGTGAGTAGAAGTATGTGAATTAACATTTAACATTTACACAAACTGAGCAAATACGGGTGGTGTTAAAGTCATCCATGTCTGCTGCTCCCTTCCCTCTCCCATGCTTATGAAGGAGGCTTTACTTTACTAAACCGCTAATGCCACAATAGCAGCCATGCAAACCTTGTGCATCTTTTAACTCACGGCCTTGAACTTGGCATGAACATGAGCATGAACTTGGCACCAAGAGACTGAGGAACTAGGGAGTTGGGGAGAAAGTAAGGCTGGGCTCTTCCCTAAGTTAGAGTGGAGGCTGAGTTGGGAGCACCACCTGGCTTCCTTTCCAAGGGCTTCCTGGTTGCTCTACTTGTCAGGTAAGGTAATTACAATGCTAATTAGGCCAGGTTACCTTGACTGCTGTGTGTTCTTCACTAGGGTTCCTTGCTTGATTGGCTACATCTTAAGCTTAGTCATCTGCTCACCAGCACAGAGGGATAGCCTGTATAATTGAAAGTAGAAGAACTCATCTTCATCTGTATTAACAAAGATAACTATCCCAAACCTACGAACTGATTAAGGATAATGATGAACAGTTTTGATCAGCAGTTATTTTTTAATATCGAACCTGGTTGCCTGCTAGAATGGCATAGAGGAAGACATCTTCCAGCTTTCTTTAAAGGATCGCAGACATCGTTCCACCTTTTCTCTCAGAATCTGTTTTAGCATATAATTGAATCGATGCCTTTATTTCAAAATTAAAAAAAAAATAATAATTATAGAGCTTGTTGGAATTTCTGCAGGGAGGACAATCTCTGTGCCCCATTTCCATCTGTGTCTGAGAAGGAGAAGGCTGCTTGGACCGCTCATTGCCCTATCACTGTTGAACAGCAGAATAACTAATTGTGCAAATACATCTAAATCTGGTGAATCCACATGCACAGTAACTGGGCGACAGAAACATGCACACTCTATCCCTGAGAATAAAATACCACTATTTGATGTACCTGTGCTCTACTAAGGTACTCCTCCCAGACCCTTGGATTTACCTATTCTAGATGACTTTGTTAATCTTTATGAACTCAATTGAAAAGAAGTTGCCCATTACAAAAGATTTACAGAGTCTCAAGTTTGGTCTTCGTTTCTACTTGTAAAGTAACACCTTTGAATAGCTGGTTATTGAAATACTTTAACAATTGCACTAAAATGGTTTAAATCAGCAAAAGGAAAGTGTCTTTTTAAAACATACAAGTTCTAAGGGGCCTATTTATTAAACAGCTACCCAGGCCTTCTAATCATTGTGCAATATTAATGCAATAATTTAATTTTGCATTTAAATGTAACAAATGGAAACAAAACAAGACAGCACTTGCTTTCGATAAAGTGATGGATATCTGATCAGCATCCTCTTTATAGCAGCTTATTTATAAAATATAGAAAATAAAAGGCTTATAACTGTTTTTTTTGGACATCAAAGAAGAGACAAGGATTTAAAAGGGGGGGAGAATTTGCTATAATTACCTTTTTTTTTTTTTTGTTTGTTTGTTTTTTAAGACAACCATTCTGGTGGCTAAGTCTAAACCTAATAAGAGTTTTAATTGAAACAGAACACAATTTCCACTCCTGAAGCGGTTAAATGATAATGGGGGGGGGGCTTCTGATTCTATTTTAATCCAGATTACAAGACTCACTCCCCTAATTCAGACTTTCTGGTAATGCTCAGCGTGTCACAATGTATAGCTTTCTTTCCTTTGATAAGGTCAGTTTGCCAAAAAGAACAAAGTACATATGAGTAATACATTACTCAACCGCTTGTATACATACATCTATTTTTCTTACAGGTCTCACTATTCAGAAAGGTACAGACATGGCACCATGATAAAAAGGGTCATTTAAAAGACTTCACAGAAGCTCTGTACTGTGAAGGATTGAATTTTCACTTGAATGCCTACATTTTCACGTCTTTTTCTTTGCAGAAATATTCCTTTTGAATGGCAGACTGCAATTGGGCAGAGCTTTTTTTTTTTTTTTTTTTTTTTTTTTGTAAGTCACTGACCAGGAATATATAAAATATTAGAAGGCATTTGTCCCAGTGGAAGAACACAGTTCACTGAGAGGTATGAGGTGGCTATTAAAGAGGTCGTACAACTTTGTCTCTTCACATTGAAGGGGTGCTTTTGACAAGTGCCTCAAGTTAAGTCAAGGCCGAACACGAAGGTGTATGACTTGCAAAGGGTAGACAGTTTCAATTACTTGCGAAGTCATTAGCCCCAAAGCTAATTTTCACTTGACAATTCAGTTGGCAGATTTTCATAATCCTTTTGCATGTGTACTCTTAGGAGCACTGAATGCTGACTCCACATTAGCCCATCCCGCTGACTCCTCCAGCATTTGTTCATAATTATTTGAAATGGGCTCATGGCTAACTTTTAAAACCTCTTAATTTTTTCTTAGTAGTTTTGTATTTCCCAAATATCCTTGAAAGAATGGGAGAAGACAGACATCTATTAAATAAATACAGTAAAACTTTTAACCTTGGTTATTGTTGAGTTAATGTTAATTCAATTCAGTTGAATGCACCAAGTATTTCCTGATCTCTTGCAGTTAGTAATGAATTATGATAGGATTATGAAAAGAAATTTAAAAAATGGATAAAACATCTTCTTTAAGAGTTCTACCATCTGTGGAAAAACATAAGAATTGCAGCCATAATTAGGAAGTAGGAAATGATGAATTAGAACAGGACATTGTAAACTCTTTGTCAAAATGTATTAGCGAGATTTCTTTGGTTTGGCTTAAGAAGGACCAAAAGAAGAATACGATTTAAAGACGCTTGCAGAAGATACATTCTTTGGGGATAGCAGTGAAAGATCGGAAGGAATAACCTGATAGAAATGTATCATCCTACACAGGAAGATAGCAAGAGGCAACACATCAAGGTAGGAAAATGGAGAGCTTTTGTCTGTGATAGAGGGTCACTGGGCTGGTGTAACCTAGTGTGCTTGAGAAAGATATGGAAATTCAAAAGTGTGCACCTAGGCCAACATCTGATGGCTTTGCTAGTAGTTTGGTTGCGATTCCACAGGCTACAGGGAATTTCTGAGCAAGAGAGTGTCTATCAGAATTGTGATTTGTATGGCTTATAAAATACTGCTCCTTTTTTCCTCATGTATAATTTATCTGGTTTTTCCTACACTACTAAAGGTTTTTCTTGAACTTTAATTCTATTTTTTTCCCTTTCCTGTCAGAACTAAATCAGAAGAATACAGAAGTCTCTGACAATACATTGTACACACAAATATTCATGTCCATTTGGGAACCAAACAAAATTGTTAAGAAACTCCACAGTAACAAAAATGGTTCTGTGACTCTAAGCTAGTGGAAATTGCATAATGTTATTTTATAGAAATACTTAGAATTACTTCTGAGCTGTATGGGAATCCAGAAGAAATTTGCCTGCCACTGAAAGCAGAAGGATGTCTTGTTCATAGTCTATAGCAAAATGATAGAAAGATATTTTGTGGGCTTTTGCAAGCCTATCTAAAGCGAGGGCACTTCGTTTCTAAACGTGTATTTAGGTATGCTATACAAACTCAAATACTTAGCTGAATTCATGAAGAATGAGTAATCCTTGAATGAAATTTCCTGTAGGTTTCACTGATCGATTCAAATGTATTTCCTCTCTAACATAGAGTTAACTGAAAGGCACCTGCATTGTATAAACTTAAGCTGTGATTAGTGAAACAAAGATAAATGTTCCACTCCTAAATTTTATATTAAGCTACAATTAATGAAAACACAGGTAAATGTGGTTCCTTCTACATGTAATGTTACTATTTGTTATGAAAAATTAAGACAAAGGCTACTCTATTTTTTTTTTAAATGAGACTTTTGAATCAGAAGAGTAAAACAATACCAACAGTGACTTTCAGCCCAAAGTGGATTTTTGATTAAAAACAGATTATTGTGCAAAAGATTAATACATTTGGAAAATGAACCCAGGTTATTCTGATAAACAGGTCAATGGTGTGTACTGTACACAGTTGAGTAACAGATTTAATGCATTCTATTCACCTAATACCATGTAAATTTTATTCATTATATTGCCAATTCCTTAGCTATTATGACAGTCACAACAAACAATTTGACATGAAATAATTCAATCATGTCCATGCTCAGACTGAGAGTAGGCAGACACAATGGAGAAGAGGGAAGACAATAGGAAGATGAATTTATATCCATATGTAAGTTTATATCTATATCTTCCATTGGTATCTAATACAGGTGATTTCATATACAAGCTTAACACATGGCACTAGTCTTTGTCATTTTATTTTATTTTATATTTATTTATTTATTTACTTATTTATTTATTTATTTATTTATGTTTTTCGAGACATAGTTTCTCTGTTGTAACTCTGGCTGTCCTGGAACTCACTCTGTAGACTAGGCCAGACTCAAACTCATAGAAATCCACCTGCCTCCGCCTCCTTTCAAGGCCTGTACCACCACTGCCTAGCATCTTTGTCATTTTAAAACTAGGAAAACATTCTATTTTTCTTAAACCCGAGAGTAATGTTATTAATTCGGATGTTGCACCTTGGCTGTTGACTTCAGCACACACAAAAAAAAATTTAGTTTCCATTGTATTGAAATTGCTACAACAAAGAATACAACCTGTCAAGACAAAATATTTGAGATTCCTGTGACTGCAACAGAACAACAGATACTGCAACCAGCAAAAAGGTTAAGGAACTCATGAGGTCTCATGGTGTGCTTTATTCCAGTTTTCAGCATTCTTAAATCTAAACTAAGCATTCTTAAATCTAGATGCAATCTAAATGAATTTTGCTTTCTAAGAAATATAATTCTAATTTCTTAATGTTTACTTATATCACCAAAACATCTGTGCATAGTAATTCCTACTAACAAAACGTAGTAATTCTTGTTAAAGATTTCATGACTTTAAAACTTTTTCCTAGAAGTTTCCCATAAACTCATGGAGTTTTCACTCTCCAAGAAGTAGTTTCAACCACATCAGGATCTGTTCTCCCACTAGATGATGGTTGGCATAACTCATTGTTGTCCTGGTGTCTTCTGCAAGATAGTGTAGCTCTGTATTTCCCTTTTTTTTTTTTTTTTTTGGCAAAGTTCCAGCCTTCTACTACTTCCTGACTTGAGTTTTTTGGGGTTTGTTTGTTTGTTTGGTTTTTGTTTTCTATCCTTTTCTTTGTCTTAAAGGAATTCTGTCACAGAAATATTTACTTACTGGTACAATGTGTGTGTTGTGTGTGTGTGTGTGTGATTAAACTCACTAGGTAGAATGGCAAAGTTGGAGATGGAGTTGGTTAATATTTTTAGTCCTTTGTTGGTTTGTAGTATGCTCTCTTTTTGTTCCTTACACAGCTTTATCTGCAATGTCAGAAAATAAATGATTGAGTATGGGGTTCCTTGGTAAAAGTTAATATACAGCCTTCAAATTTAGGAAAAATCTTTCCCTTTCCTGTACTTCTAGACTAGTTCCAAACACATGATCCAGAATATGCAAGTGTGATAACAAGAATTACTGATTAAGTAGTTATTATAAACAATGTTCTCTGACAACTTATGAAATATAAATCAGGATGATAAGGCCTGTGGCAATAAAAAAGAAATGATATAAAGACACATATGTATTGAAAGTGTCATACTGAAACCCATTGCATTGTTTGCTAACTTAAAAAATTATTTTTAAAGCCAGGCCATGGCGGTGCAGGCCTGCAATCCCAGTACTTGGGAGGTGGAGGAAGGTGGATATCTGTGAGCTTGAGGCCAGCCTGGTCTTCAGAGTGAGTTCCAGGACAACCTGAGTTACAACAGAAATTCTGTCTCAAAAAACCATATATACATACATATACATATATACATATATATATATATATATATTCATAAACATATGTATATATATATTTAAATGAAGATATTATATGCAAAGCATTCTTTATAAAAAGTTAACTTTAAATAATTATTAAGGCATATTGTAAAAGTTCGAGGATGTAATGGTATGAATTTGAACGTCTGATGAGTATCTGAGTATCCACAAGAAACTGTCTTAGGGAAACTCTAGTTTGTAAGAAACAAGATCAACAAGGAAAACAAGCTTCCCATAACAGGAAATTGTCAGAGCAAGGAGAGGAGGTCTTTGGAAGGGTTTAGCTCCTAAAAGCAGGATAGGCTGCAGATCTCAGGCTCAGGAATGGGCGGGGCAGCCTTTCCCACTTTGCATGCTGCAATCTGAGGTCTGTAGAAGAAATATGGGTCCCTAACTTGAAAGCATATGTTTGAGAAAGAAGTAGCAAAGCATTCCTTAGAAAGGAAGAATACAAATGACTGAAGGAGCTTTCCAGAGTTACCTGGGAGGGAAGCATGCAGGAACCAGGGCAGCTGCTCTGCTGAGACTCTCAATTCCCCCGCCCCGTGCAATTGGTTTTACTGTTGGCATCCTAGATCATGGTCCTTGATTTAATCTCCCGGACCACAGAAAACATGATACCTAAATGTAAGACTTCCAAATGGACCTATAACTTGTACTCCAGGATGTTTACTGTCCACTGAAGGATGAAACACATTGTAGAGGAGAGAACATCCTAGTCATGCAACATCACTACATTCTAGCATTCTGACTGAATTCAATTTGATGAGATAATTAGTGGAATAATGTGCTCTAGTCTTAATTATATACAAATGTCCCAGCCACACATTCCATGCAAACTGCAACACCCTTCTTTCCTCAGAAGCTGTCAATTTTCTAGTGATACAAAAGAAAATCCTTACTCAGTACTTCAGCTGGGAAAAGCTCAGCCTTTTTGAGAGGATAGGATAGGCTTCGCTTGCAAATAAGGAGAAGATCCCTCAAGGACTAGGCGGCTCTGAAACATGCCTTTCAGAAAAGTCACAGAGATTTTTGGACAGTTTGAGAGTAATATTGGGAAATGATAGGATTGGCTCTCAAGCAGGGCACCTAGGGGCTCAAGGAGCCTGAAGAGCCAATCATGTGCCAATTCTGTGGTCCAAGAAATTGAATCAAGGACCATGATCCAGAAGAACAAGCATGAAACCAAATCAGGGGGCCAGAGCCTCAGCAGAGCAGATGCCCTGCTCCCTGCATGCTTCCTCCCAGGTAACTCCGGAAAGTTCCTCATGATCCCAGTAGATGGGTCTGTGCTAGTCCCCTGCATATATATTATGGTTGATAGCTGTGTTTTTATTGAACTTCTAACAGTAGGAGTGGGTGTGCCTCTGACCATTTACCTGCTCTTGGGATCCTTTCCTCCTACTGGGTTACTGCTGTCCAGCCTTGATATCAGGGTTGGTGCTTAGCCTGCTTGCATCTCGCTGTGCCTTGTATGGCTGATATCCTTGGGAGGCCTGCTCCTTCCTAAAGAGAAGCACAGGGAAAAGGGAAAGTGGGGGCAGGATGGAGGGAGAGGAAACAGGTAGGATTGTTGTACTAGAGAATAAATTAGATATATAGATAGATAGATGATAGATAGATAGATAAATAGATAGATAGAAAAAAATATTGGGTTTCATATATGATAAGGCTAGACCTTTGGTGGCAACATCTCAGAGGTGGTTGTATATCAGGAGTAGTTGTGATATTACCCAGAATGGGTGGATACAAGGACCTTGCTGTTTCACACAATGAGCTTAATAGCTCTCTCCCAGTATGAATACTAGGGGATGCTCCATCTGACAACAAAGAATGGATAAGAAGTTTTTATGGAGATTGAAAAGGAGAGATTTCTAGGTCCCTGGTGGTGATTTGCTTTCTATCTAATTAAGAAGTACCTGGAAGCAGTCTTTTCTGTTTTAGAAATTAAAAAAAAAAAAATTGAAGCTTCAAGTTCCAGCATGACAATATGACTTAGTGGTAAGGATACTTGTTGCCATGCCCAGTGATCTGAGTTTGATCCCAAACCCCACATTGGAGAAAGAAAAACGGCTTCCTCAAGCTGTCTCCTATGCATGCTCAAAGGCATGTGTGCAAGAACATGTATGGGTACATGTATGCACGCACACCAACCAATAAGTGTAAAAAAAGAGTTCCCATACATTAGGAATTAGAGGATTAATGTCATAAGGGGTTTGAATAGTTCCGTACCTATCCAGAATACAGAAGCTATATAATAGGCAAAGACCTATATTTTTAAATAAATCAAAAAGATGAGTCATTTCTATAATGATGGGTCACTTCTGTAATGATTTCTGTAAGAAGAAGGAGACTCAAAAAAGACACTGTCTATCTGGCTTTCAGCATTATGATACATCAACCACGCAGTCATGATCGAAACTTCAGAATTGAGTTGAAACACGTACTTAACAACACAAGTTCTCGCTAACCACATTCCTTCCCCAAAGTAGAGTTTTAAGAGAATGATGCAGCAGATATTCAGAAAGGATCAAAAGAGAATCCATCCATCCACTCATTCATTCATTCATTCACTCATTCCTCCATCCATTCATTCAACAGATATATTTTGAGGGCCCACTAAGATGCCTGGAGTATGTATCTGAAGGCTGAAGAAGCAGCAACAAGTAAAACTGCTCCTTGCTGGACTCACATTAAGTGGTGCTAGGTAGAAGGATACTGTAGCACGTACAGTGTTGCTCCGCAATATAGACAGGGAGGCATTTTCAAAGACCTCAGCGCAGGGACCCACTCTCATGGCAAGCTCCATACTGGACAGTGGAACCCCAACCTCATCATCTAAGGGGTTTTTATTGATACAGAAGCTCCTCGGGTGCTCTATTGATAGCACATGCAGATCATGAGGAATCAAACATCTTTTACATAAAGCCAACACCCACAGACACTACAAAATGCCAAGGCCTAGGCAGCCCTTCCCACAGCGATGCAAAAACGACCATTTTAAACATGAAATAAACCTCTGCAACGGGATATATTTTTAAAAAAAATCAATGTAGAGAAGTGGAAGAAAGTAAAACAAAGCAGAATGTTGGGGAGCTGAAAGGAGTGTGGGTGCTCTTTCACAAGTGGCCAGGAAAGACACCTGTCATAAAATAGTATTTAGGTAAAACTGCAAAAGCACTCACGACAGGAATGATGGACACGCAGATTGGACAGGACAGCAGCAGCTACACAGGCCCCTGTACTAGAACTAAGATGCTTGAGGACTAGGAAAGATAGGAAGTGCTGAAGAGAAGAGAAATGTACACAGAAGGCTGGAAGGGAGGGGTAGTGGAGAGGGGCGGCCCTCTAAGATCGGGCCTCCCAGGCTGCAGCTCAGGCCTATGATAAAACTGAGACACCAAGACCTCTGACTTGAACAGAAGCCTCCATTCTTCACAAAAGTAGCTCCTAATGTTTTCAGCCAGTTTGTGCTCTGGTTAACCGAGTACAAAGGCCTTGATGTGTTCATATAATTACTTTGTAGGTGTTATCTATGAGGCATGTTTTCTGTTAAAGAGCCAAGAACAATCATTGTACAATGATTTTTTTTTATGTCATTAACCAAAGTTAATGGTCACTCTAGCCTCATGTTTGAGGTGGCCATTATCTTAGAGAGACGAGAATTCTCATTTATGATAACTAAGCATACCGATTGAGGATAAATAGCAGGTAAATTGAAATGTGATTTTTAAGTGGAATAAAGCCAGGCGTGCATAGCTTGGCCTCTTGATCTTAAACTTGAAAATCTGAGGACTTCCAAAAGTAAATCTTATTTTGTTCTTATTTGGTGCCAAGTTCTGACCCTTAAACTTGCTTCCACCCAGATCTACCATGCAGAGCAAAATTTTCCAATGGGGTGAAAAAGATTTAAATACTATTCCATTCTAGTAGGATAATGTTAATTAGGAAAATGACAAACAGAAAAGTTAATTTCAATTTTTCATGGCCTGCTGTGTATGTCAGCTTCTA
This sequence comes from Cricetomys ansorgei, assembly GCA_026225945.1. Classification (NCBI taxonomy): domain Eukaryota; kingdom Metazoa; phylum Chordata; class Mammalia; order Rodentia; family Nesomyidae; genus Cricetomys; species Cricetomys ansorgei. The sequence continues at coordinate 20,847 of JAMJFZ010004016.1, forward strand.
GTTCACCCAGAGTGTGTCTTCTACTCCTCCAGCAGATCAGGTACTCCACTCAGGGATGCCAACTGAATAGAAATTAAATGAACTGCTCCACCACAAGTGCCCGAGGAATTGCAGAGGTAACTTTCATTAACCTTGATCTCATAGTAGAAAGCCCTTGAATGTCAATGGGGGACTAGACTCCGTTGAGCTGATATTCTTTAATATTCCATGCTTAATCAAAAAAAATGGCAATAAAACATTTATCATCAGAGATTTACACAGAGGTCTCTTAAAACTTTGAATGGGATAAACAAATTGAGTCATTAAAGACGGTCAAAGATGATTGCTGTTGGCATCTTCAAAATTAACCAGTTTTTAAAAAAGAAGTTTCAGCACAGTAATGTTTCTGGTCACAAGTTATCAGCATTAAGGTATTTTTCCTTTCTTTTCCAATATTGATTTCTTTTTTAAAGGTTTTTGGGAATTTTATACATGTCCATGTATACAATGAAATCCTGTCACCATTTTCCCTCAGTCCCCTCATACGCCTACTCATCAAGCTCCCTTCCAATGTCTTTTTTTTTTTTTTTCACAACGCACCAAGCTCAGTGAGTGCTACCCATATGTGCACGGGTTACGTCATCCACTGAGGCATGGGAAACCTGCCAGTGGCCATTTTCATTATAGAAATCACCTGTGGCAAGGTGGGCCACTGGCCTATAACTTCTGTGGAGCTCCAGACTCTTGCTCCCTTTCACCATCATTATGTACCTGAAAGCAGTCGTGGAATTCTATACTTCATGTTACGTGTAAGTTCCCTCTGCACAAAATGTACTGCGCAGGCTTCGTGAGGGTCCCAAAGCTGTGCCCATTGCAGCACTAGGAAGTTGGATATTAAATTTAAATTCTTTAAGATGAATTCTGGAATACTCTGCTCTCACACATACTCACCCCTTCACTTATGCACTCTTCAAGTACAAGACCTCACTGACCTGATTGCCAGGTAAGACCACCAAGGACTCCCCTGTCCCCTGTGAGCTATAGAGCAACATACACTTGGTAAAAATTTCGAAAAGGTTTTCTGTTGCAGAAGTCTATTTTTAGTTATATACAAAATAATTGTTTTATGTACTGTTGGGTGAGGGTCTGCCCAGGACGTTTTGTATTGTCTGCAGGTGTTAGATTTCTGTGGAGGTTGTTTAATTGCTAATGATCTGCATGTGCTATCAGTAGAACACCTGAGGAGTTCTGAAAGAATTCAAAACACCTGAGCTCAGAGGCTCACGGTTCCACTTTGAGTATGGCACTGGCCATGACAGTGGTTCCCTCTGTTGAGGTCTGGCAGAGTTTACATGTATGAAAAATGCCTCCTGTCTTCTTGGCTGAGCTGCCACAGCAGCTAACAGCTACAGTTTTCCATCAAAATTTATCAGAGAGGCAGTGGGATAAGAAATGTGAATGTGAATTCCCCCCTCTAACAGGAATGGATACATGAGAGAAAACTGGGCAGGTGTGAGCAAAGAAAGGAAATTCTCAGAGGTGGTCGAGAGTAGCCTTACAGTCATTTCAAAACCAGATCGTTTCAGCATGCAACAAGTAATGTGATTCTAAAAGATCAGACAATCGATTTAATTGTCACTGGGTTTGGCCACTTTGGGTGGCAAGAAGGCAAATGAGGAAAAGAAAAGCTTGAGATGTCAGAGTAGACAAAATTATTCACCCAACTATTACCACTCCTCAGTACTTGACAGAAAGCTGTGATTTGCAGATATCACCTCCGCAGGTGATTGTGTGTACATATGTGTGCACATGTATACTTGTGTAAGATGGAAGAAGAGGAAGGTGGGGGGATACAGAGTTTCTAGCCCTGTGCCAAGCACACTAGGGTGATGAAACCTGGTCTTTAATATTCCTAAAGTGTTATCTCTAACCAGAGGTCAGGATCTTTGTTCAGAGAACAATCATTAAGCATCAAAGGGAGTTCAATTGTTGTAGATCATGACGTCTTGTTTTTTAAATATGGCGTGTTTTTTAAATTCGGTGTGTATGGTTTTTGTATTGGAAAGACCCTTCTACACACTCAGATACCCAAACATTACGTTTCCCTTGTGTACATCATGCATAATCCTACAAAGCAAATTGTCAGGTCTTGGCCACTGATATTGCATAGTAGCTATGAGAAATATTTTCAGGATAAAGTTTGAAATATCACGAGAAAAACTTTCCCTATGTTAGCCCCTCCCCTTTTATTCTTTTGTAATTCATGAGGAAGAAGGAACTGAAGCTGGCTGCCTAACCCAGTAAAAAGCTAAGATGGCTCTGTAGCTGTTTGTTATTGCAAGACTAAATACTTGGGAAATCTTGATGATTGTTTCAAATCAGAACCACATTAAAAACCAACTGGTATCAGTAGTGATTTTTAAGACATCCACAAACGTATTGAGATTAGCGAGATCAGTACAATTTTGTTCTACCAATGGGCTCATTCAAAATAATAGGTAATTCAAAGTCTCGCTGGTAGACTTAACTGATTAGATGTTATGCATTCTTTAACAACATACAGAACAATTGGGAGGGATTTAATCTCAAGTTAGTTAATTAATGTTGATGGATTCTGGTTTGTTGTTGGGTGATTTAATGAAGATTTTTCTGAAATCAACCCTAGCTTCACTTTGTGCCTGAAAGGAGACCAGATATGTGCTCTGATGGCCTTGAGTGGATGTCAGGCTTCTGTGAAGCATCCTGTCTGTCAGACATACAGTGTCTTACTGGGCAGGCTGAGTGTCTCACAGGGTGTGGAGTGGGTATGGATATGAGAACCGTGTGGTTTGGAATCGCAGTGCCCCTCGTCTGCTGTCCATCTGGGAGACTTTGGGCAAGGCATTTAAATATTCAGCGCTTCCTTTCATTTTCTGAAATGGAGACGGAAGTAATTGTACATGATTGGTGGGGTTGTTTGGAAAATTAAGTTCCTGGTTATAAGGGGATGAGAGAGGCGATAGCATATACTTTCTCCATATTAGTGTTTGTAACAAATAATTGTTGTCAGCTGATGTAACAGACACTGAAGTAAACCAAAAACTATAAGTCCTGTAGGTAACTGCAACCATCTTTTCTTAAGGAAACAGCAGGGGACAGGATAAAGTCCAGACTCCCCAGCTCTGGTGTGATTCAGCCCAGTTCCTATTGAAATCCATGCACAGAGGGAAGGTGATTTCTCCAGCACTTCGCTAGACTAGAACCAAACAGCTCTGTTGTCACCACTAAATATCTCTTCAGTTAACACTAGAATCACCATTTCAGTAGTTCTACATATGTTATATATTACAAATTTTAAAAAAAAGCAAACACTAAGTCATTCTTGCCCAGACCCCTGCATCCTTTATCCTGGTACCATTTGTACATTCCTGGCCCAAGTCTGTAGAGAGCAGTGCTCCTTCAGGCTGCAGGACTTTCTCTAAAATGCAGCATTGAATGTGAAGGACAAGACATATGCTGTTTTCTCATAAAAGAATGGCAGTGTTCTTCTGCAAGCATTTTCCTATGGAGCTGACTTTACCTTCTGCAGAACACACAGACCAAACCTTATTCCCATACAAAGCCGGAGCTCAGCCATAGTTTAGTATATTTAATTTAATAGTAAAACCATCCTATAATTTCTCATGATGGGTAAAAATAAATCTTAGATAAAACTTATTTAATACATCAAGATTCAAATATGATATAAATAGAGCTGTAGGGAAATTAATTCATAGAAGCATCAATACATCTACTAACTGACAAAATATTCTCAGTGAAAAACAACCTGTACGGTATTATAAATAATTTTCCACATTTCAAGGAACTATTGTGTGAACACTGTCTCAAATTCCCTATTCTTTCAAAGGGGGTTTTAAAAAAATAATCGTGAGGGAATGTCGATAGAAGGAATCCGTATAAAATGAAAATGTTTTCCAAGAAATCCCCTGGTAAGAGAAAAAAAATGTATATTTATAGGGAGATATTTTTCAGTTAACATTCAAATTTAAAACTTTTGAAATCTGTATTTATTAAAAGTCATCATCTGGGCCCTTTCTAACGAAGCCAGTTGGAAATCTCTAGCTCTCCCGCTCATGAGAGAGTATAAAGAAGAGGAACAATGCAGGAAAGCCACAGCACTCGGGGCTCAACCGTGT
>JAMJFZ010004016.1:27500-137694 GCA_026225945.1 Cricetomys ansorgei
CCGGATTTCCTTAGCACATGTAAACTTCATTTAAACTAGCGATCCTTGTAGTACTACAAGGACAGCCTACACCAGAATCATGGGGGCAGTTCTCCTCTTTCAAGTGAAAAGCTTGGGTTTAGTGCCTAGCTAGCTTACCTTACTTGGAATCCATCCAATCTAGGCTGGTCTCACGCCTTTGCTTTAACCAGGAGGCAAGCCTGCTTCTAATCTTCTCTTTCTTTTCTAATCAGGTAGTCTTTGTGCCTCTAGTCTTTGAAATACAGCTTCAAGTCTAGGAGCATTCGCTGTCTTTGGGAGAGCTTCCAGCTACTATTACTGCGTTACACGTTCTTCAAGAAGAGGACAAATGGGTGAAGCCCCCACCTGTGGGTTTCCCTGCCATTACTGTCAGAACTACTGCATAATGGTGGCATTCTTAGAGCCAAGGAAAGGAGGTCCTGCTGGTCTATTTTAGAGCGCAGGGCTCTGAGAGAAGCATACTGTTACATTATCGCACAACACGGTTACAATAGGCGAAGTCACTTTCAAGAGAAGCCAGAGCCTGTAGCCTGCCAGTACTTTGTTTAATGAACCCAAGACAAAAATACCATGTCTAATGGGCAGGGAGGCTAACAGAAGGACACAAACTAGCCTTTACAGAGTGGCGCTCTGAAGTACAGTCTAAGTCACAGTGCAAACCGATCTTCAGGTTCTCATTTGGATTCAAACCATCCTGCTTTGCACAAAAGATTTACTTTTTTGACCGAATCCCAGATTTCTTCAAAAGACAGAAATCATTTTTTCATCATGCTTTTCCACCTCTGCATCCCCCCCCCCTCCCATGTAGTCTACTGTGGAACTCTCCCCAAACAATACAGGGTTGGGGGCAGCGAGTTGAGTCACGTGTCTCTGAAGTTCGCCCCAGCTCTAAACCAGGTCCTTCTCTTCAAATCTGTAACTCTTGACGCCTTAAATTGCTTCTGCCAGCTCTTCAGCTGACTTCGTTAGTTAACTGACTCTTTCAGTCCACTTGGTTTCAGACTCCACAGTTCTTCCCTAGATCGCCAACAGCTGCTTTCCTGGACTTGGGTAGCTACTGTTACTATAGCATTGTCCTATACCCGCTACATTTACCTTTCTTGACACTCAGCATGTGACTATTATTTAACTACGAATGAACAGCAATCCTCAACGTCCGTGACCCCACTTCACAGAATCACGGGAGACTGGAGTCAACCCAAACTTCAGCTCATTGTTTAGGGACTTCCTCCTCTCCTGTTCTTGGCTTAGATTGCTTTACAGTACTTATATTGCCCACTGTAGCTATGGGAGTGCGTGTCTCCAAGGAGGCAAATACTTCTTGGCGTCAGGAAACAAGTTTTATCTATTATTTCTGTTGTCCACATTGCTTTGAATGAATGAATGAATAAATAAATAAATAAATAAATAACTACAGTAAAACTGGTTAACATTTAGTGAAATACGTTTTTTAGGCTCTGTGCTGCAACGTTTTCACAGTGTTTATATTAATCCTTTCAGGAATTCTGTGAAGTGGGCATTACTTATTCATGTGTAATCCATAAAGATGCCAAAATCCTAGAAAAGTCAGAAATTTGCCTACATTTACATAGTTCACATTTGATAAAACAAGGTTCTAAATCAAGCCTGTCTAACTTCTGAACTTCTTAATCATTATGAGGGGCTTTTAGTGATTTGGTTGAATGACTAAATTATAGCAAATTGCTAATATATTAAGCCATATTCAATAACTTATATAAACATATTACATATCCAAAATGTTTTTAAGTATTGATGTTATCTTGGAAAAGATCTTTTCCTCTGCTCCTGAGATATTTAGGGATTTTCTCACACTTAGCCTTGGCATATAAACAAACTCAAATTAAAGATGAAAATAAAATTAGTCTGTTATCTAAGTTAGACAGAGAATGGAAAATGAAATAGAAGAAATACATGATGCTTTATACAGACTAAATCATTGAATGAAAGAGATCTAATTGATGAACCATCCAATCAATGAATGAACATTGAAAATCAGCCTGTACAGCGGATACTTTAGGATAATATATAGTAACTCTTAGAAAATATCTGGAATTTGTTTTCTAACAGAATAGAAACCATTGTAAGAATGCATATGTTCATGGAAAGCAATCATGAAATTCCCACAATGGAATCAGGCTTGATAGAAATCCCAGAGCCAATAGTCAAGTGTATCATTTGTTTATGATGGTGATGGCTAATTCTTCTCCACTGTAATTGAGAGGCTGACTGAAATGTGGATTGTGTGTATAGGTAACTTGACACATACTTATTTCTCCTGTGGATAGCTCCCTAACTTACTTTTGAAGAAATGTCTTCTGCTAATAAAATCTTTTTGAGACCCCAGTTTCTCTAAGGTCTTCAGTCACTGTTAATAGATCACAAACATTAGAAACTACATGTAATTTCCTGAGAAGTCCTCAGTTTCATTATAGAGGATAATGAAGAGTTACAATGTTTATGGTAATTTGTGCCTTATCTCCAGAGAAATCTTTGTTAATTAAATACCAGATGCAAGATAATATACAATGAAAAGAGTTTTATTTGGTTTATGATTTTGAAGGTTCAGGAGCTTTACACTCACTCTGGTGTTGGGTTTCCCCTTGTAGCATGGTAGAGCAGCAGAAGATAGAGCTGAATAGAAGAAATAGCTGACTGCAGAAGCTAGCTTTGCTTTGCACCAAATTTCTCTTTTAAGAATTAATTCACTCCTTCATACTACCATTAACCCCATACAAAACAATATTCCCTTGTTAAACTACCTCCCGCTAGGACCTATATCTTAAAAGTTTCAACTGCCTTTCAAATACTGTCACAGTAGTGACAACCTCCTATCACAGGAACCGTGGAGGGACATACTCTTTTCTAGTCACCTGCATTTAAATGCTATCTGTACTATGGTCTTCCAAGTTTCCATTTCTAGACTCTTCTGTTCTCCACATCTGTATAGTTAATTTTCATACAGTTAATCGCCTATTCAACATTTTCAGTTAGAGGTATAGTAGAGATTTTAAATTGAGCACATTCAAACTCAGCCTTCCATGCTCCAACGCCACACCATTTCTCAATGAATCAAGCCCTAAACCTTCAAGTCATCTTGGTTTTTCTTCTGTTCTTGCACTCCACATCCAAACACACGAGAAAATCCTGTTGACTATACTATATCTTGAAAAAAAAATTACATCAAACTCTGTACTGCTGTTCTCCGGACCAAGTTATAATTCTCACCAAGATTACATCAGTATCTTCTGCCTGACTCTGTTTTATCTATTAGTTGCCATTTACACTTTATTTTCAGAACAATATTTTAATTTTTTTTCAAAACAGCAGTCAAAACCTGTTGCCCCCGTGTCTAAACCCTATGAAGTGTTTCTACTTTAGGACTGTTCTTTTCACCTGAAGAACTCTCCTGGGCATATCTTTGCTTCCTTTTAGTCATCAAGACTCACCCCTCACAAAAAGACCAACTCTAATCTGACATCCCTAGTTAATTTCTCGATGCTTTTCCAAGCTCTTGCATTTTTTACACACTGTACTCGTTAACTCTGCCACTTTTAGCATATGGCAGGGGCATGTATGCTTACTTCTCTTTTGTTGATTGCTTGCTTTCATCTCCCCTGCTCACATGAAAATTTCATAAGGGCACAGTTCTTTGGTTTTTTTGTTTGTTTGTTTCTGTACTTTAAACACTGTTTCTGATTTAGTTTTTATTATTTGATTTTGCGTGTATGCGTGTGTTTGTGAGGGCAAATATATGCACAACATTGGTACAGGAACAGGTAGAAGTCAGAAGAGAATGCCAGATCTTCTGGAACTGGAGTTATAGTTTTGGTAAGCTCTGCCAAAGGCCCTAGAGACTGAATCTGGATCCTGCACAGGAGTGTAAGTACGCTTAACTGCTGAGCCATTGCTACAGCCTCAAGAGCACAGAATTATTTCTTTTCTCCTCTCTGGTTTATCCAAGGAGTCCCAAAAGTCCTTGTTACATTGTGTGCTTATAATAGTAATTGTTGGATAAATGTTTGACTTGTATACTGTCTTACAGAATTCATCACATATTAGTCAATTTGTGCCCTTAAAGTACCCTTTGCTATCAACTAGATAGTAATTATTTTTTATTATTTCAATTAGCAATATGAGGCCAAGGAAATTTTTGATGTCTCCTGAATTAATTTTGTTGTTGTTGTTGTTATTATTATTATTATTATCGTTATTATTACTGTTTTCTTCATCTTGGTTGCGTGATCATTTCTCTCAAAGATTTTGCTTAAGCTGTAGCCTGAAACATTTACTGGGTTGTCATTATTGTGTGCTGATGATTGTACAGAAAAAGAACATAGGTCAGAGTCTGGGAGACCAGTCCACAAGAAAGACATGCTTGGGTCTTGCCTCAGACAAGGAAAAACTATTTTTTTTCTCTTTAACAGCACAGTCCCATAGAGCCCGATGCCAGCTGATTCTTTTTGACTCGCAGCCACACGCATCGTGCAATTGGTTTAACACATTAAGATCGGGTCTTTGATCTCAGCATAATTCTGAGATGACACCTCGAAAGGTGACGAATATAATTTTATTAAGTTTAGATTTTGGTAATTTGCCACCATTTACTCACTTGCCTGGGACAGCAAAGGCCTTTTGGTATTTCTGATCATGAAATTGAAATACTGTGATGATCACTGATTGCAATTGAATGTGTTAAGCATATTTTAGACCCAGTCTTGTGATTGATGACCAAAGGCAACCTTACAGTTAGTTGCCAATTCTACCTTGGAAAAACTCTCTCATTAGGCAGTTCTAGTCTCCCTTCTCTAAGCTGTAGCAGGAACCTCACCCTTGACTTCCTTCAGGGAAGCATTAGTGCTCTATGAATCTCGCTCTCCCCACTACCAAGTAGTGCTCAGATCACATAAAGTGTTCACATTTTTAAGATACGTTATTCATGCTCCTGGCTAGATGATGTTGATTTCTCAAATTCCAGTCAGTCACTGACACAAGTTCTCCTTGTTACAAAACTTTTCTGACCAGAGAGAACAGTTGGATTGATCCCAGTCATCAAGGAGATTACTGTGAAAGTATTAAAGAAGATTAATTGTTGGTAGTTGGAAGAAGGCATGTTGAAAAGTCTATGTACTTAGGGGGATCTTGATACTCTGCAGGCCACCGTTCTTTCAGATCTTAGTGCAGTTGGAATCTCGCCAACACTGGGAGAGAACTGTACTCAAGGGCATTTTTCAGACTAAGAGATTACAACTCAGAGAGATCAAGGAAGTCTCCTCAGGTCACTGAGCTAGAGAAAGTTGAACCAGGATCTGAAGTCATACCTCTGGATTGCCTCAGAGTTCTTGGGACAGTTGTTTTGAGCTCATTTCTTTAGAATATCATCCAACTAATGTGTAGCCACATAAAACTCTACCAAACAAAGCAAAAGCACAAAAAGAAAGGAAATTATGGAAGAGACCACCTCACAGATGAAAATCACGACTGTGAATGCCCTGAGCCAATTCGGATGGTGTCACGGGGGTCAGGCAGATGAGCGGTTAGCAATCAGGAAAATAACTTTAGTTTGTGGAAGTTAAAATGAATGGATATGGTGGACAAGACCATATAGTCAAGAGCACATCTTGCCCGCCACCTTGTGAAGAATGCTGACTAAATTTATCTTCCATATTTGTCTCAATTGTATCCGCGATGATAAACTACACTGTAAAATAAAACCAAACGACAACAAGAGACAAAAAGCATGTCCTTGTTTCTTGCCCTTCCTCTCTTTTTTGTCCAACTTCCTCTTTTTATTGTCTGTTCTCCTCTGAAATCCCTACTACTGAGAAGTGAAAGCCTTTGCAGCTGCTGTCTTCTTCCCAGGAGACTTCACTGTTGGGATTTTTCATTATTAGGGTCAAAGATCAAGACGTGTACATCAGTGTACCCAATTCCTTTGTTTGTTTGATTGATTGCTTGTTTGTTTGTTAAGAAACTGCCATGGCTCTCCACTGGGAGACTCATGAAGTCTGAGTGCATTTAACTGTCTATTCAGTCCTAGCCTACCCTCATCGTCTCAAATAGCTTTCCCATGAACTTTGTTACTATGACTATCTCCCAATGAAAGCAGGAGCACAGCTCAAAATCACTGTGTGAATCTGACATCTTTATTTGTTTAGGAGAATTCCACATTTTCTCTGTTGTGGGGCTGTCTAAGAGGGGGAATAAACAAGCTTTGAACCCTGGAATTCTCGCCCTCAGAGTGGTAGGAGTTTGGCCACTCCTCCTTTTTATAGCTGGAGGGCCTCAGGCTGGACTTTTCCTCTCCCTATACAATCTTATGAGGTCTCTTTTCTGTGAGACCTCTGCCACCCATATGCAAATGGAGTCCCCCAGTACCATTGTCTTAACCAATGACCTATCACCACAGAAGGCATCTGTCTTTCAACTCTACCCTATAAATGTAACTCCCCTTGCTTCAATAAACTGAGCGGTTCACACTGAAACTGGCACATGGGAAGTCTGTTTTCCCATTGGCTCTTTGTCTCTGCCCAAGACCTTCTGGACTATGCTGCTTCCTCTCTTAAGCTGAATCATCATTGGTACACAAGAATTGGCTGCCCTGGGGAGGGAAAGGAAAGTACAGACCAATACTTTATGTTCATCATCATCATCATTATTATTATTAATTATGTTTTAAATGTTACATACAACTATGATGCTTGCTTAGGTCCTGAAACCACTTTGATTTGCAATCCTCATCTAAGATAAAATCAAACACTTATAAAATTTAATAATAGTTTAAGATGCTTTTAGGAACATATACATAAATACATCATATATTTAACTTTAAATCTTTATTCTAAGGTGATGAACCGATACTCTTATTCATGTACACTTGAAAAGTTTACTGATCATTTAACAGTATTTTTTCTCTAAAATTGTTATGAATTCCACAGCATCCTTTTATCTCAGCAAATAGACTCTGACATTAACCTCTCATTGATAGTCTTATGGTTTCAAAAATAAAATTAATTGTAATCTTTTCAATACTGTATAAATCACATCATCCTTGTGTCTGTAAAATTCAGCTATAACAACATAGGTACTCCTGAGTAACTATCAATATTAAGGGAATGAATATGAAGCATAAGTCATGAATCATTAAAAGGATTTGGTTGTTGAAACCAAAATTCAAGTGATAAATATTACCACAAACAGTTACCTCTCCTGACAGGCTCTCCTGTAATGGAAGGGATCTGACTGGTATATCAGGATCAGACCCTAGTGGATACTTAGGAAAGGAAAATAGTTTGAACCTGAAAATACAAATTGAGTTTTTTTTAAGCAGTACTGAAACAAAAAAGCCAGATGGGCTTATTTATTGTAGACACATTTTGAATAAACAGGAGCACATAGTACTCTTAACCCAAGGGAAATTTCTGTGTGTAAATAATTATTACTCCACTGAGGTCTTTTAAAATTCATTTCTTGTTGTTTTCCTTAGTCAAATTACTAAGAGGTAGATTTGAATACTAACACAAAAGTCATATTTTATCATTTTAATAGTTTCTTTGTGTTATAAAATTGAAGGGCCTAGTTCTCCATGTAGATCCATTTGTTTGTCTTTGAAAAACATCTAAATTGATTCTAAGTGCCTCTAATACAGATACTAGAGAAAAAGGTTGACTTAGTTACTATCATAGACAAAGATAAGCAAGAACTGTTCTAATAAACTTTTGAAAAGGTATCAGGTTTATTAAAACCTTTTAAGGGAAGGATATTTGTACATTAGGTGACAAAAACCAGGATCATATTCTTGACCATGTCAAAACTGAAAACTTAAGGATAGAAGAAGCCTAGGCTCCTGTCAGGGTGCAGGCAGAGAGGAGTCTGCCTCTCAAGACCCAAGTCTCTCAAGACCCAAATCAGTGTTAAGATTTTTCACTGCCATCCACATTTACAGCATTCAGTAAATCCAAACAGCTACCATTCCTGTGGCTGTTCTGTAGGAGAAATAGGAAGTCCTATTTGCTCTATTGTTTCAGCAATCCTTCAATATGGACACAAATGCCTCTATTTTACTGATAAGTCAAAAGTCTGTCTTGAGATGAAGTCACTTGCCCAGAATCACTCCAAAGCCAACAATCTAATGCAAAGTCTTTCTTCGTGGGGCTTAAATAGTTATTTAACTGGGCAGATATCATAAGCAAGTTCATAGAGTTGTGTACAATAAAAATGTACTGACTGGCTTTAATCTTTATAGTTTCACTATTATGTAGACAAAGTCAAATATTTATGGAAAATTTATAGCCTGTGTGCATCATGGGAATTTTCATCTAGAAGAAACTCAAGAATAACTAATTCACTCCACTCATTTATAAATGAGAAAATTAAGAGGAGAGGGCCAAGCTCTTTTCACAAAGGGAGAGTTGTAAAATTGGAATAGAGCCAAGGGTCTGCCCTGCGCTATGGTGCTTCTACTATATTATGTGCACATTTTGGAGGGTAAACGTGGAGAAGGGAAAATATGCTGAGAGAGCCAGAATCCACCATAGAGGGGTCAGAGTACTGATAAGGTCAAGGACAGCAAACTTCTAACGAGGACTATTTGATTGTGGCTGACTTTAAAGGACTAGTAACATTTCTAGCTTTCCTAAGAGTCTTAGGAGATATCCATTACTGAAATATGGCCTCTTCATTTGGCTGAGGAATCTGGTACTTTTTATATTTCGTTGTGTCCTGCAAGTGAAATTTTTATTAGGCAAAATGGGGAGGAAGACAACTGCGAGTAAAAGTTCGATACCAGTTACTTTTATTTTATTTTTTTCTCCTCTGTGAATCTTTTCACTGAATTATTTTAGGAGAAACTGTTTAAGCAAACAGAAAGGCATCTGCAGCATATTTCGCCATTTCCCCATATCAAGTTTAACTTATTTTCTTGGAGAGAATGAGGTGGCTAAAAATACCTTTACCACTTGATCCTGTAACCTTAAATGAGGGCAAAACTCCCCTCAGCACTAACAAGAATTTTGCCTATGAATAGTTACAGAATTGAGTCCTGGGCGATTAAGAAGCAATTTGATTCTTTCCCAAGAGGTAGAAAATCCTGCACAATTTTCAGATGGAATACACATACTAGCATCTTGTCCATATTCCTAATAATAACACGAATGAAAGGGGAGAGAAGCCAGGAATTCTTGCAGGCTTTAGCAGGCTTGCTTCAAAAAGCCTGTCAGCTAAACAAATAAAGTGAAGCGCTGGGAGGGAGAGCCAGGAAATTAACTGCTGTGGGCTACAGCTAATGAGTGGTCTGTTGCAAAGGATGTTACGGTCATGGAAGTGTATACATAGACTGAAAAAAAAACTTAACACTATCAAAAAAAGAGTTAGCCTGCGCAAATTAGAGTCTTATTTAATTCTGAAGTTATTGCTTTCTGGTGGGATCTGCCTCCAACCAGTTACTGAAGTTTTCCCCCACCTCTCCACCCGTGCCCCCAAACAAGATGAGTGAGATCAATCAGATGATGGAAACTTTGAAGCATGGTTAGGCTGCTGGGTAAAAGCATCCAAAAATATGTCTGAGACTTCATTAAAAAGTGCCTACGCGACACCTTGGATAAAATCCACAGTCGTTTGGCATTGCTGCCTCATTAGTAGCAAAATGAAGTGGTCGTTCCCCAAAGAACACCTCTGCTCTACCTTGACCATTCCCGTGAGTGGCTTTCTCACACTCAATGATTTCAAGCCTAAACAACTCTAGACCTTTCCAGCTCCAGCTATGCGAAGGTCTACTTGCTTTAGGCAGCATGGCTCACACCAGGGCAATATGTCAATTCAAGACTCACTTCCAATCCACAGCCCTAATTACAGGTTCTCTACAAATACTTTCTTGCTCTTTTTCAGAAGCATGAAAACAAATGAATTATTAGCAACTCATCTGGGAGAAAAAAAAAACAAACCCACCATCACCAACACCAACAACAAAAACTAAACTATTCTTCGAAGCAAATGCCCCTCCAGCTGTGTTTAAGGATAAGGACAGCCCACAGAACAAGATATTGACAGAAATCCCATATCCCTACAACAGACATCACTGTGAGTTAAAAACTAGTAAACTCTCAGAACTGGGCAAGACTTTCAACTGTGTGCTCTTGATAATTGCTCTTATCAGAAATGTAAAGCTCATGGTTGATCTCAAAACTTCTTAATCAGAAATATGCATTTTAATAAAACTTAACAAAATTTCAGGGGTGAAAACCCCTGAAAGTTTGGAAGCCTCTTGCTGAATGTTCACAATAGAAGATAGAGGCAAATCAATGATAAAAACTTTTATAAAAATCATTCTATTTGAACAGCTTGCCACTAAGCCCTTCCTTTGTCCTTATGGTCCAAAGTAGCTAATGATGAAGTTTCAAAATTACTCTAAGCATAGAGTGTAGATGCTATGAGACTCTGCAGTAGACTCGTCTTAACAGAAAACAGCGTGAACAGTTAGCTTAGTTACAGTCTTGATAGTTCCTCATTAACATTCATGAAATTTGATGCTGGACGTGGAAAAAGTACTATAAATAAACCTTAAGTTGCTTATGTTAGTTTGCTGCCCAAAAGTAAGCCTTTAGAGAATACAACTTACCCCAAAAAACACAGGGTAGATCTACACCAAAGTGTCACAGTTTATACTATTAATTTCCAGTGAAATCTCCTTACAGTAACCACTGAGCTCTCAAGGACAAATTCAACTGTGTTAGTGCATGGGAATTATCAATTTCTATGTTGTTAAAGGACATGCTGTTATTGGTGATAGATATTATTAATAGTTATATAGTTATAAGATTTTATTCTTTTATATATATCTTTGCTGTGGTTTGATAAAATATGTATTAAAATGATCAGCCTCCACTAAATGCCTAAGAAAATAGTCATTACTACAAGCCCTGCATAGACAGGTTATTCCAAAATTTATATTTTCTAAAACAGACCAAGTCTTGGTTTTTTTTTTTTTTTTTTTTTTATCTTCAGTTGCTATTTCATAGTTGTCCTATGATTTGTTTTTTTTTTTTTTTCATTCAGAGTTTTCCAAATGAAAGGAATGCGATTTCTAAGACACAATAATGGTCTTATGGTTAATTAAATGTGTAAAAATAATTCACTGGACAAAATTATGTAATTTCCTGCTCAACTCCTTAAAACTTTCAGTATGTTAAAATGTGTTAGTACCTAACATTGGGAACATACTAGGAAGACGTAATCTATAATAGTAGACACAATTTTTGTCCTAAAAGAAAGAGACATATCAAGTTTCATTCTCTATATGTGTGATATCTTGGGGTGCATGTGTTCAGACACTTTAATCTAACCTAAATTTCAATGCCGTTCAGATTTTCACCCTCCTGAGTGCCACATCCTATCTCTCGGAGTAAAAGCAGTAAGCTAGGATGTTTTCATTCTGTGCTGCAGAAGTTTTTCCCAAACACAAGCTCCACATTATTTGTTGGACTTGGCTCTGTGAATCACATCTTGTATTGTCTTTTTAGGCACAGCATCTAGAACTTTGCTGGAGAGAGTGGATGATAAGATCCTGCCATGCTGACCCAGTCTGAAATTAAGTTCTTCACATATTTAATGATATGTCATTGTTCTGTTGTATCAGAATCTGAGGAGATGATCTGTTTACATTCACTCGAACTTTCGCTGGTAGGATTCTATATCAAATACACTTTTATGTCTATGAATACTTCATCATATAATCATCATGGTGACACTGAGATTTGAATTTTCAAAAAATTTAAAAGTCTGTCTTATTTATGCCAGATATTGTTTTTTTTTCCTCAAATCTCACAAGCCAGTATGCAAAAAATGTCCAGATGCAGATGGACCCTTAATTTTGTCCTATCTTATTTATGCCATTACCAGTGAAGTTCTTAATGAGACTCAGCGATTGTTTGCTTTTGACTCTGCAAGTAATATTGAAATTGCTGATTTATAAAGAACCCAAACCCCTTATTGACACAGTTGGTGTTGGAACTTGGAGGAGTGACGTCAGCTAACTCAGCTTCCTGCACCCTGTCTTCCCGGCATGCCGTCCTTACGGGAGCAGGCTCCATTATTCAGTAAAATACTAAGGGTAACACGCTCTTGTTTCATATGCAGCTTATTTGTTGATTTTCTTCATTTTTACCCAATGAATGAGTGCTAACCTGAATTTAGTGTTTTGTTTTTTTTTTCATCTACATTCAAAATAAGAAAAGAAACAAAAAACCCTTTTGAGTTTGGAAATTCCGTTTAACATTCCACACCTGCAGCATGGGGTGGGAAGCCGAGGAGGTGGAGCCCATACCACCCACCATTGCTTTTACCCACCATTACTTTTAGGCTACTTAAATTTTCTCTCTTGGAGCTTGGTGCCTGTGCCTGTAATCCCAGTGACTCCGAAGACTGAGGCAGGCGTACCACATGAACCTGAGTGTTTGATGCAGTCCTAAGCAACATAGCTTGTTGCTCAAAGAGCAGCAACACCTTCCCCTCCCCACCAACGAGAAAAACCTCTTAGTGCTATTTCTTCTGGTTGCCTGTGGAGGAGACCACCCAGATACAAGCAAAAGGTCTTTAGAGTGCCTGGGTCTGTGCTGAATTTTAAGTAAATATACTGATCCATGCCTAAAGACAAATGAGACTTTTAATACACTGTATTTCATTTGTTATTTTGGAATCTACCACTATATAGTCACAGATTCATATAGCCAAACTGATTTATTTAGGGAAATCTGGAACTATCTTAGAACCTCAAATGGGCAGCTAGATGAACAGGGGGTGCAAGCTACTTCATCTACTCAAAAGGCAGGTATCAGATTATTATGAACAACCACCTTAGGTGATTTGGACAAGTGTCCACCTACAGGAAGGAAACAAGATGAAAGTATTTATCAGTATCTTTATTATGTTTATTTCATTATGCTAGTTTGTCTGAGTATGTTCTTTAAAAATATATGTATATTACAAGTAACAAGAAAAAGCCACCTTTCCCTACAGGATTTGTGTTCCTAGAGAAACATTTTATCCTCAGACAGGAAGGTCAAAAAGAGTAGGAAACAGATTTCAAAGTCAAGGGGATGCCAGAACATACCTATCAAGGTTTCGACTCCCACCCTGTCCTCTCCTGGACACCATTAAGAGAGCCATCAGAGTTGAATTCAGCGGCTATGTATTATGCATGACTGCCGTGTTTGCTGCATTGCATCCTTCCTCCTTCCGTGCCATTCAGTTCACCTGAGATGAAATCAGGCAAAGGAGGTAAATTAAGTCTACCTTCAGAACGTCAGACTGCTGACTCTTATAAAAATTGATTTACTAGTTTATCTAATGTTTTAAAAACTCATTTTATTAAGTTGTAAATCATATCATTCAGTTACCACTACATCAGAAGGTAAAATTAATGATCGAGATAAGGGCATTAGAAAAAGCCACAGCATGACTACATGACAACATGAAAAAAATTGATGAATAGCAGCATAGGAGCAGTGACTCAGGGTTCAGATTTAATTTGAATGGTGAAGGGCATCATCTTCTAGAGCGGACTGGATAAGGGTAGGTTCATATTGGCACATGGTTTGATGTCATCATGGTTGATATGGAACTGCGATACAGGGAGAAAATGGCACGTGGAATTTTGAAGACCAGAGAAATGAAAATCTGAGGTTAACACCCCCCAAAAAAGTTCATTTTGTTTGCCAGATAAGAAAAATAAAATAAAATAAAACAAAGCACTGCTTAGTAATTCTTAATGAAATGTTTTTCCTTCCTTCCTCCCTCCATCCCTCCTTTTCTTTCCTTCCACTCCCTCCCTCCCTTCCTTCCTCCCTTCCTTCCTTCCTTCCTTCCTTCCTTTCTCTCTCTCTCTCTCTTTCTTTCTTTCTTTCTCTTTCCCTCTCCTACCAGTAGCCTAAAAGGAAAGCAAATCTGATGGCAACGATACGGGGTCATGTTAATTATAGAAATTGGGTGACAAGTTTATGACTAGAAAGTTAATGTCAGTGAGGTTTCACAAGAATGAAAGAGAAGCCATTATAAAGACACAGGCTCTTCTTTGGGAATTCTGGTTCCTTTCAAATAGCAGACACTTCCCACGCTTCATTATACCAACATCCGCGCATCTCAAGGAAGGCGTGGCTTACACAGAAGACAAGAGAATCTTTGATTTTATGGGATGGGAAAGCTGAGGAATAAAAGGGCAGTGATTCTAATGTGAAACCAAAGATAGGAACGATGAGTCCACCTCAACAGTTTGACTAGCGCATACCATCAGCTCTCAGAACCACACACTGATTCCATCCACTCTAAGGCAGCAACTTCCAGCCAGGGCGTCCTTTGGCCATTAGCTTGCCTTGCTACTACCTGTGCCAGGAGGGGAGCTCCACCATGACCAGCTGAGCACATGATGCCCCACCACACCAGAGGCTGAGGCCGAAACTCACAAAGGAAAGCCCCAGATTGTTGCTGGCAACAATTTGAAAGCCTTACTTACTGTGTCCCTGAGTCAAGGTGTACTGATGAAGATCGAGCACATAATTCTGCAAGTGAAAAAAAAAATAACACAGAAAGAGAAATCACTGCCTCTCTAGTCACCTAATGACAGATCTAGGAAGTGATCACCAGCTTTCTCTGTTTTAGTAAGCCCGATCACAACAAATAACAGCAGCTGCCTCATTCCTCATCTGTATTTCGAGAAAAGAAAATAACTCTTTTCAGAGGGGGAAAGGTGACGCAGCGTGAAATTTGTATTTTATTAGTTCACTAAACTAAAATTCAAAAAATAATATATCTGAATAACACAAAAATCAGCACAAACAAATAAATCCTTAAAAGGGACATTACATTAAGGCCGTCACAGTGTCTGAAACTGAACCGATCTACATGTGCAGTAATAAAGATGTAGAGATGCTAGCCTTGAGAATTGTGTATGTGAGTCAGGCCTCCTGCTTGATTTAAAATGAACACATTTAAGGCCCAGTGCACGTGACTATCTCCTGGCTTATGAGCGAGACTGAGGCAAGTGTACACTTGCCCAAGAAAAGTAGACCTCTTCAGAACCCTCCTTCTGACCACTGAAGAATCACACTCGTGGTGTGAAATAATCAGGTCTCTGCTCATAAAATAACCACACTCTTATTTCTTTATTTCCTTAGGATTAAAAATTGATTTTTTTAATGTTGAGCAAGCATTTTTCCCTTCAAGATGGAAATGAGATTTTTAAACCTTTTGTTTCAATGCACAATGCAACTTGGCTCCTTGTGACCATTTCTGCAATTATGCGGGAAGTGCTCAGTCCTACAGCACCTCAGTATTTAATACAAGACAAAGGAGCATGCGCAAATCCTGCAACTGTGTAAAGAGGGGTAGGCAATGGTGAGTATGTCCCAACCGTTGCCTAACTCTTTTCTCCAATGCGAGGACTAGGACACACACTGGAATCGGAAATGTCAAAAGGAAAAGCAGAAAATAACATAGAGGTGTGGCGTCCTAGGTCCACATATGCAATTCTAGTCATGGGAGGCTGAGGCAGGGAAGACGATCACAGGTTTGATACCAACTTGGCCAAGATAGAGGCAATTTCTCTCAAAAAGAGAAAAAGAATAGAACAAAGGATGTTAAATAAAATGCCAAACTGGAACCTGCGACAGCATGGTGCAGCTGCCTCGACCCTGCGGATTATCTTGACTTCTGCATTATGGTTGGGACCCATTAAACACTTCGATAGTTCTGAATGTCATTATTTACAGGTTGGATGTAGAGAATAAATGCATATAGCTGGGTAAATTTACAGTTCTTAATTCAGCTTTAAAAACTTAGTAAGTAATGAAACACAAACGTGACAGCGGCTTTTCATTCTCCTTTACTTGTTCTCAACAAATATTTCTTGATATCTGCCATGTGCGAATGGAAGCAAGTGACTCCGAGTGATAAATCAGAATGCGTCACTCCAAGGGGGATCAATAGATGCAAACCCAGAAATAGGGAGAATGCGTAAACAAACGTAGTGGGACAGTAGCTGCTTTTTACCTGGAGATCAGGGTCATTGGCTAGCTTATCATAGAATGATACTGGTGACTCAGATAGTGAGCTGCAAGGGAGACCTGAGAGCACTCATCAGACTTTCAGTTGTAGGAGCATGGATTGTTAGCAGGAGCTGATCTTCTAGTATGCCTTATATTAAAAGAAGAATGAACAACAGTAACTAGTTCATCACACAGCTTTATCAATGGAAAAATAAATGTTTAATGAGAAAATACAAAATAGAGAAAAATTGTACATCGATGCAGAATCTCATCGTTGTACTTTTTCTCCTTGTTAAGGCAGAGAGTCACTCTTATGGTCAGTTATATGGGAATTTGTGATTACTCTGCTTTAGTCCTATCAGTACATGGTTATTTCTGTCTAAAAGACCTTCCTTACAGAGTGACAGAATGCTGTCTTAACTGATTTTTCGGCTACATGTTTTCCTACATATGCCCAAATAGACATTAGCCGTTTATAATTATTTATCAGAATTTGGCTCTATGGACAGCAAAGCCAACCGTTACACGCAGGAGACTTGCTTCAGAAGGGGTGGCTGTGCTTGCACAGTCGCGACTACTTGCTACTCTTTCCTCAGTTTCCAGTTATCTCACAGACAGACAACTCACAAAAATGCCAGGCCACTCAACATCCCCCCACAGGCTGGAAGACGCTGAGGGGGAATCCACAAGGTCATAAGAACTTTGTGCACCAGAATTCAAGTCTCCTGAGTATGGCTGTATGCAAAACTGCCCATTAGCACAGACAATGGTCCTCAGTTCTCACCCTGCAGGACCGGGCAGCCCAAGTACCTTCAGACCCTTCTCACATAATACATTGCCGAATGAATTCTTAAAGACAAAAGACATCCCTGCAATCTTTAATAAAGGCAGGAATCTCAGTAAGTGTATGAATGCAGGATAATCAATGAGTGAGCTTTTAGAAAAAGAAATCTAAGTACCTTCAGCTGTTCTGAAATGCAGCATAAACACTCTGTTTGGCTTTATACTGTGGTAAATGTTATGCTAGGACCTACAAAGGAAATAAAAACGCCCTTGTTTTCTCATGGATGAACACCATTTTTTTCTAGTTACAGCACAGCAATACAGTGACTATAAGGGTCAAATAATCAGAGACTGGGCTGCAGGGACAAGCCACGCCTTTTCCCTTTTATTGTTTGCCTTCATCCGCAAAACCACACTGTGTAGTCCTCTTTCCCTAAGTAAAATAATAATTCAGTCCATTTATATATTCTTTATCTTATTTGAGAAGTCCTAATATCTAACGGCTTCCCAAATTAATATTATCTAGAAAAGAGTAAATATTTTTTTCTCCTGAATCTAATCTTTTTTTAATCTGCATACATGTTACTCCAAATATATACATGTAGATTGCCACATATATATGTGCATAGAATGTATAAATGCATATATATATTGTACATGAATGATTTATTACAGAAATATCAGTGTTTCTAGATTACACTGAATACTTGATGAGCTGTCATTAGTGCAGAAACGATACATAGCTTTTCAACAAAAGAAAAGAACGAGGCTGCCAGAGTGTTGCAGTGGTTTAGGCTTTTTTTTTCTTTCTTTCTTTCTTTCTTTTTTTTTTTTTCAGCATCCATCCCTGCCAATCTTTGCACTGCCAGTAGGGAAAACCATATCCATGGCAACCAACCGTACCATTCCACCCACATCAATGACGCCTCCAATCTAAACTGTCAAATATTCTATGCACATCATGTAAAATAGGTCTCTTTCCCCTTATACCTCTGTGCATCTCGTTTCCGTGGCTACATGTTTATGCAAATGAGAATTGTCCTCTCTCTCTCAGGTTGATTGAACACTGAATTTGTTTTGCACCTTGGCAATGCAAAGCCATGCTGTCTTGCCACCTGGTCTACCACATAATTGCAAAAAATTACATTATAATGATAACTGTCCCCAAATTAGCCTGATAACACCATCTACCTGCCTTGTGAGCAAAGGAAACAGTGTGCAATAAAGAAGCATGTTAAAACAGAGTCGAGATAGGGGAATAATGTTTAATTGGCTCTCTAGAGTCTACTAATTTTCAGAATTGGAAACCTAGTGTTTGATTTGTTCTTTTTAGTCAGTGAGAAGAAAAAAAAATATCCTTCATAAATTCTGAATGACAAATCTGCCCATCCTATTTTGCATGTGGCTCCAGCATCCCTGGGAATCTAGAGTGTCATTTCCTCCCCGGAAGAAAGGGAAGCACAAAACATGCTAGCTATGTACTCTAAATTTTCACTCAGAACCAGTTTCAGCCATAAATTTCTCCCAATTCCTGTGCCTCTCTCATTCTTTTTCCCCAACCCACTCTAAATCTTGCATCAATACCTTTCTTTTAAAGTTAAGACACAGAATTTTTACAAGATGACACATATTAAAATAAAATAAAGCTGGGAATCTAGAAAGCCCCTCCGCCTAGTCCCTTCATCCACCACTTCCTACGGGATCATGCGCAGGAATGATTCCCTGGTGGTGTTGACAGTTACATTTTAATAATAATAAACAGCCCGATTAATTGCCTTTCATTTAGTTAGTTTAAATTATACTTGACAAAAATATGATTTTAAGAGATATTCTCATGTTAATTTTTTCTTACAAAAAAGAAAATAGTATCTGCTAAAAGCATAGAACATAGTATTTTTCTCTAAGATGCAAGTGACAAAATAAAAAATACTAGCCTCAATAATAATAATTTTAATAATAATAATAATAGCAATAATACATTCTGGATATCTTTTATTATTTTTCATATTTACACCTATCTTCTGAAAAAAATCAAATCCTTCAATATTGAAAAAAAAAATCATGAATTTCACAAAATGTTTGCCTCAAATTGCTCTCCTGAAGTTTGTTTTGCAAAAGACTGGGGTCACTTTTGAAGATATTAGGGAGAAACAAAGATTGCAAACATGGCTAAGATCCACGTCCAGTTCCTAGAGGATCTGCAAATGTACCCTGCCAAAGATTTTCCACCATTTTTCTTCCCATTTTCATTTGCAAACTCTACATAGCTCTCTGGGTTCAACTGAGAGCACACCATCTTACTGACTCTTCCTGCCTAAAGAGATATCGAGGTCACAGCTTCCTGCTTGATCTCCTGGCCAGTTGGAGCATTCCATTTGATGTTATTGTCTGTGTGTATGACTTGCACTGACAATAATGCAAAACTCAGGGCAAGACTTGAGGGAAAATTATGCTATATCATTCTTGTATGTTTTATCCTCAAAATAAATATTTTGCTCAGTTAAATTGAATACAAAGTCTTGATTGCTCTTGAATTTTGGGAGGAGACATTTAGTCAGTGAACAGCTAATAAATATGTCCAGGGTCATGGCAGAAAAGAAGTCACCTTTAGTTAAGTGTTCATTACAGTCAAGAAATCACATCAAGTAATCTATGTAGTAAATGGTAATCTTTTCCTTATTGAAATTTACTTTTAAGAAACAGATTGTGTTTAAAAGGATATTTGAAAGAGAGACGAAATTCTGAATAATCTTGTTTCATTGTTGCAGCTACACATGCACACATGTGCACACACATACAAACAAATATACACACACATGCATACACAGAAACCGTGACAAGCACACACACACACATACATGGGAACATACAAATGTTTGCTGAGCACTATAGTTGCCTCTTCAGGGAAAGCAACTGGAAGACCTAATTATGTGAAGATCACAATCAAATAGAATAATAAATACACCACATACAGGTGTCAGAAATAGCTAAAGTCATGGTACCAGTCATCATATCGATATCATCCTTCCAGTGGTCTTACCGAATGTAATATACAAAATATACAAATATTTTTATGTTCTTAGTAGAAAGTCAGGGATAGAGTTTGAATCAGATTTGAATCAGATTTACCTGAGGAAAACAAACGTTTAAGGAGCCAAGGTTTTTGTTTTTGTTTTCTATTTGTGTTTTGTTTTGTTTTGTTTTTTTAACTCAGTGTTTTCCAAACTGAATGTTTGTCCAATCGGACTCACTCTCAAATTTGTAACCCTATCTTCTGAACAGCTCTATTCTGGGCACAAGAAACTTGCAACTTTGTTCTCCTAAGGGATCCTGTGCTGAATTATTCTTTTTTACCTCTAGCTTTGTTTCTTTTTTTGCATAATATTAAATAGAGAGAACTAAAACATAATTTGCAAACATATGGGAAGAAAATATTAATATGAAGTCCGCAAATGAAGAAATAAGATACGTATGTGTCTGGCTAGCAGTTGCCTTGATTGTCTTAGAGAAATATTTACAATACTGTGTAAAAGACAAATATTACAACATTTACAATACGATGTATGGGTCAGCGTCATATATGTATGTATGTATGCGTGCCAAGGTCATTTAGCTAGGATGCAGTGGGGCTGAGACTCAAGCTGGAAAAGAGAGTCTTGAAGTAACATCACCACAGTGTTTATTATCTTTCCGTTTCTGTCCAACGGGCTCTTTTCCTTCAAACGTTTATACTCGCAATGTTTTAAATAAAGTTGTTCCGATGAAACGAAAACTTTTAAAACTAAAATTCAAACTTCTGTCGTTAGAACTCAACTTGCCTTTCATTTGAACTGTTCAGAGAATTAAGTCAAATCTTGTGAAATATTCAAAATCGGAAGTACTGCTGTCTATAATGCCAATAGTGATGTAGAGTACCCACAGTATATTTTTTACCTTCATATATACACTGATTCATTCAGTGAGTCAAATATTATTACACACACAGTAAGTGCTAGATACTATTTAGAACGCTGAGGCTTCAACGGTATTACAATTTGAATAGGAACTGTCTCCGTGGACTCATTTATTTAATGCTTTATCTCCCACCAGTGGCATGGTTCAGAAAGATTTTGAAACCTTAAGAGATAGGTTATGAGAGAAAGTATGTCCTGGGGGGATGTCTTGTCCTGGCTCCTTCCTGTCTCTCCTTCTGCTTCTGTCTGCTGTGAAGTAGTGAAGCTTGTCTGCCACACACTCCAGACTTTGTGATGTTCTGCTCCAGCACAGGGGCCAAAGCGACGCAAAACTGAAGATTCTGAAACCATGAGCCCAAATGAATCTTCCCTTCCTCATATTGTTTATTTCGGGGGTTTCGTTACTGCGACACCAAAATAGCTAAAACAAATGGCGAGTGAAAGAAATCCCATGCACGCATGGAGCTCACACATAATAGAAGTGACCAAAAGATGGAAGAGGGAAGAAGAAGTTGGAGGAGGAAGAAGAAGAAGACATGGGCAGGGAGGGAGAAGGAAGGGAGAGGGGAGGAGAAACGGAGGGGAATTGAAGAAGGGAAATAAATAAATCAGATGGTGAGGGTTACCGCGAAGAAAACTCATGTGAAATAAAGGAAAGAGAGCTGTTTGTAGTATTAGGCCAACTGGGTCCTCTTTAAATAAATGGATGCCTGAGCCAAGACTTGAAAAAGGTGAGGGAGAAGCTAAGAAATAGAAACTGGCAGGCTGTGTACAATGAGTCATCAAGAAGGCTCAGCACTAAATGGAACATCCTCATCAAGGCCTTCCCTTCTCAGGGATCTATGTGGAAGAAGTGGCCAAGGACTGTACAAGCCAGAGGTGATGGATGACTCCTAGCAAATAGTGTCTTCTAGACACAACAGAACCGATGCACACATGAACTAACAGAGACTATGGCAGCATGCACAAGGCATGTACAAGTTCAAGCTAGATGGATCCCGGAGCTGAGACAGGAGATGTGGGCTTGCACCCCTAACCAAGAAGTTATCCACAACTGATATCTGCTGTCAAAGGAAACCTAAGTTCTCTCCAGTTCAGTTTCACTTAGTATATAAACCACACTTCAGGGGAGGCTCCAGGGCGTGGAGTAGCTGGCCAACCCAAAACAAAACTCAATGATATTTTTGGATGCTTTTTAGTCTCATCTCGCTTTGTTTGAGTTTTTTTTTTTTTTCTTATTGATTTTTTTTTTTTTTTTTTTGGTCATTTGCTTTGATTCTCATTTTTATGTTTTTTGTGGTTTGCTGTGTGTTTCTTAGTTTTTCATTTTTGTCACTGTTGTTGTTTTAGAGAGAGAGAAGACTATAAATTGGGTGGGCAGGGATGTGGGGGTTATCTTGGAGGAATTGAGGAAGGGGAAAACATTAAAAGATATTATGCAAAAATGTTTTGTAATGAAGAAGGAGAAGGGAGGAAGAGGAAGGAGAGGAGGAAGACTGGCTAGGAAGCCATCCATGGGCCTTCAGCAGAAAACTGACAAGAACTGACTGACTTTGTTGAAGGACCGTGTCTGGAGTGAAACACTGCGTGGGATTTAGATGGAGTCAGAAGTAAAATCAATGCTGATGGATTCACTATTAGCAATGGATGATGGTGGCAGGAGATGAGTTCTAAGTGTGATTTTATATGTGAACACTATGAGACTGTATAATGTATTAGATGTGGGGTGAAAGAGAAGAGCAAAGGATGTTGGCACACTCTTATAAAGTAAGAATATAAACATTAATGGAAAGTTTGGTGCTCGAAAATATTTCTGGAAATATCAATTAAATACTTGAAATAAGTTAATGGTTATTAAATAGTTAAAAGTTTTCTCAGGTATCTGAATTTGTTAAGTACTTAATTTAACATGGTGATTACTTGATCATTATCTCTTTAATGCTTTAGTCAGATTTAGTAATCCCCAGTTCTTCACTCAAGAAATAATTCCAGGATCTGGAAAGATGTCTCAGCAATTAAGAAAGCAGGCTGTTTTCCCATAGGGATGGCTTTGATTCCCAGCGCCCCCATAAATGTTCACATCTGCAACTCCAGTTCTAGGGTATCCAATGCCCTCTTCTGGCTACACAGACATCCATGTAGGCAAATATCTATTGACATAAAATAATATTTAAAAAAGAAACAATTCTGTAAAAGTGGAAACACTGTCTCATGCAGACGATAAACTCTCTGCCCCATTCTCTTTTCATCTCCTACATCTCAGATTTCTCTTCTCTCCATCTAAGTTAAACCACTCTTTCATAGTCTATTTTTTTCAGGCTCCTTTCTTTTCTAATTTTTTTGGGGGGTATTTCCTAATTCATTATTTTAAAAAATTTTGCTATAAGATTACATTTAAGATCCATCTATAGCTCTACCAGAGTCAACTCCACCAGAAAGTGTTCAATTATTACCTTGACAAGGACAAAAGGTGTTTAGTCCTACACTGGTCAGTAGCAAAGCTTTTGAGTACTCGGAATACGGCTGGAACAAATTAAGATTTCTATACTCATAAAATCTATACCGAATTTACAGAACAAAGATAAAAAGACTACAAATTATCTCAATCATTTTATATAGGTTAGGTATTAAAATGACTTTTGAAATATTAGCGAATAAGATAAGTATATTTTTATATAGTATATAATATATAGTATGTAATGTATCAGTTATTGGATAAACGTGATTTTTAAAAGAAAAAGCTCCTTGCAAACCGGCATAAACTACATAAAAAACCTATAGTTGACATACAGTATTTTCCCAAAGAATGTTAAAGATGAAAAGTTTATGTAGAGTCAACCAACATATTTTGAATGAACTCAGCTTGATCCTTCTTTTAAGATTTTGTTCTTTTTTCAATTAATTTTTATGGTTTGCAAACAACATAATGTGCTTCATTTGAGATCTTCATACACACTGTGTTCCTATTCATGCTCTCTCATCCTTTCTACCCCTTACCCTCTTTTGCTGGACTCCAACAGGCCCCCTTTGAATTTTATGTGATGTATCTCCAAGTTCACACCCACCATTGTAAAAGTATTTTTATTTGTGGGGGTTCATGGAAGAATGAGATACAGTCTTCAAGATGCAAGCCTGCACCTAGAGGGCTTCAGCCTCTGAGACTGAACTGGACTCTGACTAGCTGTTCTCTCCACATGCCTACTTCTTCAATCTCCTGCTTCTGACTTCCTTGCTTCTCATTCAGTTTCTACCTTGTCGTTCTATCTGCTTCTACTCTCTGCTCTCTGCTTCTACTGACTGCTTCCAAGAGTTGGGGTTAAAGGTGTGTGCCACCATTGTCTTCTGAGTTGGCTTACTTAAAGATGATAGCCTTCGGATAGTCTTACTTTGAATTAATGAAGAGAATCCTATAATTTACTTCCCTATCAGCACTCCGGTCAACCTTGCTGTCACTAAGGTCAGACTGAGAGACACAGGGTATTCCTCATGTCTCTGTGTTAGTCGAAGGGGAGGAACCCTTTCATTTAGCATTAGCACAGAGTACAGGATTAGCCTGACTAATGTTCTTTCCACCCTAGAGCAGCTGTGGTACTGGGTCAGAGATCAAATGTTATCACACAGGCCCTAGAAGGTGATCCTTTTCTAGTGCAGCAGATCAAGGACCAAGTGTTCCTCTACACAGCATGAAGACTATAGTTGAGATTATGTCTCCATTTGGAGAGAAACTTACACAATGCTCCTGAAGTAGGAACTTTCCTAAGTTACTGCTTGCTGACAAGATTTGTTTTCAACTACTGGCCAAATAAAACTAGAATAAACACACTGTGAAATCCAGTGAGCATATTCATACACACCCTGTATGTATTTTAATGTGCTAGAAAGGATACACTGGGTTACAAGAAAATATATCATGCTCTAAAGTATATTGCTCCCCTGATTCAGCTTTTATTCTTCAAGAATAATAGAAATTCCCATTTATGTGTTTCTAATGATGATATGCCTCGTATTTGAATCTAAAAAGATGGTGGAAAATGTCCTACAATTTAGTAGGTTAAAGGTTTTTGACCAAATATTTAATAAAGCATAACTTGATAGAGTGTTTTTCTAATTCTATTTGAACTTCCAGAGCACTGCAGAGCTCAGCACTGATAGCTGAGACCGCATCAGGGTCATTCTCCCTGAGCACTGTCAGCCAAGTGTCTAACCAATTTGCCTCCGTGATGAGTCATGCCCTGTTCCTACTGGCTCATATCCCTGACTGTATGTCTGAGCTGTGTGTGTTAATCTATACTTCCTCTATGCAGCTTCGGCAGAAGTATTTGGTCAGCATTTGGTCATATGACTGTCCTGTTAGAAGTCCAGTTGTTTCACTCTCTGGGCCAATGCCAGGATAATCATGGCTTCCTGTGCCTTCCAGCTGTGAACACTGGTTAAGAGCTTTCTAAAAAATTCGTCAATTTTAGTTTGCTTATTTTCTTCATGTTTATAAAAGTTCACTGATGTATAGGTCCATTGTTCTAGGTATCAGTTTTTAATGAGTTCTAAGCATTTGTCTTCAGCAATTTAATATGATCTAGAAAAACTTAAAGAAGAAAGAAAAAGAACATTTAACTCAGTAACATAACAAGTAATATACAATCTAGTCTTTTACAAATGAGTTTAAAATATATTTTACATATATTTTTCCTCCCCCTTTAGACTTTTGGAATAAATATAGGAGTCAAAATATTTGGTTCAACAAACCTCAATTATTACTCATTCAAGACCCTAATTATTTTTTTATTTGCTTAAGTGTAAATCTAAAATACCTTACAATTCACCACTATCTGCTCTCAAAGTTAGGCACTTAATACTTACTGGGAGACATCAACTTCTGTCTCCTACCTTTTCCCACCTCCTTCCTTTCACAATAATTTGTATTTATTCCTGGTTTTATTATTCCTTTAATACATGTGATATATTTACATATATAGTATGTATAAACTGTATAGACATATAAAGGCATATATATGTATATATATACATCTATATGTATGTGTGTATGTATGTATGTATGTGTATGTGTGTGTGTATGTATGTATATATATATATATAATGTAAATGTCATATATATATATATATATTTACATAAGTTCCTGAAAAGTGCATATTTTATTTGTGGCTTTATTAAAGCTGAGCCCTACAGAAGTTGTGATTTCTCAAAAGGTATTCCTTGGGCATGTGTTTTTCATTTAATAATCTTATTACTAAAAATTAGTCCTAGTGTTGTTCATTGCTTTATGTTACTTATTATTAATTTCATATAATAAACTACTCTTTGTTACTCTTTTCTTATTTAAATGGCCATTTGGGTTGTTTTCATTGTAGCCTTTGCAACTGTCAGTTTTAGCAGTTTCATGATATTTCATTAATTTCCTTAATTAGTTTTAATTTTCTATTTGGAATTTTTTTCAACTTAGTACTTTTATTAATTACTGGAGAATTTTATACAAGGTATCCTGATCACAACCTCTTCCCACTCCTCCCAGGTCCAACCTCCCATCTCTGTGAGCTACAAACAAAATAAAAACAAAAACAAATGAGCAAACCAAAAACCCAAACTGTAAACAGAACCACAAACAGAAAAAGAAAAAAAAAAAGACAAAAAGAAACATTAAAAAGAGATCAGGGGCATTACCACGCTTTTTTGTTTGTTTTGTTTGTTTGTTTTGTTTTTGTTTTTGTAGCAGCAGGCAGCACAGATCATGGACACTCACATGGCCTCTGACATCCATACAGGTCACGAACATCCACATGTATTGTGGCGGGAGCGTGGATCTCCGGTGGCAGAACAGATCCCGGCCATCGATATGTTCTCCAGATGCAGCACGGATCATGGACATCCGTGTGCCCTGGCCGCATCCAGGTTCATGGACATTCCCACGGCTTTGGTCAGCAGCAGGGCTCACAGACATCAAAGTGTTCTCCTGTCTCTCCAGCTCCACCTACCTACTCTCTGCTCTGCCATCTTAACCTCATCTCAGAGCTTGTTTTCCCCACGCCACAGGCAGGACCTGCTGGCCTAGCATCTATTTGGACATTTTAGTTGCATATAATACTATGCTGTATTCATCAAAATTTGAACGAGATAAATTTTGATAATAGATATTATACCTTATACTTGGAGAAATTGCATCACTACATCAAATGGTATGAATAGGAGATTCTTCCTTTTACATTTTGAAAGAGAGCAACATTTTAAGTACTCTCATCCAATTGTATTGTTGTCGATTTAAAAAATAATTAGGTTTTGTTTTTGCAGGCCAAATGATTTCAACCAACCAATCAATCTATCAGTATTGGCATTTAATTATATAACTCCAGATATGGTGCTTGATAATTTTTCTTTAATAGACACAAAGGTAAAGTATTTACAATGAAATGATGGCTAATGGAATCGTTTGAAATTCTAAATAGACTACACTGTCATTGATCCTTGTTTACTCTCACTGAAGTTGTTCTCAACTTGCAAACAGAAAGCAGAAACACAAAGACAAGTCTTCCTGACAGTGCAGTTAATATTCCATCACAGTACATTGCTTTCAAACCAAGTCAATATAAAATGGGCCAACAAAACTTTTGTTCACGATAGGTCTATTAGGGGATGGAACATAAACATGCATTTATTATTACTTTGAATTTTGTCATGGGTAAGGGTCTCTTTCCCTATACAGTCTTGTCCCTTGGATCTTACCTTCACAGTTTATTGTCCTCTAGATTTAGAACCCTTTATTAATACAGATATGCCAAGCTACACTGTCAGAATTCATACTTTGTCCACTAGTGACATTTTCGTTATTGATTCTCATATATCGAAGTTTTATTAATTAGTTTCAATCTGATTTTCAGCATCTTTTTCTTCTCCATGTGTTCAATAATGATGGTTGATGCTTATGTCACATTGTGTGAGGTAATAATGTACATTGCTGTGTTGTGCCATTTACAAAATTTCTGCCACAATTTTCATACCCTAAGAAAGATCCTATTGCTTGACCACTGAAGACATAAACAGTGAGGGCACTTGTCAGGCACCCATAACTTATAGCCATTCTGTTCTCCATTCTTATGACTGTATAGATAATCCTTAACTGATTTATCCTTAACTAAACACACAAGCACACACAAGAGCGCACGCGCACACACACACACACGTCATGCACACATATTTAAGTTTGAATACAAAGTAGTGATTTCATCGTGTTTCCTTCATGCATATGTGTATCATTTTCCTTGGCCTCAGTGACTGATATTAGTGAGTTTACCTCATAACTTCAGGCTCTCAGCCTCTTCTTGCACGCTCCAATCTCTACCTCACTTGCCAACTGGATTACTCTGCTAGAATCATTCCGTCCACTTTTCTAAACAGTTATTAACCTTTGTTGTCTCATGCAAAAAGAGATGTTTTAAGTGGGTCACTCATTATGCATATAAACATCAGACAAGTTTGTAAAACAAACTCACATTTCTACTTTTATCTTTTTTCCACCCTGATCTTGCTCTGGAATACTGAGCTTTGCCTCAGTTTTGTTAAATAGAAGTATGACCCTAGAACACGTTCTGATTTCTCCAACTGAAAAATCACTTTCTTTGGCCAGGGAGGGAAGATTCGTCAGGTAAGAGAACCTCACTCTTTCACCTCAGCAACTGAACTCTGGCACACCACATTTACTTACTGAAACAGCTGGTGTGCTACGCATCCTTTCTTTGAAGCCCTGGCAGTGCATATAAATTTCCAGGAACAGGAATTGGTTTTATGAGCACAAAAGATGGAAGATGAGCCCTTCAATATGCTCTTCTCAATAGTAAGCCTACTCTGCACTGTAAAACATAATGCGTTTTCTCAAGGACTTTTCTGTATTTTACAAACAAAAACTGAGGGCATTTAGTAGATAAGAAATTCAACTCACAGAAAGCTAAAATAACCTCCCTGAGGACAAACCAGCTGTCCCCAGGCAGTTTTGCTTAGAACCTTGACCTTCTAACCATTCGTTTCTCTAACATTATATAGAATTTTAAAAACTCCAGCCAGAATGGAGGGTTTTTTTTTTTGTCCAACATTTCATAATAAAATGTTACCTCTCACTTGTCCTGATACACAAACCTCTGACTGTCAACACTAAGAAAGAATATCAAGGAAAAGAATTCAATTTCATTGAAATACCTCCTGCAAACAGACAAGAAATACAGACCACTCTAAACTGCTCAATTCCGAACCTTTAAATGGAATACATAAATTGTTAATTCTGAAAATAGTTGTTGAGAGTGTAATTCTTTTTTTCAATTGAAATTACATGTATCTAGCGGTTATGTGATTGGGAAGTAATTTTAAAAGAAGAGGGAAAAAAACCTCATTTAATTCCTAACATACTTAATGCTAATCATAGTACTTTTTGTATATATTTCACAGCTTCCATGGAAGGAAAAATTTCCAGCTCTAGGCTTTTGTACCAGAACCATGTCAAAAGCAGACACAGTGTATTCGCACAGCAAAGAAGATGACTCAGGAAGGAGTCAGGTGACGGCGAGGCAGAGAGAACAGGCTTCATAACCAGGTTCCAATTTGAGAAAGAGGGCTTATTCTCTCTCCTCCAGTGGTGTTCTGAAGGCTGACCACCTCTCATACATTCTGTGCAAGAGAATGTTCTTTTGATGTAGAACAAAACTGCATGTGGGAAAGAAGGATAACTGAGAAGGGAAGGATCACAGAGGCAGGCAAAGTGCACAGTCTGGGTGAAGAAGAACATGTGCGTTTGTAGAAAGTATTCTACTAGCATCATGGTAGCAAGAACAGGTACAATTAAATGAGAACATTAAAGTCACACTTTAATATTTAATTAAGAACATCTGCTTTGATGCCTGCTTTCTGAAAGGAAGGCTTTCTCAGTGCTTTTACAGTTTTAATATGCTATGCTGTACTACAAGCAGGCAGAAGCTACAAAGTGGTGAAAAGGAGTATGATAAAGGTTGAAAAAACTGAAGATCTCTGAAATTTAGTGGGTCACTGTGCAGAAGCCTGGCTAAACAGAATGGAGACCTTCTGGAAACTGTGTCTCTTACACCATTTTCTGGGCAGCTCTACAAGAAATGTGGCACCAGGCATGAGAAAATAAAAACAGATCACGTTAAATTCCTTGACACTGGTCAGGATTTATACTGAAGACAGAGGGAATGAACTCTGAAGCAGAAAACAGTAGAATTGGATCATTTTGTGTGCTGAGAAAGATCTCTAAACTTCTCCCATTCTGACTCTTTTTCTCCCCTGGATTGCAACCCTTGGTGTTTTGATTTTTCATCTTTTCCACATTCTGCTGAGATACACTATCCCAGAAGTCAGGGTTTCTGATAAGAGTAATGATGGGGGTAAGATGGTGAGACTCATAGTCACAGTAGGGGAAAAAAGTATGTAATGACTGAGATTAAACAATCACAAAATATGTATTGAAAATCTGCAGATAAGGGTCAAATACAGACTGGATTGTGTAAGCAGTTTGTACAAATTTTCACTAAATGTATTTAGCTCTTATGTGAAGGTGCATATTACTTATATTTAACAAATTATAAGTAACTATTATAATAATTACTGAAAATAATTTGCTAATCTTATCCTGGGCTTGTTTTATCTTCTCGGCAATAATCACTGATAATAATTTACTAATATTATCCATACCCTGTTTTACTCTTTCACAATTATTATTAGGAACTCACTCTATTACTATACCTCCAATATTCTTCAAAAGGTAGGTGATTAATTTTCAATCAAAATCAAGAAACGAGAGGCTTAGAGAAAGATACAATATGTTGCTGCCATCTTGGTGACAGTCATCATATTACAAAGAAGCAGAAGCAATGGATCAAAGAACCAATATGGGGAATCATTTAAATTTGGAAATTCGTATTTCTTTTAAATCTAAATATTTGGGGATTTTTCTGTTTTTCTTTAACTGCATCTTATTAATCTGAGTAGTAGATAAACATTCTTAGCACATTTATGGACAGTGACAGTGACATTCTAGGAGGCTGAGCCTTCTATCTAACACTTTTAGAGAAGTTTCTTCATGCAGTAGATGGGGATTGACACAGCGAAGCACAATTGGTCAAAGTTCACAGAATAAGAGCCTGGGGAATACTCAGTCTTAAATACGACATCTCAATCACACCCCTCTCCTCCCAAGGCTTAGCGGTTATATTGGAAGAGGAGGGGGAATGGGCGTAAAAGCTAAAAGCCGGAAGAGGTGGATGACTCAAGGAAACGGTGCTACCTAAGCTCAGAGGACAGCTGCACTTGTGAACTCACGGCAGTTCTGACAGCGTGCTCAGGTCCAAACTGGCTAGAATCCGAATGTGAAGAAGGGATGTGAACACCAAGTCACACCATTTCCTGAGGAGCTACTGCCAAGTGACAGCTACTGGAAGAGAAAGGGTCAGCTTTCTTTGAAGGCCCTGGGTAGGCCCACTGTGCTCCCGTGCAAGGCCTCACATCCAAGAGAATGCCGTCAGCACAAACTATACTTGATGATTGTCTTTTGGAGGACTTAGAGTTGGTTGGGTAGGGAAGGGGGTATGGCCATAGGAGGAGTTGAGAGAAGGGACAAGTTTGATCAAAATGCATTGTAAAAAATTTCAAAAATCTAACAAAAAAAAAAATTTCTAGCTGACATAGCAGGAGAAAATTTTCAACAACAGCTGAAATGTGGTCACAGACTTCAGTGTAACAATAACCTCTAATATATGTATAACATATATGAGTTGAAAGACGTTAAATTGGGACAAAAGTAAGTTTTTCTCTAATTTAGTTGTGAAGAAGTTGAGTTGCTGTGGACTCAGAGAGAAACAACGCTATTAAAGACAGATTTAGAACTAATGATAGAAGTATAAAATTAATTGAATTCAATTATGAAATGTTGCATATGAGCGTATCTACCTTAAATGCAATGATAATTAAAATTACACTAACTTAGATATGAATTTACAGTATAGGTCAACAACAAGAATATGACTTGCATATTCAGTAAGCAAGACAGAGAAAATTAAAACAATGGTTTTTTTTAACCAATCTAAATTAAGTCTGGTATCATTAGGTCCTTACATGTTTATTAGCTAAATTCTTACAGATAAAACAATATTGACACTATTGTAAATAACAACTGAGGTTCTAAGAAATTAACCAGATTAAGGTTATTAAATTGACCCTTCCAGCTCCATGAAAGCATGCTCTCAGTTTTTGTTATGAATAAGACAACCTTAATTTGCTTGTATGTTCGATTCATCCTCTTAGTAATTTCACTATTTGAAGGAAGATGACATTTGGAAAGGCGTGGGTCTCTCTATTAAAAAGCTTCCATAGACAAATCATGTATTATGTTTTTCCATTTGATGTGGGGCACATTGCTTGATCAATAGTAGTTCCATGCATCTGCTGACTGATCTATAAAGTGGCCCAGGAGTAGAACTCACCTACAGGGTTATTATGATAGTAAAGTGTTTTTTTAAAATATACCAGTCACCTTGAAAGAGAATTGAATTTATCATGATCACCATTGATTACTATTATGGTTATATTTCAGCTATTTCGTCATCCAATATTTTCATATTACAGAAGAAGGAAAAGATGCTTATGCTGCTTGCTCCTGAAAAACTAAGCCTTAAAAAAAACAAAAATAAAAACAAAGATTGTTATCCAAAGGGCATAGAGGTATCATTGGAAGTGATGTCTAAAGCCAGACGAAGCCTTCTACATCTGTGCCTCAGCAGCCCGAATAATCAAGACTTTTTAAAAAGTTTTCAGATGAGATTAGTCAACTCTGAAATATAGCATAAAATATTTCACATATTGAGGGCCAATACAATGGCCATTTGATTCTGTCCAACAGATTTTGGACTCAAATGATTTTTGTATCATTTGTTACTTTAATGCTCTTCCTTCCTAATCTGGTTACATGAAGTAATATTACTCTCACGGGAAAGAAGTTCCCTGGTGTGTGTGAGTAAGCTCTTTGAAAAGCTGAAAGTAGTGTGTGAACACAAGAAAATGTATACCAGGAAGCAAGGGGCTTCCCTTCAGCATAAATGATGAATCCCAGACTGAAGACAAATAATACAGCAGGTTATCTGACACTAGTTCTTAGAACTCAGTGACAGAAATGTATGCTTCAGATAAGATCATTTGTGCATTTGTGAAATATTCTGGCAGGCCAAGACATCTTAGGACACCTGAGAAGAATGAGGTAGCACTTGTTCAAAAACTCATCTAATCTACCTCCTTTAGAAGAGACAGACGGGAAGACCATAAATTCTCCATCTTTGGTGAACTCAGATTTAACAGGTTGTTGCATCCACAAACACTAAACGAAAGGCATGTACTGATGAAGCTCAAGAAAATCCATCCAGATGCTCATGAGGACCTACTATGTGTTCCTTTAAAAACATCAAAGGTTGTGGTACATTTTACTTAAAAAATAAAATTATGTGTTTGGCCTTCATTTATCAAATCATAACACTGGCAACCTTGTTATTAAGAAACTTCTGGAAGCAGGGGTAGAAGAATAAATAAGCCGATTCTTTTCTGTTGTGTGGAAAAAAAGGATATGAGAGGTTTGAATGTCAGGTGACTGGTTAGTTATACTCTTAGGTAGTTTATGCTATTAATGTTGAAATTTTTACATCTTGGAAAGGAATACCAAACTAACGTTTATAGGACTTAATAATGTAAACATAATTCTAAAAAGCATTCTTCACAAATTATAAGATTCAACGCAGTAAAACAGATTATTTTTAGCAAATGCTTGCATAAAAAAAGACATTCAACATTAAAGAAAAAAATAGAAGCAAAAAATGCAAATTTCTGCCACCACAGTTCTTCATTAGAAGCAAATGGCTTCGTTCATTGAGGTGAAGTCACAGACTCTGTCTCTCCCTATTTTAACGTGCTATTCACTATCTTTTCAGAGGTGAAAGACTTTATAATCAGAAATAGATTCACAGATAATTTTAACAGTAGCCTTTAAAGGATTTTTTTTTCATTGATGATTAATGGTGAGCCATTTCCTGAAACTGGAGAGAAGGCTCAGTGGTAAAGTGATTGCCATGCAATGAGGATCTTAAAGTGAATCCTAGGCTCACTCATGCCTGTCTGTCCCCAAGACTGGGCACTAGGGACACAGAGTCTAGCTGACTTAGAGAGCCCCGGGTCAGTAAAGACTTCAGCTCAAAGCATAAGGAGAAGCAGGCATGGTAGTGCACACCTTAATCCTCAACACTGGAGGGCAGAGGCAGACTGATTTCTGTGAGTCACAGGCCAGCCTAGAGTGAGACATAGTCTCAAGGAGGAGGAAGAGGAAAAGGAAAAAGAAGAAGGGGAGAAGGAGGGAGAGGAAAGAAAGAAAGAAAGAAAGAAAGAAAGAAAGAAAGAAAGAAAGAAAGAAAGAAAGAAAGAAAGAAAGAAAGAAAGAAAAAGAAAGGAAGGAAGGAAGGAAGAAAAGAGAAAGAAAGAGAGAGAGGAGGGAGGGAAGGAGGAAGAGAGGGAGGGAGAGAGGGAGGGAGGAAGGAAGGAAGAGAGAAAGAGGGAGAAAGAGAAAGGAGGGTGATAGAGGAAGGCATTTAGCATTGACCTTTGGTCTCCACACATGTGTGAAACACACATACACTATATCTATCTATATTTGGATGGATGGATGGATAGATAGATAGATAGATAGATAGATAGATAGATAGATAGATAGACAGACAGATAGATATGCCATCCCTTTCTTTTGTAGAAGAAATTTTCCTGTGCTCAGCCCAGCTGGAGGATTCAGAAACTGCATAATTTCAGATTTCTTACATTAGTGAACAATTGTGTTGCATCATTCACAAAAATTAAATGAATTTCTTTTCTTGTTTCCTCTCTACATAGTGCTATTTGCACCAACTAAAACGATTAAAAGAAAAAAAAAAGAGAAGATACCTGGTGACTTTCTGAGAGTGAGTGATGAGACTAATGTCAATGGCAATAGTACAGCATCCAGTAGTAATATTGCTGGAAGACTGAAAAGCAACCCAGCATAGACTGAGCACATGTAATCTAAAACAAAAATCCTAAAATCGCAAAGTCAAAGTCTGAATCTCTGAGTGCTAACACTATACCACAGGCAGAATATTCCACTCCTGAGCCCATTTGACAAAGCACTGGCACACTGAAAGCAGTGTGCAAGTTCCCGAAGGCTATGAGCATAAGGCTTGTGTGAAACATAGAAGTTATGTGAGCACGGAGTTGGACGTCAATCTCATTCCCAAGATACCTCATTATGCTTATGCAAATATTCAGAGTCTGACGTCCTCACCAACTCTGGTTCCAAGCATTTTGGAAATTTAACATGTAGTGGTCATTTGAAGGTTCTCTCAGTATAGGTGCCTCTCTCCTTTCCACTATTAAAATTCTTAGATTTTTATCTCTGTCAGCTGTATGAAATTATATTTCAATACTCTCTTAAATCAACTGGGCCTTAGGAATGCTCTCTTGTTCTTAGAGTTAGACTTGTGAATACTTAGTGACTTACAAAGCTATGCGACCTTATTTTGCACATTGGAAGCTATCAACTCAAAGTTGAGGAAAGAACGTGTCCATCCACTCAAAATAAAAACTGTGCCGACTGTGTGGAGGAAGCGTATACAGGGTATACAGCTTTGAACCAGAAAACTAAACCATGGCTTACGTCCTACTGCAGCGGAGATGAGTAAAAAAGAAAATGAAGTCTCAATATAAACGTAAATGATGGCTTATTGCTTGCGAAGTTTAGACATCAACTGGACTCTACCCATCGTCTCCTACGTCATCACAGCATTGTCATTATTGCCTGGTAGTTACATATTATTGTATCTATGGATACCATTTTCGCCCCTGTTTGTAGTATTATTCTTATTTAAAAAGAATAAAAATGAAAGTACATACTTAAGAAGGTCAGATAACATTTATGGAGCATAGAAAACAGAATTAGTTTCCAAATCTAGTTGTACTGATTCTAATTTACACACATTTTGAAATGCGGACTCCTCCTTATAAAATTAACATGGTTAATGCACACATCAACATCGATGTGCAAACCTACCAAGAGAAAAACCACTGTGTTGTGTTCTGCTATATGTGAGTAATGCAAATAGAATTTTATAAAATACTGGTTCTTTCAATAACTCCCCACTTACTGGATAAGAGAATTCACATTTTTTGAAAAGCAATGTGTATCTGCACACAGGACCTCTTTAAAGAATGCACGTTGTAAACACACTTTAAAGTGGTAGGTATTATGTCATGGAAAATGTTCTCTTCCTGTCAGAACTGGCAATTCCATGATACAGCATATAAAACACACAGATAATGGCAATTTTAGAGTAGAAGCCTATTAATTGCAATTGGTACATATAATTCTGGCTGGCGTAATCTGCTATATCCACAGGATATGTATGTTTCAAGGAAATGAAATGGAGCTCTACTTTGAGTCCTGCTGAATAAGTCCCTGTTCCCTTCTCACACACTCAGACTTCTTAACAGTGCTTGACTGTGACATGTATAAATTTGACAATGTGTAATGTATTTCAACATGCCATTTTTTATAAAATATAAAAGGTTTTCCTTTTTCTATGCAACTAAAACCAGAATTTTGTTTCCCTCATGCAATGTCGTCTCATTTTCTATTCCCCAGGTTTAACTTTGGGTCACATCAGTTCATGTTATGAATCTTATCCCCTATCACCCTATTCATACACTGGAAGGTACCTGTGTTTGAAACCATCCTGAGTCCGTGTCATGGGACTAACTCATAATGAGATCCTTTATGCTTCTCCAGCAAAACTAAATCTTCTTGGACAATACCCAAGACATATCTGTGTCATATCAAATTCTCTTCTGGAAAATGTGACTGTGTGGATATAGAAAACAGCAAATACATATCTGGCTCCAGTAAAACAGCAATTTTTATTAAGATTAATTTGTTGCCCTAAAGCTTTACAGGTTTTTAAAAAATTTTTAAAATGACTTATTTATTTTGTTTATGTGTATTTTGTATGCTTGTGTGATTTTATGTGCACCACAGGCATGCAGATGCCATTGGAACTGGCCTTACAAACACTTGAGAGCTGCCTGATGTGGGTAATGGGAACCAAACCTGGGTTCTCTGCAAGAGCAGAGGCATTCTTAGTCAGTAAACTATCTCTCTAGCCCCCAATAATTTGTGGGTTCTTAAATTTAATTTTAAAATGTATTTTTCATACAATACATTTTGATCATATTCTTTCCCTTTCCAAACTTCTCCCACAGCCTCTCTACTTCATGACCTCTTCTGTCTACTTGTAATTCAAACTCCAGTTAGTGAAAACTGAGTTTTTCTGACATTTTCATCCCTTTTGACTCTTTTCCTAATTCTCTCAAATTCATCAACCCCATCTTTGCTTATACCTATAGTAGCACTGCATCTTTACTGTGATATAACAGTTTGGAATTAGAAAGATGGATTTTGCATCTAATTCTCCCTATTGATGTCCAAATTAATTCAAACAGTCTCCAAAACTGTTGTCTCTGCTGGAAAATGGGAGCTAATAACTGCATCTTACTTCAGAATGCCTTTTTTGAATTAAACTAGAGAGCTCATAAAATCATGTTAAAGATACACAATTCAGAAAAGGATGTATATTGTGATCACACCTTTATCTAAAAACGCATTCCATATTTTTATGTGACTACTGATAAGTACAATAAAAAGAATGGAAGAATAAACCAAACTCAGCTGTGGCTAACATGGGGAAAGAGAGAACACTTCTTTACATTTTATCTTTGACTTGGGGAATATTACACAACGAATTTATGTTATTCAGTATTCATGATCTGCAGGTTATTAAACTAAGTTCTTTCTCTCTCATACATACTCTTACGTGCTATCCTAGAATACAAGTACAATAATAGCCTTCACTTCATGAATAATAAAGTAGATTATCAGAATACCACATATATTATAATACCATATATAATACCATATCATTATAAATGATATGGTTTATAAATGATCTAAGCTGTAACTAGTACTGCCCGTACTATTGTAAGACCTAATCTAAAGGAAAATGTGGAATCCTTTGTTCAAATATTTTTAACATTTTGAAGACACCAGAGCTTTAAACCAAACATAAGCCCTTTAAACACAGGACATCAGGCACCAGCACAGGTCACGGACCACCACCATGGAGCCTGCTGTGCCTACCTTTAAGTCTGTGCTTTAAATCTTTAAAATACGTTTGCCTTTCTTGGGTAAGTTATTAGATGGTATGGTTCCTGGATGGCAATTAAGTCCTTAGTTGGTTATCAATGGAACTGAAATGCTTCTTTTCAGACCTGGGAGGTAACACACTTGTTCACTGACATGATGTTCAATTCCACCTGTATCACAGTTTCTTGTGATATATCAAAGTATTGTGAAGATTTGAAGCTTCCTACTGAGTACCTGTCTGAAAATAGAAAATGACTGGGAGAAAGGGATCCTTACAATGCACAGAGGAACTACAGCTGAACACCCTAGTAAGCACTTCGTGGCTCTTTTCCCAGTATGCTCTAACAGCAGGTATCAGTGCATACAATTACCATTGAGCAGAGGTAACCCTGAGATGACAAGAAATATAAGAAACACAGGCTAGCACCAGGGTGGTTTTTGTTTGTTTGTTTTCATTTTTATTTTTACTTTTACACTAAAGGGAAAGAAACACGTTAATACTGAAGTACTACCATGAGAAAGGCAAAGAGCTGGTCGATAAAAAAAAATGCTTCTTCACACTGAAGCATAGTAATTATTACCATGGGTGAGGAGCATGAAATGACATTTCCTAGAGTATGATTCCATTATTCCCAGGAAAAGATGACTATCCAGAGTGACTATTACCGTCACCGCATGTTACATGATCAGGATTTGTATACCATTTCATCACAAACAGGAATGCAGAGTCACCGATTCTGATTTCATTGCAAAGACGATTAGCTTTCATTATTAAAAAAAAAAAATCACCTTGTGCTTAGGTAGAGTTGGAACCAAAATGAAGCGTGGTATAGGTCATCTGTGTTAGCCACAATGAAAGGAGTGTACATTGTGCATGAATAGTTTTTCATTTTGGTATCATCAAGACCAGCTCATTGAAAATACTCATGAGTATTTCCATAGCTATAAATTTGTCATTGGAGACTGAACAGAGGCTGACATAAGGGTGTTACATGCTCACTGACCACTGTGTGGCATTTTAAACAAGTGAATATTATCAACAAAATGATACACTTCTCGAATAGAATTGCGATTTGGAATTATGTCAATTTTTTTTAAGATACAAGCAACTTCTCTACTTACTGTATTTAAAAGATAGTTCAAAAA
Organism: Cricetomys ansorgei; assembly: GCA_026225945.1. Lineage (NCBI taxonomy): Eukaryota > Metazoa > Chordata > Mammalia > Rodentia > Nesomyidae > Cricetomys > Cricetomys ansorgei. The sequence continues at coordinate 66,723 of JAMJFZ010004016.1, forward strand.
AATTTAGGACATAAAATAATGTGTACATAGGTTGCATAACAAACCTTTTCCTGGGGAGACTTAACACGTACATCTATTCAGCCCATGTAGAGATCCCACAACCAAAGTACACATACCACCAAAGTCCCACTTGGTGAATCAACGAGTTTATTGGGGTTGTTTACAAGAATATGAGTGAGGAGTTACTTACAGGAGCAGAAATGATTCAGAGACAACTTCATCACCAAAGCCCAACCCAGTATTTGTTTTAGCTCTCAAAGCTGGGAACCTGGAGCACACTGCATAGCATGCAGGTAGCTTAGCAGGTTGGAGAGCATCCTTCCCAGTTAGTCTAAACCTCTTCCAGGCAGCTTGGCTGGTTCTTTCATTTTCCAGGCAGCTCTTCTGATCTCACTGGCTTCTTTGCAGCTTGGCTTGTTGGGAGAGTCTTATGTGCAGTTCAGGTTCACTTCATCTGAGGGGCACTCTCAGCTTTTATAGTTTATTCTGGCAGGGAGGGGCCTAGTGAATCCTGTCAGTTTCAGGAACTTCCTGAAGCTATTTTGAGTTGTTTACCTTCCTGTTTAAGGAACTTTCCTGTGGGATGGAATGTTTCAATCTCAGAGGAAACCATTATACAACAAACTACTAGAAGTTTGTGGTACAAGTTTTGAAAAAATATTTTTTTGCCTATGAGAACATTATCTAGATAATGAAAATATCTACTGCCCTTCAAATTTTACTCTTGCCCTTTGAAGACTCTTCCTTTTCCTAAACCTAGTACTGTTGTGCCCACATTCAGATCCCCCAAAACAACCAAGGAGTCAGATCTGATTCAAAACACACAGAGTCTCTTCATCCAGGCTTGAGCCAGGGCTATACGCCTCCCTGACACAGCAGGAGCAGCAGGAGCCTCGCTCACAGCGGGAGTGGAGTTTATATAGGAAAAAAAATCGCAAGCATGGAGTTACATGCCTTGGTGTTCCAGGATTGGCCCCAGGGCTTTGACTTTTTAAAATGATTAGTAGGTGCTGACCTACTTAGTAGGTGCTAGCCTGGTGATCAGTACGGCAAGGGAAAGGGTGAGGAGGCAGGAAATCTAAGCACTTCTGGTGTTTGCACAGAGAGGTTGGGAACTTCCTGATAAGCCCAAACTCAGAAACTCAGAAACTGGGGGGCAGAGGTCTCTACACATGATTAAAAAAGGGTCTGCAAGAGTATATGAAGCAAAAATACATGTGAAAGAATACATGAGGCAGAAACCACAAACTTATTGCTGTAAACTTAAGCAAGCCAACATTAAGTAAATCTTACTATAAAAACAGGGTCCGTAAGGCAGGGGGCATCAGTCTCTGTCTCCCTGCATGTACGCAGTTAAGCAACCTTAGGGCTATCTTCACAAGACCAGGGGTGAGTAAGCACTAAGACTTTTTATCTTTCTCTTCTCAGGAGACTCCTGTCTCCGGGTTCCTCTTATCTTGGTATTGACACAGGTGGTCTCTGCCCTGCTGGACTCTATGTTCCCTAGGGGAAGGGGGAGACTTCGAGGAGTTGCAATTAAGTTCTGCTTTCTAGCTGACATTTTATTCTCTGTTCTCTTTCAAGGACAGAGAAGCTGGGGAAATTTCTTGGTTGAGTCAAATACCGGAGATGGAGTTATTCTTAGGTCCTCTCAGCACTACCAGGCCACCATCAATCTTCATCCTAACCCTGACATTAGTTTAGGTTGTTTTGGAACTTCAGATAAATAAAATAATATGTTATGAAGTTTTTACTCACTATAAATAATTGTGATATTTGTCCGTATTTAGTCTACCAATTCATTCCATCTTATTGATGGACATCATTATATCATATGGATTTACCACAGTTGAACAAATTGTATTAGTTGAACAAATTGTATTAGCATGTAATGATTTTGCAAAGAAACAGGATCCATGTAATACCTCCATACACGCACTCAGTACACACAGATCACATGCAGCCATACTTCCATCCCCATCTCTCCCTCCCCCACCACAATTTCAGTCCCTGGGATAACTACTCCTTTAGAATGGCTTTTGTTATTTCCACATAGAGAGAAAAAAAAAAGTGATACTAATCTCCTTGTGTCTGGCTATTTCACTTAACATAATGTCCTCTAGTTCTATCCACTTTGCTATAAACGATAGTACTTCATTCTCATTATATCTGAGTAATATTCCATTGTGATAATATGCCATATTTTCTTTGTCCATTTTATTGTTAATGGGCACTTTGGCTGGTTTCTTTTTCGCCTTAGCATCAACAATAAATGACATGTAAACATAATCATGGAGTTATCTCTTTTGTGTGCTGACTTCATTTCCTCTGCATATGAAACCAAAAGTGGCATCCCCGGGTCATATCTATGTTTAGCGTTTCAAGGGATCTCTGTATATTTCTCTCAGCCTGTACTAATTTACATTCCAAACCAACAGGGTATGGTCCCTTTCATTTCATATCTTTAACTGCATAATTTTTAAACTTTATTCATTTTTTTTTGGTAATAGTCATTCTAATTGGAGGGAAAGATGGTGCTTAGTTGTAGTTTTGTTAAGATGGCCGTGATGACTAATGATACATAGCATGTTCCATTCATTTATGGACTATTTATAATTGTTCTTTCAAGAAATACATATTTAAATAAGTTACCCATATTTTAATTAGATTACTTGTTTTGCTGCTAAATATTCAGTATTCCTTCTGTATTTAGGCTATCAGTGCTCTGGTGAATATCTGGCAAACACTTTCCATGATGATTCTGTAGTTGAAAGTTGTCTCTTACTCTCCTGGTTATTTCTTTCGTTATGCAGATGCCCGTTAGTTTAATGTAATCCCACTTGTTAATTTTGCTGTTTTTCCTCAAAAGCATGGCTTCCCACAGGGACTTCAGAGTTCTAGTACTGCATTAAGATCTTCATTCCACACTGATTTAGTTTTAGAATGAGGTGAGAGATAAGATGCCAAGTTTCCATCTTCTGCATGGAAACGTGTGGTTTTTCTAGCATTACTAGCTGAAGAGGTTGCCCTTGCTCTGACATTATGTTTGAGGCACTTGTGTCAAGATTAATTGACTATGGATGTGTGGGTTTACTTATGCTGATTTTGTTGCCTGTTTTTATCCCATTACTAAGAGGATTCGTAATTTGACTTCATTCATGTATTATGATACCTCCAGCTTTTCCCTTTTAGCCAAGAATGTTTTAGCTATCAGGAGTCTTGTGCTTCCATATTTAAGATTTTAGGATTACATTTTCTGCATCCGTGAAGAATAACATTGATATTTCGATAGGGATGAATTGAATCTGTAGATTGCTTTAAGTAGTATGGGTATTTTGTAATTATTAATTCCTCCAGTCCATGAAAATGGGAGTTCAACCTTGATGTGAACCAGCAGGTCATTCTTCAGTGATGGGGTCCTTAGAAGAAAAGTCCAGGGCATCAAAGATAAAGAAGATAGAACAGGTGGCCTCAGAAGGTTTTGCATAAGCTGTCTTACCCTAAGCAAGTTTATTAAGAAGTGCATCTTATATATTATTTCCAGGAGAAAATGAGATAAAGTCCAAAGAAATTATCATATGATGGGACAAAGCTAATCAGGGAAAACTTCACAGGAGTATGTTGAGAACATTATACACCAAGCACACAGCAGCCTTTGGACTTACAACCATGCCTTGCATGGTTGGCAGTTTGGTTCTCAGGATCTGAAGCTGCAGTCTATCCAGAGTCCTGGCCCCATGCCATTATTGGTTCTGCCAAGCATATTCCTGGTTTTAGGGAGGAACTCTGTTTCCAATCCAAACATTTGGGTCTCCAGGAAAGTCTTGAATCAGCTTAGCCGTCAACACATACTACCTTCCGATGTCTTCTTCAATGTCTTCATTCAGTGCTTCGTAATTTAAATTATGGATAGCTTTCATTCTCTTAGTTGCATTTATTTCTAGAGGATTGAAGGAGTGTTGGGAATGAAATAGATTTCATGATTATTTTTCTCAAAACTTTTGTTATTGACATTTTAAAAAGCCATGGACTTTTCATTTGACTTTATATCCTCATATTTTGCTGTTAAAATATCTGTGCTCAGCTATGTATAGAATCATACCATATACAAACTGAAAGCTTGATAATCCCTACAATAATCACACAAATAGTATGACATTTATTTCTTTTTCCTAAATATATTCATTAAATTTCTAGTACTATATTAAGAGTAGTAAAGAATTGACACCTTTGCCTTTTGCCCCTTGTGCTGGCTTGTTTTATGTCAACTTGTCACAACATAGAGTCATCAGAAAGGAGGGGCCCTCTGTTGAGAGAATGTCCCCCATTGAATTGGCCTGTAGGCAAGTTTGTATGGCATTTTCTTAATTTTCTTAATTTTTAACAATGGGGAAGGGCACCACCTCCTGTGGATGGGGACATCCTGGGGCTGGTAGTCCTGAGCTGTGTAAGAAAGCAAGGTAAGAAAGCCATAGGGAACAAGCCAGTAAGTAGTACTCCTCCATGGACTCTGTATCAGCTCCTACATACAGGTTCCTGCTCTGTTTGAGTTTCTGTCTTGACTGCCTTCAATGATGAACAATGATGTGGAAGTGTAAGCCAAGTAAACTCTTTCCTCCCCAAGTTGCTTTGGTTATGGTGTTTTACCTTACCAATAATAACCCTAAGACATTCTACAGCACATTTCTCAGAACATTATCTGTCATTAATCTTCTCCAGGTTCTATACACATATGTACTCACATAATCACACACAGTTACATCCATACATTTACATGAGTATCCTACTGTTCACTTCATAACATTCACAAAAATGAGGAAACAGAATTTTAGAAAAGGCAAGAGTCAGAAGCAAATACCCCACACTTCAAAAGGCATGCTTAGAAATATGTTGGCTTTCTGTTAATTATTCTTCTCATCCACAACCACACAAATAATCATCTCTGAAATGTAAATGATGTCTTAAAATTCTAGGATCATTACATGTTTAAGCTGATTAGATATTATTTAATTTCAGAACAATAAAGGTTCTTTTTTGTGGCTATAGATATTACAAGTAAGTCTAGAAAAACTGCATGTGAAGGTCAAAAGAAAATAAATTATAAAAAAAAGACTACTTTTCGGGAATTAGGAATTCCATTAGTGTGAGTCTGTCTAGTCCTTGGCTGAGAAGTTCTGTGTGGTAAGACTAACTGTGATTCAAGAAGGACCACGTTTTTATACACTTACTGTACTTGCACAAGTTTCAAAACCTTTTTTTTTAAAGCATTTTAATTAAAATGAAATTAAATCACGTTCCCCCTTCCCTTTTCTGCCTCTAGTTCCTCCCAAACTCCTTCCCTCTGAGTCTGTTCATGTCGCCTCCAACTCTCAGATTGATAACCTCTTCTAACCCTAACCCTAATCTTAATCATATAGTTTTATTCAAGATTGTAAGATTTATGAAAGTTCTGCAGTCACTAGCCAGATCAACACAGTTTTGTTTCCATGAGGCAGCAGAAGTTTCTCTTGTCATGATATGTTATAGAGACTGTGCCTCCTTTGAAAGTTTGAGAGGCAATGGTAGTACTTTTATTGACTGAGTTGTGCAAGGAGCAGGGTGGTATTCACAATTCAGCCCTTGCTTTAACCCTCACAGGTTAAACTGTGATTATGGGTGATTCTACTCATAGGTGAAGGGATCAAGGCCTTATCATTCCTCATCCATACTTAATGTCATTAACAAGTGTTATTCTGCAATGTGTTAATACATTATTATATGTTCCTCCCCAACTCCCTTTTTATAATTTGAATTGCATGATAAAATCTTATTCCTAATTATTAATCTCATGATTAGTATAAAGCATAATCTTAGATTCATATGATTCTCATAAATGGGAAAGATCCCAAAACACCCCCAAAAAGTTCATTTTGCTTGAATATTAACAAATCGATCTTTCTTCTCTCCACTTAACTGATTTGGCTGGGGCCATTTTCCCTAGCAAATCCTACCCTCCTGCTACCACTGAGAGAAGAGCATCCAAATACCATGGATAAGTCTGAATTAATTGTCCCAATAGTATCAATTTGCTTCTTTGCCTTGAGAAATGAAGAACAATGATAAATGCATGTTAGAGCTGCTCAAACATGGAGGTATTTTAAGATACAGGACCTGATTGACAACAAATGGTTACAGCTCTTACGCTATTCTCCCTGGTGAACCTGCCAGCCTCACTCAAATTAAGAGGTTCAAGCCTAATCTCAGATGATGTTATTTGAAAACGCTTTATCTGTCTAGGCTTCCTACAGAGATATTTGTAGTGGGAACAGGGAAGAAAAATCTGACTGTTTCCCGTTAATCTCTAGTAAGTTATTTCATTCATCAGTTCCTCTTTTTTGGGTTGTTGATTTCTAAAATTGCAGAGAATGTTCAGTCACCATCACGTAAAACACTAAGCCAAGAATTTTACACAATGCAAAGCTAACATCTTTACTTTCCACAGTTTCAGTGTCTCTCACTATAAGATCAGCTATGTTCTAGGTAGATATTCCCAGTTAAATTAACAATAAATACCATTAAAATCCTCATCTTGCTGATTATAGAAGGGCTGGGCAAACTCATCAAACCCAACAGGGAAATTAGACTATGTGTGTTTATCAGTCTGGCACAATAATCTCTGTACATGAGATACGCAGGCTGTCATTCCATGCCTACTGTCAGAATCTATTGACAACATGTTTCATCACTGAGTTTCTGTATTTGGGAAGCTTCGCTCCTTTTTCTGGTATTTAAAAAAAAATATATCTTCTTACTTCTACCTTGCAAGCCAGCCACACAGCTGTCAATTTTCTGATAGGCATTTCCTTCTCCGTAGGTCTACATTTGTGATGGTTCCTGATAATTCAAATGAAATACAGCTAGCATCACACTCTAAGAGAATACTTTCAATTTTACCTATCAAGTGTAATACATTTTTTAATGTTTGGATTTTCTTTGTTGTTGTTTTCTTGCTATAATTAAGATTGTCAGTTTCCAAAAGGACATAGTGAAAATCTGGAGGTAAGATAAGGACAGATATTCAACATTTTAAAATCTGGAATTCAGCTCTCTTCCGTTGTTTACAAAATAATGATCTTCATGAAAGTATTATTTGTTTCTTCTGTTTCTGTCTCTTGTTTATCCACTTATAAGCATTATTAGTTACTAGTAAGACATCTTTACGAAGGGTGCTATGGCTCCTTTGTCCCTGACATGTCTTCTAGGTGGAAGGCAAACTGCTTTCAAGAAGGTTGTGGTTTCACAGGATTAAATAAGAGCATTCTGTTCAATATCTCAGTATGTCAAAGGGTTACTCTGAGAATCCTTCAGTTTTACATAATGATTGAAGTAAATCATGCTCACTGCCCCAAGTTCATAGTTTGCTTTCTATTACTACGATGAACACTATCTTAGTGACTTTTCTATTGCTGTCAAGAGACACCATAGACAGGGCAACTTATAGAAGAAAAAGTATTTATTTGGGGGCTTGCTTACAGTTTCAGAGGGTGAGTCCATGATAATCATGGCAGGGAACATGGAAGCAGGCTAGCATGGTGCTGGAGCAGTAGCTGAAAGCTTACATGTTGAGAAGATAACCACTGAGGAGAAAGAGAGAGAAAGGGAGAGGCGGGAGGTGGGGGGGAACTAGCCTAAATGATATAAGCATCTAGGTGTGGCTGTGTATGCCTTTAATACCAGCACATGAGAGGCAGAGGCAGGAAGATCTGTGTGTTCTAGGCCAGTCCTGTCTACACAGTGAGTTCCAGGACAACCAGAGCTACATAGTGAGACCCTGCCTCCACCAAAAAGAAAAAAAAATGGTGTGGACTTTTGAAATCTCAAAGTCCACTTTCAGTGGCATACCTCCTCCAACAAGGCCATGTCTTGTAATGGTTTTCTTAAAGAACACATAGCTGTTTTCTGACGTGTGGGTCTGGGCTCTAAGACTCCTTTGCTTGTGGGCCAAAAGATAAGTTTTCTTAAAAGGCAGTAGCCATTTCTAAATGCTGCATCTAAGCTTGAAGCCTTTTGTAACTGTTACTTTCTCACTTGTAACTTGACTCTTACCCCCCTCCCCACCCCATCCCACCCCAGTCCCCCACCCCTGTTCCGGCTGTTGGGTGTTACTGAGTTACTGAGAAAGATTCCCAACTAGTAACTTTTTAAAAACCTCCTTTAGTTCTAAAAGTTTAGGAAGGAAAGGAAAGGAAAGGAAAGGAAAGGAAAGGAAAGGAAAGGAAAGGAAAGGAAAGGAAAGGAAAGGAAAGGAAAGGAAAGGAAAGGAAAGGAAAGGAAACTTTTTACAGCCTTTTCTAACTATCTTAATCACTGTCTGTCTTCTTTCTTATTCTCTGTAACTATCTGTATTTATCTGAGCCTTGCTTCTGCCAGCCTTCCCTACTGTCACCTTCTGGAGCTCACTATCTCCCCTGTCACCACCCAACCAACTCTGTTGCTCACTGTTCCTCTGACACCAACCAACTAACTGTCTTTTCCAATGGACACTCTCTTAAATAGCTTCCCCCGAGCTATTCCCAGAAGTCCAAGTGGCATGTAACCATAAGGAAAGCTGCACAGTACAAAATACTTCTTGGCAAAGTGTCCCCCTACAACTTCTCTTAATCCTTACTGAACAAGTCCACCAACTGGGAACCAAGCATTCAATATATGAATCTGTGGGGGCCATTCTCATTCAGACCACCCCAAACATCATGACCAAAGGCAACTTTGGAAGAAAAGGGTTTATTTGGATTACTTGCCTCAATTTCAGTCTATTCTTAAGGAAAGTAAGGGCAGGAAGGAACAGAGGCAAAGACCATGGAAGTAAGCTGCCTACTGGCTTATTCTCCACAGCCTGCTTAGCCTGTTTTCTTATATAAAACAGTACTATCTGCCCAGAAGCAGCACTATCCATAATGGGCTGGCCCCTTCCACAATAATAGTTAATCAAGAAAATACCCCCACAAGCTTGCCTACAGGAAATCTGATAGTGAAAATCTATCAGTTAAGGTTCCTTCTTCCCAGAGGACTCTATTCTATGTCAAATTGACATTAAAAAAGAATATCCAACACACCTCTTAAATTCGACATCAGCATGTCCCCCACAATTCTATGTACTGAATATTTTCTGAATTTGTCCCTTCTCAATTCTCACTGCTACCTGGCATATATTAGCTGTCTCTTTGTTTTATACTAAGACTCTCAAATACCCTGACCTTTACCCAGTAGCTGAAAGAAAAAACTTAATTTCACAATATGAGAATGCATTGTCCTGATTAAATTTTCCAGCAACTTACATTTCCCTTAAAGTAAAATAAATTCTTACTTCCACTTCCTATTAATTACCTCTATTAATTACTTTTCTGTGGCTGTAATAATACAAAAAAGATCTAACCAAAACAACTTAGCAGGGGAAGGACTTGTTTTTGCCACAGTCCCTGAGGATTACAGTACACCCTGGAAAAAAAGAAAAAAAAAATGGTATGTCGGCAGTGCAGCAGAAAGACTTGGCAGAGCAGGAGCCTGTCCAGTCAACAAGCATCCAAACTCAGGACAGAGAGAACAGCAAGTAAGACTGGGGTATTGCACCTCAAGTCCTGCCCAAGTGATACATTTCTTGCTCTACAATCTTCCCACCAGCTTTTGAGCCTATGGAGGACATGCCACACTGAAACAATACCACTGATCCATAAACAGCCCTTAACCCAGTCACCCTCTGTCCTCTCATCTTGTCATAATTCTTTGAGAATCTTTCATTTCTTTCTTTTCTAGAATTGTAGTAAACATTTGCACACTTACGTTGAGCCCATTATCCGAGTGACACTGTGAGCTCTTTGTGGTGCTGTCATTTGCTTATATGCTCCTGGTCAAGCCGCCTCCCCTGCTGCCACCTCTGGTGCACAATGAGTTCAAGATGGATTTGTTCAGTGAGTTCACAATGAAAGCATAAGATTACTAAGGAAATCACTGAGATCTCCTTTAATTGCATGCTTGAAATGCTCATGTACATCTCAACAAGTGATCAAACTCTAACGTGTTGTTAATGTATTTAGCACATAAAAGGAACTTTTTAAAAACTATAAATACTCATATAAATTGTAACACCATTCTTTAAAAATTTCTGAACAGGGATGCCTGGATCATTTAATCGCTTAGTTAATGAATGGTTTATTGAGTATCTTATCTTAGTCAGAACGTGGTGACTCAGAAAAACATGAAAAGATGCTGTTTTTACCTGCAGGGTAATTGTACCGAAGACGGGAGATACTCATGAACAATAGAACTTATTAAAAGCAGTTAATTAAACAATGAATTTTGTGATATACAGGATGTAGGAAAGGACTAGAATGCAGTGAACCAGAACACAAAGCAGACATAGAAGAAACTATATCACACATGGTAGTTCATTAAGAAAGGGAGACTGGGCTGCTCACTGATCCCAAACACCAAAGATTGCATAGAATAGTCAGCCATGATTTTTCATTAGCTACCATTTTTTTTAATTGAAAAAAAATTGCATACGAAATATTCTGATCATACTTTTCCCTTTCTTCAGCTCCTCTCAGATCCTCCCTTCCTCCCCAGTCATCCAACTCCCCACCCTTTCCTTCTCTCTCTTAAAACAAACAAACCCAAGAAACACGCATACAAACACCTATCAAAAGACACATTAAATCTGGCTGGAACTTGTACAGTTGCTATGCATGTTGCCATAATCTCTGTGAATTCATGTGTGCATCAGTGCTCTGTTGTGTCTGGAAAACACTGCTTCTTGGTGTCATTCATCCCCTCTAGGTCTTATAACATTTCTGTCTCCTCCTTGGGATGGCCCCCTGAGCCCTGAAGGATGGCTCTCATGAAGACATTCCACTTAGGACTGAGTGCTCTAAAGTCTCCCACTCACTGCATACTGTTCTCCATGTCAGCTTTCCTCTACTGGAAGAAGACTCTCTGATTATGGCTGAACTATTGGCATAGCAGAATGTCATTAGGAGTCATATTATTGCTATGCTCCTTCACAAGAACAATAGGATTTGGTTTTTCTCTAGGCCCATGAACTCAGGTTCTTGGCAACCCTAGAAATATTAGGCACGGGTTCTTTCTCAAGGAGTGGAAATAAATGGATCAGAGATCATTTGGTTATTCCCACATTTATGCCACTGTTACTCCAGCATTTCTGCAAAGCAGATCTCTGTTGTAGGTCTCAGTGTTTGTAGCTGGGTTGATGACTGCCCTTCTCCTCTGGTAGTGTACAGAATACTAACGCCATGATTGTTTGTCAGCAGGGGTGAAGCAACTAGGTAGGTGCCAGCTTGACTTCTCCATGCTTTATGAGATATGTAAGTATTCTCTCTTCAGCAATAGGGCTTTTAGGTACAATATTTTTAAATATTTGAAAATGATCCTTCAATAGAGATCTTTGTAGAACTGGAGTAGTAGGGCTAAATGGATGGTTTAGTTGAAAAGAAGCTAGTATATATTTGAACATAACGTATGTACATAAGTTTACATTTATATTAGAATATATTATATATTATATATAGAATATATTATATTTTCCTCATGTACGTAAAGACCTGTCAAGATTATAAAAACCTTAATAATTTACAAATAAATTATTAAGTAAGATGAGCAAGTGATTTTATTTTTCATGCAGAAGAAACTGAGAAACAAAATTTCTTAAGCTTATAAGGTCACCTTTTCATGTTTGTGCTTCAAATTTTCTGAAGGCCTTTTGAATGTCAAGTGATCTCATGATTTCTAGATGGCTGCTCCAACTTTAACTGTCAGACAAATGCTCTGGGCAGTAGAGAGAGGAAGGACCTATAGCAGAGGGTATGCCTTGTAGCTAAAGGACTGTCTGGGAAAACTCATTCACTGCCTGTTTATATTTTATGTAGTAACCTGATGTGAGAGGAAAGATAGGAAGCAGTTTCATTTCAACACCTGGACACATAAAACCACTGAACTCCCTTTGTTAAGGAGAAAGGGGTAAAAGGAGATTGAGTATAAGCACAAATATTAAAAAAAAAAACCTACCAAAATGCAGAAATAACTAAAGTGAGACTTCTGTGAAAGATAGATAATATTCATTTCAACCACTGTTATATCCCCAAACCTTGTCACAATACCTAGATTTCAATAATTTATTCAGCACAAAGCAAATTCATAAATCAATGAGTGGTATGATAATTTGTGTGAGCTTTAACATTTACCTAGACAGAATGTGTGATATTTTTCTGGCCTGCGCTATTCCCCTCAATCATGTGGTAGTATAACTCCATGAGCTTCATCTGTATAACTTAATGGCTGATCCAGTCCAAATATATCAGTTTTCTACTTTCTCATGCAAAGATCAACAGTTTAATAACATATTGCCCAAATATTTTTATTTTAGAAAACCAAAATGTTTACCAATTATTATTCTATAAAACAAGAAGCTTCTGTTGCTACTTCCCAATGCTTATATACGTGTGTGTATACATACATACATATATATATATATATACATATATAGATATGTGTGTGTTTATGTGTGTGTATGTATGTATGCATATACAAATGCTATCTTGTCAACATGTTATATGGTTTCCAACTTTGTATGCAATATACTACCAGGAAAGGTTTTACAGGATCTACTTTTAGATATAGTGATTTTAACAGAAGAAGAACAATTCTGTCACTTTCACTTAAAGGTAATGGGTCACTATTTCTTTCCTGTTTCAATGTCTCAGTTCTGTACTTTGAATTTGAATGTCCATCAAAATCTCAGGTATTAAAAGCTTGGATCCTGTGGTTTCTAGAGTTTGATGGAAGGAAATTGGGCCATTAGGGAAGTGCCCTTGAAGGGGACATGAGAACTCTGACCTCTTTCTGTCTCCTTTTGTTTCCCAGTTTATGTTAGGTGAATGGACAATCTGACTCATGGTTCTGCCCTGAAGTACTGCCAGAGACACAAGACAATAGGCCAGGCAGCTATGGACTGAAACTATTAGCCCAAAAAAACCATTCTCCTCTTTAAAGTAAAAATAAGTACTTTCTAAAAGTAATGAAAGGCTGAGCTTTAAAGAAATAATTGCTAAAGATGTTTTTATTACTTTGTAACCAAAGACTAAAAGAAAAGTAAGTAAACAGATGACTTGAAAATTAACCCCCCCTTAATTTTGTTCCTAAACTATCTAGATACAATTGGGATATATATATATATATATATATATATATATATATATATATATATATATATATATATATAAAACACTTATAATTTGACTAGGGATTCTCTGCAGTCTTTAGAATTGATATACTTTAAATTATTTTCAAGAAAGCAAAGAATAGATAGCTAGTATATGTGTGTAATGATGGATTTTAAGACCTGAAAATAAAATCTGTAGTGGTTCAATGTTATAACATCATACCCATAGAAAGTATATTCCATACACATAATGCATTTGAATCTTGTCATTTCATAAATTCAGAAGCAAGAAAATAATGGAGAAGCTGAGCAAAAACATTAATAAGTGGGAAAATATGGGGAAGAGGGAACATAAATAAAAGATATGGATAAATTTGCATAAACATGTGGCATCGGTATCAGGCATGGAAATAGTTACATGGCTCAGAGGAACATGAGAATGACTATCAAAAACAAATTAAGAGCAGCCAGCTGACATGGTCATCTATGCCATCTCAGAACTTGCTGTGAGGTACTAGCTGATGGAAAGACCAAGGTCTCTGCCTTAAACAAAGTCTCAGCATTTTCCCTCAAAAGTCTTAAGCTTAAAAAAATAATTGGAGAAATTGGAAAAGTCTATTCATTGGCAGATTAAAATATATTTTAAGAGTGATGTATTGTTGATTCTGAAATTTTGAATAAGTCTATTTGGCAGGCAAAGGTTGATTTACAGTCATTGTCTATATATTTTCAGTGAAATGTGAGAGTTGGTTCCAAAAATGCAAGTGAATGCTCAAATCCATAGCCCAACCCTTGTATCTGAAGTAGTGCCTGGAACTTACCATGACCTCACTCAGCATTGGATAAGTGAATGGAAAATTCTAGCAAGGAAAGGTGACTTAGTCCATTTAAAAGAAAAAGGTACTTGTTTATAACAATTTAACATAATAAATTATCTACCTTGGATGATGAATATACTCTATGGACTATCTTGACCAGAAGTGAAGATAAGAGTTTGGAATCATGGACATACCATCATGATTATCAGAGGAATCTCCCAATTTCATTTCAAGTTTTGAGCAGAGAACAAATGAGACACATTAAACTTGCCTAGTGTTTATTATATAATAAAAACCCAATGTTCTATTCTCACATTTAATTCCCTTCTGAAAATGCAAATTGAATAGTCCTAGTATAAATTGGATTTAAAGATAGCTGCATTCTTACAGGCATAGTGGCTTAGGTCTGTAATCTTCTCACTTAGGAGGCTAAGACAGGAGGATCACAGCAAGTTTCCATACAGCCTGGTCTACATAACAAAATGGCATTAACATTGCAAGACCTACCAATATTAGCACAAGGTGTCAACATTGAGACATATGGAATTTGGGATTAGACTAACCCAACCTAAACTTACTATCTGTGTGGCCTTGAATAATTTGATTATATTTTAAGCACACACACACACACACACACACACACACACACGCACGCACGCACTCCATGTGATTATGAGAATAAAATGAAATGATACATCTAAAAAGTTGGCATGTCAGACACAGTTCAACTTCAATAAATGAGCATTAACTGTCTCATGTGGCCACAGCACATGAGTATGCCAAAGCTTACCAGATATTTTAGCTAATCAGTTCTTAAATTCATAGACAATATGTATGTGGTCAGGGGAGTTCAAAGGTGTGATGAGGAATGAATTTGTTTAAGTAACAGTAACAGCCATTTTGTGAGTTGTGGTAGAAAGGAAGAATTTGGAATGCTGTAGTTCCTGAACCATTAACTTTCTAGTAGACGAGAATGACCTGGGGATTAGGACTTTTATATGATCACGAGGCAAAGATTATCTAATAGCAGCAACAGAAGTATGATGTACAGAGGAAACTGTCACTGTAGAAAATCATCCACTGTGAACCCTAGTCCTCTGACCCCCCTCATCGTATTTTGTTTTTAAGCAAAGACTAAAATACTGTTGATTGTCACTCATCGGATCAGAGACTTCACGGGCGGGAAGAAAAGGACTGCATGGACCATAGTCTCATTACATATTATGGAATTACTGACGACTATTATTTTCTCTTTTTTTTTTTTTTGAAAAAGGGTTTCTCTGCGGTAACTCCGGCTGTCCTGGAACTCTGCTCTGTAGACTAGGCTGGTCTCGAACACAGAGATCTGCCTGTCTCTGCCTCCCGAGTGCTGGGATTAAAGGCCTACGCCACCACCACCCAGCCCAGCTGTTTTCACATTCTTAATTGTAAAATATTTTAGAATTTCACACCTGTCTACTACATTTATACCATTCCCCTAACTCCCCTTCCAACCCCTCCTGTGTCCTCCCATATCGCCTCAAATTTGTGACTGCTTCTTTAATTATTATTGTTATAATGCACATGTGTATATATATATATGTATATAACTATTTGTATGTATATAAATTATTCATATTTGAAGATGATATGATATTATTCATGAGATCCAAAAAATTCCACCAAGAAACATCTAGAAATGATCAACACTTTCAGCAAAGTGGAAGGATAGAAAAATCAACTTACAAAAATCAATAATCTTTCTATGTATCGATACCAAACAGGCTGAGAAAGAGATCATGGAAACACTGCTATTCACAGTAGCCTCTTAAAAATCTAGGAATAAATCTCACCATTTATAATATTACCGGGTTCATGGAGATTCTGATTGCTCCATAAAAAAACTATGCGTACTTTCTGCTATTCTGATCGCTAGTGTGTGTGAGGCAATACTTCACAGTGAGTTAGCTGTGCATTTCTTGAATAATGAGTACCACTCTGTGTGCTTGTTGAATATGGATATAAAATCTTTAGGGAAGTGTCTCTTTTTAATTGCTGTTGGGTTGTTGTAGTCCTCTCTATGTTCCCTATTACAACTCCTACCAGATGTGAGATTTGTGAATATTTTCTCACATTCCACCTTGTTTTTTCAATTCCTTGACATGTCCTTTGATGCATAGAGAACAGATCTATTGGCTGGCTGTCATCCTACTCATCCACATTTGCCTTTACTCTCTGTGCTCTGGAGGTCATGTCCAGAGAGTTGCCATTAAATATAATGTCATGAGACTTTTCACCTGTGATTCAAGATGGAAATATTAGTATCCCAGGAGAGTTCAAAAAGGAACACAGACTATTCTCTGAGATGCAAGCTGGAATGGCCTAGGCAAGAGGGTTCACCTCTGATGGAATGACCCAGATCACATGACCTCCAAGGTAATTTATTAAGGAAAGGCACCACCTATCAAGACAAAGTTCTTGATTGCCTAATGAATAGAACTTCCAAAAAAAAAAACCCCTTACTTTAGCTGGCTTAATTGACTCCATTTTATGGATGAAATCAAGATCCTAGTCAAAGTATTCCCTGTCCAGTGCTTAGGCTGAGAGAGGAGAGCATGAGAGCCTTCTCCGTTAGCAATAATATAATTGGGTGTCTTCAATTCAAAGATCTCAGCGGGCAAGGTAAACTTTAACCTGAGTTTTTTCCATCCAAGAGTATTGTGTAGAAAATTAACTGAATTCCAACTAACATCATTTCTGCATTCAAGAAATCTGCAGCCCATCCACACCTAGAAAGCTAGTTCTAACAGCTAAGGAAGGTGACCTTATGGTAGCAGCTCCTGCGACTGTTCAAAGTTCATATTACTGCACAAAAGTGCATGTAGCTTTACAATATTTGAAAATAAGTTTAAATATTCCACTACATGTGATTTCTTGAGATGGATTTTCACTATGTAGTCCAGATTCACTACCAATCTATCATCATCCTACCTTAGCCTACCAAGTACTAGGATTACAGGTATGT
The DNA here is from genome assembly GCA_026225945.1 of Cricetomys ansorgei. Classification (NCBI taxonomy): domain Eukaryota; kingdom Metazoa; phylum Chordata; class Mammalia; order Rodentia; family Nesomyidae; genus Cricetomys; species Cricetomys ansorgei. Next base: position 83,755 of record JAMJFZ010004016.1, read on the forward strand.
GTCAGTACTTCCAGGGATACCATTTTCTTGTAGTGCATCTATAGTATGGAAGTCTTAAATTGAGGTTCTTGAACAATTTTGATATAAATTTGCAGGTATTTTTGGACCCAAATTTCTTGTGAATTGTAGAAGAATACTTAATCTTTTAATCTGGCAGCGTGATTGCTCTAAGGTAGAAAGAATGTTGGTACACACCTTTAATCCCAATATTTAAAAGAGCGGTGGTGGTACAAGTCTTTAATTCCAGCTTGAGAGACAAGAAGTAGAACTCAGAATGAGTCAGTGTCACACAGGAAGTGATATCTGAGTCAGATTAAGGGCAGGCAAAGTGATGAATCAGAAGAAGAATTAGCAGAGTGAGTCAGATTGAGGACACATCTAACTCTCATGATAGAAAAGCAGGCTCTCAGACACAGGGAGGATAATAGAGACAGAGGCGCACAGGGGATAAGACCCAGAAGCAGTCTTAGCAGTCTGAGTAGTCTGAGGCAAGGTACATAGAGGCAGTTTGGCAGTAATTAGTATCAGATGGGAAGAGTGAGCAGTTTGAAGCCAAGCAGAGCAGTTGAGTCAGAGAAGTTGTGGGAATTAGCCAGCATCTGTCAGAATCAGAAGAGTTCAGTCAAGAACAGCCAGCCTGCTCAAAAGATCAGATTGAACCAGCCATCTTGGAGAAGAATTTGAGCCAGAAGAGTGAGTGTCTTGAATCAGCCAAGCAGAAGAGTAAGAGTTCAATACAGCTCTGCATTCAGAAGGAGCTAGTCATAGTGAATCAGTCACCAGTAAGTTTCAGAGATTGAATTGAGTTGAAACATTCCAGTTTTAGGCTTGGGATTATATTGGATGGAGGCTAAAATCCTCCAGGACCCTGGATTGAATTAGCCAAAGAATAAACTGTCTTTTGCCCTGAAACTACATCTATAGTGACTGTCATGATTGTCTTCTCTCTTTTTCTCCAGTTCTCTCTCACCCCATTCCTTACTCTGGGCATTTCTAGGAGATAGTTTTATATTAAAAGAATCATCACTTGTTGTTTCCTATTTGTTCATTTCTACATCTATTGTTTGCAATATTACAATTCACCTCAATGAAATTATGATTCAGTAAACAAGGATTAGCATTTCTGTTGGAGAGTAAAGAGGAGATGTACATGAATGCCTAAGATTCTTCTCTGCCTCTGATAATACAGAGAAATAATGTCTAAAATTTTGACACATAAAGAAATGTATTTCTAAGCAAACTAATTTTTTATCGTCACTGTCCCTTAACAGATTGACTCATGTGAGCTTCAGTACTTGCAGAAAGTTATTATGATTTATTTCTTACAGAAAGAACAGAAACATAAAAGACGTTAGGTGTTTGATTTATGAAATATAAATACTGGTAATATAATACTGCATTATATAAGTAAAAAAAAATAACTCTCAGGAAAAATATTTATATGATTGTAAGACCTTGTCTGCGATTTGAGTCTACCCCCAGCCTCTTCTATCATGTAACTGGAATCCATTATAAGATAAAATTCCCATCAGGTTGAGCAAATGTATTATAAGTTAATTATAAGTAAAGCCCCTCAAAAATCTTGATATTACTACCTTTAAAATAAAATTTGTTGTCTCAAACATATCAAGAAGCAACCATTATTGAGACAATATTCTCTTTCCTGGTGAAATCAAATCCTCTCTGGGGTATATTATAAGACTTATTAAAATAGTCTGTTGGTAGGCAAAAATTTTCTCACTGTGACCAGAAGACTTCAAAATTGGTGGCAAAGGAATTTGGATAGTCTCAGAGAAAAAGAATCATAAGATTGGTTATTTGAGGTTCAGTTTAATGGTCTAATTTCACGTGAAAATATTGGTGCAAGCTCAGACATATTTTGATACAAGTATCTGGGAACTGGATATTGAACTAAACAATTTACAGACCTTGGAATAAGAAGAAAATTACACTTGAAGCCATGCTAAAAAGAAAATGTGAAATTGATCACATTGGAATAAAAAATAATCAGGACTAGAAAAAGTATTTTCACCAAGTATGATTTGTTTATGATTATCTTCTGTATCTTGGAATGTGAATATCACAAAGTAGCATTTAAACAATTACATTCTTCTTTGAAAATGTTTACTAAACTTTAAATAAATAACAGTCCAGAAACTTTATTAGTATGCCAAGTTGGTATACTGTGAATCAAAAGTATAAGGGGGGTTGTAGATGCTGATGAAATTCTAACGTTACAGATGTCAGTTGATGCTATTATGTTCCTCTAGACACTAATTTTAATAAAATACATTCTCCAAAACCTTATAGCTTTAAGAATATTTACATTAACCTTTCGTAGTTCTGTTGTGTAGTATCAGTGGCACATTTGTTTAGGTCGTACAAGTTAGCAGGCTCAGAAAACTGTGAATGACAATGTATGCAACAATTCATCCTCAGGAAAAGTCAAACACGTGATCAAGCAAGAAGCAAAGCTACTCTTCACAGAGCTGGGAACTCTGTGGCACTGTGCGCATCCATTTATTACCCAACAATGCAACTGGACTTGATTTTAAAATACAGCAGGAATGCCAGTTTACTAAAATCATTCAAAAAAGAAAAAAACCTAGAATTCTGACACATTTTTCCATTAGTTTTGTCTGATTTTGAGATAATTTTAGCATGAGTGGCCCACTCACAAAAAAAAGAGGAAGAAAGGAAGGAAGGAAGGAAGGGAGGGAGGAAGGAAGGAAGGGAGGGAGGAAGGAAGGAAGGGACAAAAGAAAAGTAAAATCTCAACCAGCTGGAAGTGTCCATCCTGCTCCTCAATATTCGAATGCTCGATTCGCCTGCACAAGGTCTTTGGCTTAATCCCAAATTTCTCCCCTCTCTCCAACCAGATTTCTTTTGTGAGAATAAAATAATTTCATGCTCTATGTGAACTTACCATCAAAATTTTCTAAGCCATTCGCGCCATCCTTCTAATTGTAAGGACACCTCTTTTTCAGGGAGCACTCTGAAGGTTGTTAGAGCTCCGCCAACATAAATGGACTTTCTTTTTAAAAAAATCACTTTACTATTAGGAATCGACAGATAAAGCTCTCTCCAAAAGTTGCATCCGACTTCTAGTAACAGGAAAGGTTAGACTTTTTAATCCTTAAGAACAAAGGACAGTTTCTGCGTAAACAAATCAATGTTTAGCTGTTAACTTGCCTCTTAATTTTATGTTGTTGTTGTTTTTGCAGGAATTTTCTCGACGTCTACAATAGAATCACCTTCCCTAGAAGAATAAAACGTTAGGGTCAGACGAGTTCAGAGATATTTGATGTGGAATCCACATAGTTTTAAAATTTTTAAATTTAAAAAAATTTCCAAAGCAAAGAACAAAAAAACAGTACAGATCCTGTGAAAAACTCCACATTGGTCCATTAAAAAGACTGGCACACAAAACTCTTCCCAGAACATGCAAGATGATGATAATGATAATAATAATAATAATAGTAGTAGTAGTAATAGTAATAATAATAATAGAATAGAATGACAAATACAGGACAAAGGAGTGTATCAGGCATATTATTTTTAACTATAAGCAAAACACTAACTTCATTTATGCTACCTGAAAATGTAGATTAAAAAGAATAATTTCCTAGAAAAAAAATATTTAAACACACAAGAAAATTTAAGTTCCCCAATAATTTTACAGAACTTCATCCCATGGGCTGAGAGGGGGGCGGGGGGGGGATGAATATACAGTTCCAACCAACAGAGTTGACCAGTTAGAGTAAAACTCCAATCAGAAACAGAAAGCTCAAAATAAGCCCCTCCTCTCCTTCCTCATTCTTATCTATGGAAATGAACACAACTAGCTAATCTATTCACAAGGTTGTCCAGCCAAACAATTTGTTCATCTCTTTTTAGTACAATTCAGGAAAATTATAAAAAGAGTTTCTAGTAAAATTGCCAGTGAAGAATTGGGTTTTTATGCAATAGGTGACACTGTGAGGACATGTGTACAAAAGGATTCAAGTCAATCATTCACAACACTAGCCAGACTAAAAACTAGTGAGATAGCCTACCATCGTTGAGAATATTCAGTGCTGCCCTCAGATGCACGAATTTGCTAAGGGTACCATGTGATGTGAACACAAGTGTTCCTAGAACTCAAGGCTTTGCTCCATGCAGACTGATTGAGTTTTTATTCTAAACAAACAAAGACACAGATCAGTTGCCATTTTCTTCAAGTATCTGCGGATTTAGCTATGATAACTGCCCAGCCTTAATTACTAAATCCTTCACCATTAAAATATTTAATCAGAAGATAAAAACAAGGATTAGTTTAAAATATGACAGATAACTATACATATATAAATTCGAGTCACCAAATATATTTTGATAAGGAATTAGGTAAAATAACCTTAGTGTTTAAAATTATTTTGAAATATAAAAAAAAATCTACATGAAATAAGAAAGAATGCAAATTATTTTCCCCTTAAGACAGGTAATGTATTGTGATTTAAATTCTACTTGTTTTCTACTTAATTTCTACCCAAAAGTTAACCAAATGTTCTTAAATAAAATGGGGGTTGGCAAGAAAGTCCTATCTGGCAAGAATCTTTTACCAAAACAAAAGATGATTTCTAAGGAAATATACCAGATCTTTTGTTTTCAAGTTCATTTGACATATATATTTTTAAAGAAATGTCAGTGATTGTCGTGAATAATTATGAACAGAAACAGTATGAATGAACTCACCCTACACTATCCAATCAGAAAAAACTGGATAAAAGCTACCCATTTTAAAAATTATGTATGTCCAAACTAGAATTATAAATAAAATCATAGATCTACAGACAGATATAACTGTCTTGTAGATTATAATTCAATTACTCATTTCTGGTTTGGAAAGTAATTTGGGCTATTTTAAACCAAGTGAAAGAAACAAATATTGGTCACATATACATCTATCCAGCTTTGCATAAAAATATTAAATAAAATGAGCATCATTTGAATAATTTTCATTGGTTAAATGGTTTCAAATTTACAGTCTCCAGATAGTATGGTAAAGATTGTATGGTGTTTATTACAGTTGTAAACATTTAATGGTTGGTAATGAAACAGCATCCTTACTGAATCCTGTAAAATTTAATTAAACATAGCACACTGCAGATATGAGATTTAAACTACCACTAATAATACATGTAAAACACAACTGCTAATATGATCACATGGAATTCTGAGAGAAATTTGCTATTTCTTCTCATTTTAAACAATTCGTCTTTGAATTCCTCATTTATTTATTTATTTATTTATTGTTAATCACTTTAACAACAGATAACAAAATAAAATGTCAAACTTGTTCATATATGTCTATTGTGAATTAGGCAATATTATGTTATGTGTGTGTTATAAATGCTGACTCAAAAATAGAGCAAAAAACTAAAAGAAGAAATAGAAGAAAAAATAGATCTTCACTTAACTATAAAATAATCCAAACAGAAAAAAATAGTCAGTTTCCCAGTTGTTTCATTAGATACACAGAAAGCCAATTTGTTTTTCTATTCAGAACCAAATGTAACTCACACACTTGCAAATTATTAATTAAAAATCCATGAGCAATATTAACATTCAATATTGATTTTCAAGGAAACATTAAAATTTTCACATGAAAAATGTATCTGCTGAGAGAATTTCAGCTTTCCTTATCCATTCCTGAAGATGCCTTTAATATTTTTGTACCTGCAATATGTAGGAAGCATGGTGACTATAGACCCTTTCATAGTTGATTACACACGATGATCACACATACCCTTAATACACTGCTCAAAATGTTAATTTGAGCTACATGACACTGCAGAGTAGGAAAACAAGAAATGAAATATGCTAAAAATTAAATTCAACTTGCAATGGTCTGCAATACCATAATATCTGTGATGTTTACGGTGAGAACCTTGGCAAGTGAGAGCTCTGAGATCAGAAAAGCAAACAGCAAATGCTCAAATGACTAACAAAGAATTGCTGGAACCCATGCTCCCCGTCTCCACAAGCATACAAAGAGTCACGATTTATTTTTAGTAAATTATGGGAGTGAATTACAGCCTAATAACTAAATTAATTATCCTGGTCATTCTTGATTAATACTACTTGTGTCACTATTGTATTGCAAAAAAAAAAAAAAAAAAAAAAAACTAGCAATTTAAAGAAATCTGCAGGTGGGCTTAGAAGGAACTATAAATAACATTCAACAAGAAATAAATTGTCAGGTAGTCCATGCTCATTATATGCATATATTTTACTGTAATTGTTTGTGGCATTTTAAAATAAATGAAACAGTCTCAAAGTTATCCTTCAAAGAGGAAATTTGACAAAGAAAATAGATGGATCCTAGCAGTGGAGCTGTCCAGGTCTCCATATGCATGCATGTGACAGCTTCTTATTTACATGTCGCTCATGTTTATGCATGTTCAGAAGACTACAGCTGCTACCCCATTCTCCAGAAATCACAGAGTCCGGTCAAGTCTACAAACAGCCACATCTGAGCTTGTAATGTATTTACCATGAAAAGCTTGAAGCTCTAATGGAAGGGGGGGGGGTACAATTTGCTTTGAAAAGAGAACGGGCATTTTTCAAGAAACAAATACTGTATATTCAATTCAGCTGTTTTAGGTGCTTTCATGTTATAGGAATTCTGCTGGTGATGAAAACAGCATCCAGCCAATCAAATGGCAGATCCTAGTGCCATCCAAAGTAGAAGCCTAGTGTTTAAAATAACCCTGATGAATTATTCATAGATCTGATGTTTATGCAAATTAGAGAATCATGCATCCACCTGACCACCAAGGGGAGAAAAGAAAAAAAACACACGGGGGGAGGGGGGACCACCATGCTTTTAGCATTCTCCAGAACCTATGTAATCAAATGATAATGTTCTTTCATTAAATGCATCAAGGAATTACAGTCCTTACCTGGTTAGTTTGTAGGGCTTTCAGATTTTCTGGATGAAATAACTGACTGTGCATGCAACCAATAAAACTGAACTGAAAAGCTGATTAAGGGCACTTACTTAATGCAAAGCCACTCACTGAATATTCATATGCTGCCCGTGTTTATGCAAATTAAAGTAAAAGAAAGCCCAAGGGGATTGGTTGCCATAGCCAGCAAATACTGTGTACAGCAGAAAATATAGAGAACAGTTACAAATAAATCATGAAATTCATAGCTTTGAAGCAACAAAGAGAAAATAGTAAAATATTAAAGGCTAGGAAAATTACAGTTTTAAAGTGTCTTATTTAATCATATTACTTTAGAACTACCGGCTATCCCTATCATATAATGCTCTATAATTACCTTAATGTCAAAAGACAGCATCATTTGTGTTTGTCAGCTTGGCTTATCCGACAATCATTTTTCTGAACAGATTCTTGAAGCGTAGGAGAACAAAGAACAATTATAATAAAAATATAATTCAATATAATAACTGAACACAAGACTACTATGTCCCATGTTTGATCTCACCATGTTTGATCCTTCTGTTCTAAAATTCAGTACAGGAACTAAGACCTCCAGCATAACACTGATATACTTATCTTTACAGGTATGTGCAATATTCGAGAGAGGATATTGTTTGTTCAATGAAATACTGTGAAACTTTTGGCCCAGAAAATATCCTGGATCAGTGGCCTTAAATTCCAATGATTTTCAGTTTGGAATGCCAATGCAACAATATTCTCTGAAATACATGTTAAAAACATGCAATGTCCCAACGACAAAAAGGCATATTGTATGTGTGTACATATAATCATATTTATGTGTGTATGTGTATGTATAAGTATGTGTGTATGTGTATGTGTGTGCATACATATATATGAGTGATACAGAAATGGAAGGGAACTATTTGGGAAGAGAAAAGGGACTTGCAACAGAGGGCAGGGAGAAAGGAGAGGGTTATAGGGAGTGCATATTTCTAAAATACATGATCTATCTGAACAAGAATATAATAATGAAACCTGTTAAATTGGTTTACACAACAAATATATGCTAATAAAAGTTTAGAATTGTGAATCTTCATAGCTATATGAGAACTGATTATATGCACTGAGATATGCATTGAGGTGTATTATACATAAATTATATGGAGGGCTACAGAGAGATTTGATCAGAACTTAAGGACGCATCCTGACCTTGCAGGGAGCGAAGTTTGAATCCCAACCTCAAAAATAGGCTGCTCAGAGTCATCTACAACTAACTCTAGCTCCAGGAGATCTGATGCCCTCCACTGGCACACACACGCAACTACACTCACATTCACACCTACCCCCAACATGCTGGCACGCGTGCATATTCCTAATTAAAATAAATATTTAAAAAATTTAAATATCTAAATTATACAATGCAAGTTTGGCAAATTTTTTTTTACAATATTAAGAATCTTCTTCACCTTCTATTTATTGAGTTAAAGTGGAAATAGCTAAAAATTGTGAAATATAGCCAATAAATTTTTTGTTTGTCCATTTTCTAGTATATAGTTTCAAAACTTAAGCTATAAATAGTGATTCTTTCTATGGCAGTAACCACCTACTGGGGAGTATTTGTCATTTTAGTAGTAATTCTCGAATGCTCATGTCACAATGACCTTGGCCTCCCCACAGTGACCTAATAAATTTCCAGATACTTTTGAGATAATACTATTTAAAGCAACTCCTGCAACTGTAGTTGGTATACTTACAAATACTATAAGGACTACCCTCAACCAGAACACTGTTTACTAGGAGACTTTTTTAAAAGATATTTTGCTGCAATTAATTTTGCCTAAACATAACTTTCACGGCCGCAGATAACTTTTGTTTTAAGGCTGCTCATTGGATTTTCATGAGAATCATCCTCATTTATGTTCATAGACACATATTTTTCCTAAAAGGTATTTGTTCATTGGAATTTATGTCTTCTCCTTAATTCTGTCTTTTGCTATGCTCTAGACCTGACCTGAAACGATGAAACTGTCATATCCAGAATTAACAACAAACTTGATAAAATTTTAGAAACTGTATTTCTATTATTTCCTACTGGTTGTTTTTTTGTTAATTATTATACCCATATATACCCATTACAAGATGCACAGTAAAATTAAATGAATTACAAGTAGTAAATCCCCTTTCCTTATCACACAATTCATTTTTAATTGGCTTAATGTAGAACACAGAAGATAGATTGGTCATTTCTTAAAGGTTTTAATTAAAGAATCTTAAATTTAAAACTTCTAGGAAACAATGACAAGCTAAAATGCAAGCAGTTCACATTTACTAAGCTTCCTTATCTTACAAAATTGTTCCTTTTTGAAAAGGAACAGTTTTCAAACTTCAAAAATTTCTGACATTCAAATTAAAATCTAAACACATTTCTATCAAGACTACACATTTCCTAATTAAGCTCGCCTATGCTTTTGGTTGCAGCAAAGCTAAGGCTTCCTTGAGAAAGAAATTTCAATAGTCAAAGACAATATACCTAACACACACACACACACACACACACACACACACATGCTTTTCTCAATGAACTGCCAGAGGGAAATGTAAGTGGATATCATTAATGTCATTCTTTATCCAATTCCTGATATCATTAGTGGGACTTTTCTTTCCTTTTCTTGGGTTGCATCTCTTAAACTCTGGCCTTTGTACAACTCTGGGGTATTTCTGACAATTTTAAAATATTTATAAGCCAAATCCAAACTGCCCTAGGCCATGTCTCCCTTAGATCTCTTATCTTATGTCTGTGCAAGGCAAGAACAGCTTAGTCAGTGGCGTGAGTTCTGTAAAAATCAAAATATCCTACTCCAGATGAAATAAACCATTGCTTCTGAGACTGTGTTAACTGCTTGAATTATGGATTCATAATTTCCAGATTCATAACCTACTTGGTTTCTTTTTATTGTGAGAACCTGACAAAATCCTAAAGGGATGTTAATACATTCTTATTAGGGTTTAATAAAGAGATAAAGTTGAGCACATTTCCCATTTATATTAGAAGTCTAAAAATCTCTTGTGAAGCCAACTCATTGTGCTTTATATGATCTATAAAAGGTGAATGACTATTTAGAGACATAGTCTCAATCAATTGGTTAAGGGAAATTTGTAGTCTATTTTCTTAAATAAAACTTATTTTGCCTATAAAATTTTTAATTAATTATCAGTATTTAACACACACACATAGACACACAAGCACACACACACACACACACACAAGCACACACACACACACACACACACACACGAGAAACTGGATGTTTGATTATCTTAAGCAACAGAAGAGATTTCACATAATCTCCAGGTGGCAGAGGAAAGGAATGCTTGTCCTCACAATGATTTTGAGATTTCCTCTGAATTTTTTGATCACTAGATGTCTGGCTTACCTCTAAAATGATAGTTAAAAACTGGTCTCTCAGAACTCAGATACATTTAATATCTGGTTCCGAGTGACTCAGATCATTTCAGCTGTCTCTGGATTCCTCTTTCATTTCCTCCATCTGGTAGAAACAGCATCTTTAGCCCTTCTCTGTAAATATGAAACCACTGGGCTTCTCTAAAGTACCCTACAAATTCAAAATATCAGGAATTCCAAATACACAAATCCTAATGTTACCTCCAAAAATATTGTTTTCAAGTCCTGCTCTCCGTGTCTGAAGGATCTAAGAGCCAGCCATACTACAGGGGACTTGAAGAAGTGAAGATTCTTCTAGGGCCATGTCAGGGAACATCCTTCTAAAGTCCTAATAAGGCCATGTATGCTCTTTCAAGTGCTATAGTATTTACTGTTCTGGAGCAGGTCCATTAAGTACAAAAAGACAATTTTCAAGTTGTGAAGTCTGAATTATTCAAGTAGAGTCTGGGACTAAACTCAGACCACATGGTCTTTAGGTAGTTTATTGAGAAAAGGCACTGCCCACAGATACAAAGGTCTTATTTGCATTAATGAACAGAACCTGTAGTGCAAATTCCCCAATTCCCAGCCAGCTGACCTTGATGCCATTAGGCAAAGGTCAAGGCTAAGAGACGTAGGTGTTCCCATATCTCCTTGTTGAAGACTGTGGGAAGAACCACAGAAATCCCTTTCATTAGCACTTAAAACAATTAAATGCCTTCAACCTTGAGATCACAGGGAGCAATGTAGATTTGAACATCAATTGCTTCTTCTAAGAGTATTGAGCAGACAATTACAGGTTCCCCAAACTATTATTACTTCTGCATTTCAGAAAGCTTCAGCCTATCCACACCCAGAAAGCTGGTTCTAACAGCTGAAGAAGATGACCTTCTTCCAGCATCTTGTGCTGTCAGGCACAGAAGATGCTTTAAAGTTCATTTTACTGCACAGATAGTTCAGGTAGCTTTACAAGATTTGAGAAGAACTTCAAATATTCCACTACTGAATGTTCTCTACCTGACCTATCCCTGCTTCCCAGGAGACACTCTAGATGTCTCCATTAAAGAGCACAGTTCCTTCAGCTGGACTGTCCTCCTCTATGTCTCACTTTTCAACCCATTAGGATGAAACACAGAGGATTTCACTTTTCATTTTATAGGATGCTTCTCTCTCACACAGCCAGTGTCATGGTGCTTAGCAAATGCAAACTATGTGTTCTCTGTGAAGGCATGAGGTAAATCTGCCACTGAGAGGTTGTTAGAAAGCTCTAGAAGTTTATGAAGAGATAGATCCCTTGCTGCAAAACCTTGCCTTTCAAAGCCTGCTCTCAATGCAGCAAGTATCCATACTGTAACATCACAAAGAAATGAGATTAGCTGTGGAATAAACCAGGAGCATTTTAAAAGTAAACATGAATTAAGAAAGGAAATAAAATTCATTTACTATTTATAAAATATGGAGTTTAATGTATCTGGGGAGGGTTATCTGTGTCCTGCTAATCCTCCCATATGAATTATCTGTTGAATTTAGCTTTACATGCCTCTAGTATTTGCTTTTACAGTGCTTGCATTTTGAAAACTGTCACTGGCAATTTGTATTTTTTATTGGTATCCTTTATTATCCCTCTTAATCCCTTTGTCTTGAAATATATGTTCTATAGTAGAGTAATATGCTTTTCATGTTCCACGTTTGAATGCATTAGGTAATCTCCAGAATTACACATTGTAGGCAAAGTTACTGTCTTACTTATAAACAAAGAGCGAGGTGCTCAAAGAAGTCTCCTCTGGAACTGTGGTTTCTAATTCAGGCATTATATCTGTAAATCCCACACGTTTAGCCACTATAAATGCCTTCCTTCCTATCACTATCTTTGAAAATTAGTAATTTTAATCTTTAAATGTTTTATAGAGATTTCCCTGCTAACAACATAACGTAAGACTTTCAATCACATACCAAATATTAAAAAGTTAGATGTTTGGCTTCAGCATAATCTCAACACTTCTAACAACAACAAAATAATCTGGCTATGAGGATTATACTTTTAGCAAAATGGCAATATGCCTAACAGCTAACATGAAAAGATTTCTCAAGTATGTGTTCACCTGGAATTTTAAAAGACATTTAAAAATAACTCATGATCTCAAAAGGGTCAGCTTGAAGTAAAATAAGCCAGACACAGAAAAAGAAGTATCACTTTTTTTTTCCTCCTGGGTGGATTCTAGAGATAGAAGTAAAAAGTCTAGGCTAAAAATAACAGGTCAACTACTAGGGTACAATGAGGGCACTGAGGAGGGAGTATGGATACAGAAGGTAAGAGAGGGTCATAGGGAGGGTGAGTATGAGCAAAGCAGAAATATATGTATGTACAGAACGGCACTGTGAAATCTATTAATGTGCACAATTAATATGCATTAGTAACTATAAAAAAAGAAGCCCTCAAAAGAAAAATCAGATAGCAGTGGAGTTCCTGAAGCAGATACAAATTTAACTTCTACAGAATAAATGATTCTTATTTATATGAAAAGAAAAGAGTGAGATAGAAATAACTATAGAGATAATGTGGTTGATTTGGTCTGATTTTTCTGTTCAAAGAGCCAGATGCGTGTGAATAGGAAGGGTTAGTCTCTGTGAGACTTTCTCCTTGTCAGGATTAAATGCTCTACCATAGCCAATATCAAATATGCCTTGGAAGATAAATTATGGTGACTTCCTTTTTGGTAAAAACCACAATAAGTACTTTCAACCAAAGAAGTGAGTGAAGTCAATCAGAGAAAGATTTGTCATGAAGCCAGTGAAGCTGAATTTGGGGATTCTCTTTGCATCCTGCCTCTTAAGGCCCAATTATCTAGTTTGGTATTCTTTTTCTTAAGCAAGGAACTGTAATCTGTAAAACTTTGAAATTCACAGAACATGTGATCCACTAAAAGACAATCCATGAGTTCAAGGTGACAGTGAGGCCCTATTACATGAGGATTGAAGAGGACTTGGAGAGGCAGGTACTACAGTCTTTGAGGCTAGTTCCATTTCTGGAAAGATTTTGAGATCTAGAAAATGATGGAGAAAGTGAGAAATACCCCACTTTTTTTTATTAGATCACAGTTTATTTGATCGAGAGCAGCAAAACTGGAATCCAGAGCTTCTTGGTATGGTGGAGTTCTTGTTACGTAAAATGTCCCAGCCTCAGACCACAGCAGTGTACATTCAGATTGTGAATGGACAGAAAACAGCCCAGTGTTTGACTGCACTGAGGCAGTCATGCTGTAAATCAGCTGGGTTGTAAGAAAGTCCAGACTTTGAAACTCACTTAGGGAAACTTGCTTTGCCTATGCTCCAAAATGCTGGACAAGAGCACAATAAAATTACTCCTGAAGGCAAACAACCAAATTAAGCTCCAAATTATTTCTACAGATAATTTTAATGTGAAATATCTTAAGTACAAAGAAAAGGAAAGAAGGCAACATGAGCAATGATCACAACAGTAAGGCAGATTCATAGGTTGAAGGAATCCCCAGGCATGATCTATAAAACAAGTGTGCTTACTGTGTTCTTGGAATCAAAAGCATGATTTGTAAATATTAGCTAAGAAAAGGAAATTATAAGAAGCAAAACAAATCGTTTGAAATAGTAACTAGAAACTCCATGGCCAAAATGCACATGAAAAATTAAGAAAGCTCTGGTTAGTGTCACAGCCAATGACACTCCTGGGGAAAGGATAAATGCAAGACAGAAAGCTCAGAACGCATTGTTGTTTTTAGCCTACATGACTTACACACTATTACAAATGCTATCAGATGGAAAATGATCTTGACATTTATTTATTATTATCATTTCATGGAGAAATTCCCTCTCCTTCAACACCAGTCCTAATTGGAACTGCATGTCTTACAGTTTCTACTGCTGTGGCAAAACATAACAACTTGGAGAAGAAATGGTTTATTGCATTTTACAGCTTGTAGTCTACCATCTAGGGAAGTCAAGACAGGAATTCAAGGCAGGAACCTAGAGGCAAGAATGGGTGTAGAGGCCATTGAGCAGGGCTGCTTACTAGCTTTTTCCCCATGCCTTTCTCAGTTTGCTTTCTTAAAGTACCCAGTCCCACCAGTCCAGGCGTGGTACCAACCACAATAGACTGAGCTCTTCCACAGCAAGCAATAATTAAGAAAACACATTACAGGCTTGCCTACAGGCCAAACTTATGAAGACATTTTCTCAGTTGAGAGTTTCTTGTAGATGTAGATTAAGGTTCAAAGGTTGTTTATTCTTTTGCCTAAATTCAACCACCAGTCCTAGTCCTGGAGTCCTGGAGCATTTCAGCCTCTGCACAATCTATTCTTAAGCTTAGAACTAAAAGTCTTCAGCCTCAGTCTCCATACAATCTAGAACATTTAAGCCTCTGAGACTTATTGCTGTCTGAGCCGCTCTGACTAGCTTCTTCTGAACGCAGAGCTGTACCGAACTCAACTAACTCTTCTCCAAATTGCTGGTTCAAACTGACCTTTTGAGCCAGCTGACTGTTTCTGACCAAACTCTTCTGACTCTGGCTGATTCCTGCAACTTCTCTGACTAAACTCATCTGCTCAGCTTCGAACTGACTCACTCTTCCTATCTAGTACTGACTTTTTCTGCTGAACTGATTCTGTGTCTCTGGCTCAGACTTCTCAGACTGCTCCTGTACATCATCCTCTGTGTGCTCTCTGAGCTGAGAGACTGCTTTTCTATCTTGAGAGTCAGTCGTGTCCTCACTCTCACAACTCTTCCTTTGATTTGTCACTTTGCCTGCCCTTCACTCTGACTCATCCCAGACAACACTTCCTGTTTGACACTGACTCTGAGTTCTGCTTCCTGTCTTGCTGATCAAAGGTGTGTGCTACCACTACCTTCTGAATACTGGGATTAAAGGTGGGTAGCAACATTTCTTCTACAGTCCATCACAACCACACAAGCCTCTGAGTGCAACCCCTTCATACAGCACCCTGGATAGATAAGACCCATCTTACCTATAGCACAGGCCTATTCCTCTACAATTTCTCATCCAAAATGACTCTAACTAGTGTCAAGTTGACATAAAACTAGCCAGGACACTCAGAAAACTTTGATGGGATCATGTTTTCCAGCATTTAGTTATGACTAGTTTACTCGATAATGACTAATAGAATCATTGCGCTGCATTATCTGTTCCCTAATACTGACTAGGACAGGACACGACAACTAGAAATGTAGAACTTGGAAGCATACACTCCTTTCATAATACAATTTAGGGCTGGTTAGATGGCTTAGCAGCTATAGGCACCTGTATCCAAGCCTAGTGACCTAAGTTCAACTCCAAGACCCATATGGTAAAAGGCAAGAATAGATTTTCTTTGACCTCCATCCCTGCCTTGTGGCACGTATGTCTCATCACAAATACATACATGCAAAAAAAAAAATGTAACTGAAATAAAATAAATGTGATTTTGCTTTACATTTCATTGAAAACTATCATAATAAAATTTTATAAAATAGTTTATTGTCTTTATTAACATTAAAAAATACCTTTTTTTTGAAATACAAAATGAATGTACTGTTGGAAAGTTTTCTGCTTTGAGTTTATTGCCTGTATAGAACGGTCTTTCTGTTTTAAATCCACTGGACACGTCCATTGTGTGATCTTCCCATAGTATTTGATAACCTTGACATCTCTCTTTACATTAAAGTTCTTACATTGGCTCATTTAACACTGTAATTTATTTGTTTTCTTAAACTTTTCTAACCATTCTCTTTGTATTTACTTTTAGCCCCTTATTTTCTATTTACTCATTGTCTATTGTATTTTCTTAGTTTTGCACTACACTCTTTAGTTTTAGACTCACTCCACAGACATTATTTTTGTGAAAGTCTCAAAAGTTCCCTATATACATTAATGTCAAATTTAATCTTTTATAATTTTTTGAGACAGGTTTCTCTCTTATAATTCTGGCTGTCCTGGAACTCACTCTGTAGACAACGCTGGCCTCGAACTCACAAAGATCTGCTTGCCTCTGCCTCTGATTGCTGGAATTAAAGGCATGCAACAACCACCACCCTGATCTTTAAGTGATTTTTTAAGTTCAGACTTTTGTTGATTAAATTTTTTGACAATTCCTACATGCTTAGAGTGTATTCTGTTTCTGCTCACTCTGCCCATCTTATTTCACACCCAATCCTGTCAAATCTACTTCTCTGTAGGTCTTTTCCCAGGCTCATGCCTTTTTTGTTTGTTTGTTTATTTTCTGTGATCCACTGATTTAAACCAATAGCTTTCGTGTAGTCTCAGGTTTGGAACTATCCTGTAAAGCCTGGTGGACTCATTGTTTGATACAGTGAAGGCGATGACTGTCCCTTCTCAAGATTCCATCAATTACCAATAATTCATCAGGTCCCAGTGACCCATCAATGATTCATGAGTGGCTAATGACAGGTTGTCTTCTGCAGACCCACTACTGGCACCCAAAGCTGCTGTGAGATATGTTTGCAATGGTTGTGTCATACCCCAACAATAGCATTTCCCATCCCTCTCCCTTTCTTCCAGCTCTCACATGCTTTCTACTCTCTGATTTATGATAGTGTTCCCTGCGCCTTAGAAGGAATGATGTAAATGTTCAGTTTAGGGTTCTGCTCAAAATTGGCATTTATTCTTACCAACCTGAGCAGCCACAAATCTCTGTATTCACTTCCATTCACTGCAAAAAGAAGCTTCAATAATTAAAAGTGAGAATAACTGGGTGGTGATGGCACACGCCTTTAATCCTAGCACTTGGGAGGCGGAAGCAGGTGGATCTCTGTGAGTTCGAGGCCAGCCTAGTCTACAAAGTGATTCCAGGATAGCCAGAGTTACAACTGAGAAACCCTGTCTTGAAAAAAAAAAAGTGAGAATAATGTTTTCTATAGGTATAGACACAGATAAGGCATTTTGGCACTATGTCAATTCAGCTAAACAAAAGTAGTGAATCCCATTTAAGGTCTATAATTCCCAACCCACAGGTTTTGACTGGGTTTCTAGTAGCAGGCGTATAGTCCCTCTTACAGAGCAGGCTTCAAAAATTAGTGCAAGAGCAATTAGTTACCCCTATAATGGTCAAGCTTTGTGCTAGTGAGAACATCTTACCTGGAATGGTGGCATCGTAGTTTGTAGAAGTCACAGATGAGTAACAGCATTTACACCTTATCTCCCATAGTAGCCTTCAAATTGCCTTCTTGTACCATGAAAGTTAGCCAACAGAGAGGAATTCTCCAGCTTGTTTTCCCTATACCTTACAACCAAAGTGTGTAGTTTCTTTAGAAATAGGGACTTAATAACTCATTCTGATCGGCAACAAGAGCAATGACAATAGCCTAAATTGTTTTAGTCTTCTGAGGTTCCTTTGACCAACAGCTCATAGACTATATTTTTGGGTGCTTTGAATGAGATATCCCCTATAATCTTAGGCATTGGAATGCTTGGTCCAGTTGGTGGTAATCTTTAGGGAGGCTTGGGGGCTATCTGTGGCCTTACTGGAGGAAGTAGGCCATTATAATGAGTTTTGATATTTTTGTCTGATAAACAATAGATTATAGAAACAGCATTATCCAGGGATGTAAGGAATCTCTCATCTAACTAATTTTTAACTTCTGTTTTTTAATGAAATTACAAAGTAATAGGTTTCTACATGGCTTTCTCTTAGATCTTTTACTTTGATTAAGTCCCCCAACCCCACAGCCTCCTCTCCTTACCTTACTCTCTCCCCTGTACTCCTATCCCATTCTTGCTTGAACTTTTGTGTGGACGCCCGCCTCGCCTGCAAGGAAGATGCCGCACACAGGATTCTTCTGGTTCACGCTTTATTGAGGACAGCAGTTCAATTAAGTGTTGAGAGCGAAAGACCCTGATTGCAAAAGGCACCCTGCTTATATAGAGCATAGGGCTACGTGACCGTCAATGATTGGATACTCATCCAGACCCTCATTAGCATGGAGGGAGGCGGCAAGGACTGCTCACCTGCGCCTGCGCTGTAACTTGTTTACTCCAAATGCGAGCAAGAAGAACCCAGAAGCAGGAAACCGGCGCCATCTTGTAATGGCGTTTCAACTCGGCTCCCAACACTTTTGTACCTTCAGTATTCTCCCTCTCTACTTTTATACCACCCACATTAAACTAGACATTCTTTCCCCTTCAATGGTTCCTTTATCATCTCCTGGCTTGTACAAGTGCTCCAAGTTAAACAGATGGAACTAAAAATTTGAAGCTAGGATCCATGTATGAGAGATGCTTTAGTCATGGTTCTCTAGAGTAGCAGAACCTATAGAATGAATCATATATATACATATATATGTATATATATGACTTATCATTTACAGGCTATGGTCCAACTAATACAACCATGGCAAGTTATCAACAGAAAGTCCAAGAATCCAGAAGTCACTCAGTCCACAAGGCTGGAGGTCTCAACTAGTCTTCACTAGATTCTGGAATCCTGAAGAAGTAGGCTTTAATGCCAGTGATGAAATGGTTATGTTAACAAGGCAACGGCAAGCAGGCAAAGAGCAAAGAGCTCCCTTCTTCCATGTCCTTATATAGGCTTCCGGCAGAAGGTGTGGCCCAAATTAAAAGTGTGTCTTCCCACCTGAAGATCTGAATTAAAGACATGTGTCTTCCTGCCTCAAAATCTGGATCAAAGGTATGTGTCTTCCTACCTCAAAGGTATAGACTAGAAGTAGATTTGCCTACTTTACGCCAAGCAAAAAGTCTTTCACAGGTATGCCCTCTATTTCTAGATTGTTGTTCATTCCAGATGTAGTCAAGTTCATAACCAAGAACAACAATAATGATAGAGAACATACAGAATTTTAATGAATGATTAGTTCTCCCAGATTAATGTAATGCAAAATATTGGTAATAGAGAAAATAAGTGCAGGGTGTGGAGGAAGTCTCAGTATAATAGCCAAAGTTTTCTGTACATCTAAACATTCAGATTTTGGTTTTCTTTTTATTGTGTGTGTGTGTGTGTGTGTGTGTGTGTGTGTGTGTGTGTGTGTGTATAAAGATATGAATACAGGTTCCCACTGAGTCCAGAAAGAAGCTATTAGGTCACCAGGAGCTGGCATCATAGGTGGTTGTGAGCCACCTGACACAAGTTTTAGAAACTAAATTCAGGTCTTCTGTAGGAGGTGTGTAAATCCCTAAATCTAAATATTTTAAGAAGAATAAATTTTATTTTAAAACAGACCTAACTGCTAAACTAAAATAACCAAGGGATGTAGGAGAACACTGGACCTGCCACTGGACAGAACAAGGCCTGAGACCTGTGTGGACATACACAGAATTGGACCTTCCAGGGCATGCCCAGAGATGAGAAGAGCCAGAGCAGCAACCTGTAGTTGGCAGCCAATGATACACTGGGCTGGGAGGAGGGTTTAAAAGGGTTTCCCCTCCTGTAATAAACTGAATCTGACCTTTTCAGTTTACCTGACTCCCGGAGCTTGTGTGTCTTGGGTCTGCGCCAACTCTACATCTGCTTCCAAAGAGGGTCCAGTGGATGGGCACAAGCAACAAATGAACAAATACAAAAATCCACCTTGGTACTGTGCTCTTTGGCCCCTTGGGGAAAAAAATTACACTGCAACACAGCAAAAGCCCATTGTGCACCCCTTTTCCATATACCCCATCCCACAGTGTACTGCTTTTGCCTCTTTGATTTACAAAATATATCAATAGACTAAACTTAAAGTGTACAACTTCAATTCAGAAAAATCCTCTGAACTTCAGAAGTAATGTCACCAATTGTTCAAGGATGAGGAATGTGTTAACAGCTTGGTTTCATCAAACCACAGCTTTGCTGAAGGTGCAGTCTCACGCTGGGATGGAAGAGTATAGTTGATTCTCTAGAATTCCCTTAGGAAGAGAAGCCTCTCTTCCAGGGACTCGTGGGTAAACTTATGTCTGGTGGCTTCATCCTTTACCCTATCTCACTTCTCTTCATTTTTGTTTTTTTTCTGGGAGCACCTCCTGGATGAATTCCTTGCACATGAGTCTTGGGGTGAGCGTCTGATTCTGGGAACTCCGAGACCCTCGTATCAACACTGGCAAATCACCCTTCTTCCACTGGTCCCTGAGAATCTCAGAACACATCTGCAGCCTTTTGCATTAAACTTCAACACTACTAATACAATGGTCCAACAATCTCAAGATGCCTCCCACCTGATCCAAGGATTCATTCAAAGAGCAATTCCTGTGCAGGTATTTTGTTTGTATTATTTACTCAGTGTCTGCAACAACCCCTGTGCCTTAGCATCTTCCATTTGAATTCTGAAGACTCACAGAGGCTCTGCTTCCCAAGACCACCTAAATTTGTAAAAGTAAAAGATGTCTGAGAAACTCTCACATGAGGATGATTATATGGAATCAGTCAAACAGATTTTAATTTGAAAAGTAGCTAACTTTTTTAACGTTCAAGGATAGACACAAGTTTGAGTTGCAGCTTACCTCTACCGATAATCTAAGCATACCTCCCCATGGTCTGATCATCTAAAATAAAGCACTAGTATTGAATAATCAATCATCCAGATCGATCGTTCAGATCTTTAAGACTGTTTTGTGTATCACTATGTCACTCCGAGTTGTGCCTTTCTTGCTGAGAGAATATTCACACTTTATTCTTTTGATTTCAAACCTTGGTTTAGGAAGAAATGTAATTAAGAACTGAGCTGAAATAACTCTGGATTCAATTTTAGCCAAACTGATTTTTTTTTCTGTTTTAATTGCTCCCTAATTTCTCTATTATTGCTCTGTGTCCTAAAATAAGTTTTCCATCTGTTCTTTCCGTGTTTGATTGCCATGTTGTTTCACTTTGGAACTGCTAAACAAGCAGTTTTTCCCATCACAGTTTTTGCCTGCGCTCACTTCAACATCCCCTCTGCATACAGAAAAGCCTCCTGCATTAGAAATAAAGAATAGATTGAACACAATGAGATAATTCTGCTTGTGACCAGAGATTTCACCCAGCGGTTATTTAGGCTCTACATTGCTCTGGATATGTAATCAGAAGAGAGCAGAAGGGTTGGGTCTCTTCCGTCCAAATTTATTCCTCAAGAGTTTCCAAATTGAAAGGTATGCTGGTGTTTGCTTTAAAGTGAGCATCACCACATAACTCTATAATGAGTTAACTTTTGTAGAGCAGCAGGAAACATGTGTCTATGAGAATTCACTCTTTAAGTAATGTTCTTTATTCAGGGTGATTGGAGTAACAATGCTATTTAATAGATTTACCAATATATATAAAGAATAGATAAAAATTATAAAAATTTATTTCTTAAAATACACATATAGTAATAAAAACACACTCTCAGTGGTAAATTTCATTTTGTATAGAACCCTATATAAAAATCAAATAGCTTTCCCTTTCAGGAATACATAACCATTAATTTTTAAACTAAGGTTTTCACCATTCAAAATGTTATAAATCATCCATTCCTGGGAGACAAGGGACAGTCACATCTCTGTGAATTTGAAGCTAACCTGGCCTTTATAATGCTTTTCAAGCCTTCAAAGTCTACATGAGACCCTGTCTAAAAATAAGAAACAAAACAAAAAATAAAAACAAATTCGGTAATCAATAGAAAATAGACAAGCCTTCCTGTTAGGAAAGTAGGTCAGGAAATTTGAGCACACTGATTTTGCCTTCATACTTTAAGTAAAATAAGCTCACTGCAAGAAATTATCCCTAGGGAATAACCAGAGATGCATACAAGAGCTTATACCCAAGGCCACTCAGTTCAGGGGTATTGCAATGGCCACATCATTGTAAATAATTTAATTTCTCAATACGATTGAACTGGTTTTTTTATAAGCCAGAGTATACTCATGTGTGGAGAATAATTTAAAAATTAAAAACCACTTTAGAAAAATCTTTGATGAGCCCTGTAAGTGCTCATATGCAAATAATAAATATAAATTTAATAGGGCTGTAATTTGTTAATATAATATCAGTATGCATATAAAATCATGATGACAGCAAAGAAGAGGAATTCTGTTGCTCTGTAAAACTATAGGTAACAAATTCTAACTTATTTTTGTATATGTTCTAACTTCTCCAGTGGCCACATTGCCTTTAATTAAAGAAAAACTACAAACATTCTTCTTTAAGATTTTTTTTTATGTTATAATGCTAAACTACTACTTTATATACTTAACAAAGGTGGGATTAAACAGTAGCTTTATTAATCAACAGGACTAGTGTGGAAAGAAAACACGGACACGTGACCCTAAGTAAGAGTGATATGCCTGCACGCAGTCAGGGGTTTGTAGTACTGCTT
Organism: Cricetomys ansorgei; assembly: GCA_026225945.1. Classification (NCBI taxonomy): domain Eukaryota; kingdom Metazoa; phylum Chordata; class Mammalia; order Rodentia; family Nesomyidae; genus Cricetomys; species Cricetomys ansorgei. The sequence goes on from JAMJFZ010004016.1 coordinate 106,450, forward strand.
CATTTTTAGAGCAGTTCTCAACCTAGAGAGAGAGAGAGAGTGGTAAGAGTTACCTTTTCACCTCTTGCTTTAAGCAGAAACTCGTGTGCGCAACCTGAATCTTCAGGATGATATTTCTGCACCCCAAGCCTGTCAATCCCTCACCTTTCCAGAACACTAAACCAATAAAGTGAATTATTTTTAAGAATAACGAAACGGAGAAAATGTGATCCATAAATTGACTTCTTTGTTCTGGCAATTGACTAAGTGACACTTAGTCATCTCTAAGTGCCTGGGGAAAATAAAAGGCATTTCTTTGTGAGGCTGATGAACAATTAAGGCGATCGTGAAAGCGCTGAACTTCAGAGTGCAGAATGCACTGGAATATTATTTTTTTGTGTCTTCCCTTCTTTTCTCTTTTTATTTTTGGAAAAAAAAATGCTTGAAGCAGATATTTTACTCCCCTCACCCCTCCTACTCTCGTAGCTTTTAAAATAATGATGAGTACTTGCTATGGGTAAGAGAGAGGCGTAGAAGCCACAGTTCAAGTAGCGAAGTTGTTTTCTGAGTCCAGCAACACACTGTTTGGACAGAGGGTGGGATGCTGCTGGGCTTTTTAACTTTGCTCAAAGTTCGGGTGATCTGATAAGCACGTCCTCATTTCACTCCCTGAAACAGCAGCAAGTGTTTTGTGGTGGGAATTACAGTGCACAGCTGTTCCCAATACACATCTTCCAAATTCAGCTGTGATGGTTACAGGGCGTTCTTAAAACCACAAAGGTTCTGAAAGATGTCAATCAAAGAATTGCCTTTGGTCACTTCAAAACAGCACAGCTCTTTTTGTGAAGGTACTGATAATATAAGCTCTGCGGTACGGGCTCGCACAAAATCAGATATTTGTTTTATTTTATCTTTAATTGATGTATTTACATCTATAATGTGCGCTAATGCTGTAAATATAGTTGCTTTGTTGGTGGTGGCAAAGGGATCCTGATAACGGGAAAGACCAGCATCAGCACCTGCACCAGAGTACCTGGCACATCACGTGGCCTTTAAAATGGAAAATCCTGGAACACTTATCGAGCCCCCAAGATGGGAAAGCCCACCAGGGCAGCGCCCACTTCCCCTATCTTTATGGAAACCTTGTTCACCAACGCCAGCAAAACAAATAGACTTAGAGCTTAAACACACAAGCCTAAAGATGATTGACATTTCCCAAGCTTGCTCATGCTTCTCTGCTACAGCAAGCTTTAGACAGGCTGACTGAAGGGTCTAGGAAGCATGGACTAGAGCAATTGGACCTCTCCCTTTTGCAATGCCCTGCTTCCTTCATAAAAGCCCCACTCCTTCCACAGTAAACTAGATCTGCTCCACGAGGCACAAGGCTGGTTTCTTGGGGGGGGAGGTGCTTCTGGTGATGGGGAAGGGTTGGAAGGGTTGAAAACAGGAAGGATCCCAAGGAAGCAAACTTGTAAAGTTGGACATGAACCCAGGGCTCATTCCTGTGCTACGAATGTGTGAATATGATCCCTAAATAGCATAGCAAGAGCTTTGAGAGCAGAACTGAACTTTCACCCATGATCCCACTTACAGACCAACCACTAGTAGGTGGTTCAATGTGGGAATATCATTGCAAACAATTTAAAGCCTGAGCTGACATTGAAGCCACACACAAAAGTGAAACTAATAGGCAGGACCTAACAGAGTTAATGGCCTAAAACAACAACCAGAAGACACAATCACAATCTACATAGCATGATAATTTGATGATAGGATACTCTGTAGTTTCATGGCACGATGCTGAGAAGAGCTACATTACTCAGCATGTGCAGAATCAGAAACATCCCATAAGGAAATGATCCAGAGTAACTTCACCAAGAAAATTCTGATATTGGAATTATCAACATTCTTTAGCAAACACAATAATAAAGTTATAAGAAGCAAGGGCAATAACTCTTGAAACATAGTAAGATAAAATCTGAATAATAAAATAGTAATTATTTGAATAATCGAATCTCTAGAATGTGTGGTTATATGTTTTTTTCTTAAAATACCTCTTATCTTTGAAGAGACTGAACCTTTGCCAAACTTTGAACCCAGTTAATATGCTCTGAGATCATTTATAACCATGTAGTCGACCTGCTGTCCTACTATGTGCTCAGCCTGCTTAATTTCATCTACCTTTAAGAGGACAATGTAACCAGCCTTACTTAAGGGTGAAAGATTGACATTTTTCCTAATACTGGAACAAGGCAAAGATATTTGCTATTCTTCCTCTTAATTGATATTGCATTACAGGTATCATCCAATACAACCAGGGAATAAGACCAATAAAAAAGCACACAGATCATAAAATAAGAAATAAAATTGTTCCTTGTCACTGACAATATGATTCTCTATTGTTTTAAACAATCTACAAATAAATAAAAAAGCTCTTGGTGTTAATTAAGTTTTGCAAAATCAGAGGATCCTAAGTCAGCATGAAAGAATCAATTATATTTTTGTATTTCTAACACTAGCCAGGAGGAAAACTAAAATTGGCAACAATTCTCTTACAATGCCTTCAAAACTATAAACTGTGGCAGGCAGAATATTAGTCAACCAGGGATGTTCACCACATTCTGAACCCCAGAACCTACAAGAAATTTCTGTTACATGGATAAGGGGAATTAAGAATGTTAGTTAAATGATATTGAACTAGAGATATTGTCTTGGGTCATCTGAGTAAGCCAAAATAATCACAGAATCTTTAAAGAAAGAGAAATAGCAAGAAGAAGATAAACACAGGAACAGGAGACTGCAAGAAAGGAAGAGAGAATATTGCTCTTATAGTCACAAGGGACAGACCAAGGACTGAGAAAGGGAGAGACCAACTATGATCTAGAAAACAGCAAACTGAGGGAAAACTGATGGATTCTCCTGGAGAGCCTCAGAACACAGTATATTCTTGTTGACACTTCAATTTCAGTTTGAGACCTCTGTTGATTTTCAACCTATTATGCTATAAGAAAATAAATTTGAGTTATTTTATGCCACTAAATTAGGGGCACGTTGTTGTATCTACATTAGAAAACTAATACATTAGTTCAAAATATATAAAATGCAAATGCTAAAAATATTTAAATACTGAAGAAAAATTTTTCATCAAAAACAAGAAAAGTTTGCTTGGTGAACTAAGGACCCATTTTAAAACAGAACAATACAGAACAACACATGCACATGAGCGTCTTCGGCAAGTCTACATATAATTGCCTAAATCTGGAAGCAACTCAAATGTCTGCCAACAGTAAATGGATAAACAAATAATGTTGCCTTCAAACAGTAGAATGCAATATGCAATGAAAAGGGATGAACCCTGGAAAGTTACAGCAGTATATAAAGGTCAAAGGCATGCTTTGACAATGGAAAGGATTCAGCAGCATATGATTATATGACTTCATATTTTATACTCTTCCTTAAAAGCTGAAAAGGCAGAACAGCAAGATCAGTATTTGTCAAAGTCTAGGGACCTTGGTTGTGAAGACAAAACACACAGGAGAACTTTTCAGCAATGAAACTATTGTTTATTCTGATCATGGCAGGACTTAGATGAATCTGTTTAAGCTCAGAATTGTGTATATATAGACAAAGTCAATTTTGGCATCTCAATATTAAGTAATAAAATGCTAATCCATTATTTTAAGTAATTTAAACATTCTTAAAGATTGTTTTCAAGCCAAAACAAAGTGAAAATCATGTTTATATTAAAAGCACAAATATCCATAGGTTAAGTAGATACTTTTCTTCTATTTTATGGATTGGGTATACTTTAATTGTTGCTATTAATACCTATCCATGAACTGTTATGTTTTACTTGACATTGTATTAGTTATAGGAGTCTAGCACTTAAAGCTTTTTGTTTTATAATTAAGGGCTGCTAATATGTTTAAGTATGTCGTAGGTAGGTTTCTGCTTCTGTCATAAGACACTGGCCAAGTCAACTTCATGGGGAAGGGTTCACATGTGTGTCCCAATCATAGTAGACCAGAGAGAAGTCAGGGTGGAACTCAAAAAGGATCTATGGGAGGAACGCCACTTACGTCTTGCTCCCCATGGCTTGTTTGGCTTTCTTATTTACCCAGAACCACCTAACCTGCCAAGGCACTGCCCAAATGAGCTATGCCCTCCCACATCTATTGATTACTATCAAGAAAATGTCTCCAAAACATGCCCACAGGATAATGCATGGAGAGACTCCCTCTTCTCTGATATGTCTAGGTTTGTGTCAGGTTGATAGGAATAACCAATGCAAGCTAAACAAGTTTTAGGATTAAAAGAGAAACTGTGAAGTTCAGTTTCAATAAAGATAAATGTCCCAGTGTTTTGGAAAAGAACAAACAGCCTGTGAGAGCCTTACTAACTCACTGGAATCGTCGCCTCAGAGCGCGTGTCACTGTAACCTTGTGCAGTGTGATCAGGACAGGGAATAGAGAGGCAGAGGAGTTCAGAAAGGGCCTAACCCGAAAAGACACAGGGAGGAAGTACGAAGGAAGAGAAAATGGGGTTATTTCACAGAGGGCATGATACGGGTGTTCAAATGGAAAGTGAGTCTGAAATAGCTAAGCAAGTAAGACATAAGAAGAGTTCCCCTCCAGTAACTGCTGATGGTCTGACCTGAGGGCTGCTGAGGACAGGGGCCTGCAGACTTGGAGGGAAAGATAAGCAAGCGATGCTTTTAAAAAACAAAGTACATGCTAATTCAGTCCACACAGGATTGGTGGGTCATATGACTTAGTTTGGACTTAAATGCAAACTAATGAGAATTTTAAAGATGAAAGGACCGAAAGATTACTCTACCTAGATAATGGACTGGGAGCGTAAACTTAAATGTGAAGGCTTTGAAATGCTGATGGGAGCCCAAAATAAGTAGTAAGAATGAAACTGGAAAGAAGAAATCAGGATCAAGATAACTCGATAATGAGTGTGCTAGAGAAGCAACAGGGTCTGAATCCGCTGCAAGATAGAAGAGGCCCATGGTTGATGTCACTCTTCATGGCTTCCACTCTAAACAGATCACCAAACTGTGGGCATATTTGGGTTGTAGATGAAAAGTAGCCTTTTGTCCTTAAAAATAGTACTGTTTATTGTTTGATCCGAATATTGGAATAGATTCTGTAGAGAGTAGGAAAACAAAAGAGAATTGCTATTGCTCGGGAAAGAGAATGTTCGAGGCTGGGAAGAGGTCTCAAGCGTGCAGATCTTAAGCAAAAACCTGAATGCTGTTACCTTCAGGCAGCTGGGTCCCCAGCAGAGTATGACATCCAGCTGGCCTGGTAAGTCCCAGTGACGCACACAGGACATCACTATGGAGACATCCCATCAACTTCTGAGGTCTACACCTTGATGGTGGCTCTGCTCCACCAGAAGGCATCTTCCTGTGAGTCAGAGGGGCTGGTGGTGACATCCGCTAACTCCTGTCTGCTCCGTGATCCTTCCCTGCCTCTTGCAAGCTTCACACGTGGGCCAGGGTATCACTGTCCACCGAGGAAAATCCTGAGATTCTACCCTCCTTTATCAGGATGCTGTAGTTGGAAGAAGGCTCTCGATCTTCTCCCTGAGTTTCTGAATTTATCCAAATGGAAGCGAGGAGGAAAGAATCTTGACAAGAAAGACAGATGGATTTGGGAAGGGCAAACAGGCTTTGAAGCATTCCGATAGCAATCTATTTTCTACATCCCAGACTATGAACTTGCTTGCACATTCCAATCAGGATATATGAAAAATTATTTTCACTTTTGGTAACAAAAACAAAAGGAAGACTGGACATTTGACTACTACAGACAGAAGCGGAAGCTTTTGTCTGGAAGCTTCCTAACTACATAAATCTTTGCTCTACACCTGTGACCTGTCTTACAAGGCAGCTCCCATCTCCAATGGAATCCTGATTTCCTAAGGCCTATCCACTTAATAATCTCTTCTTCAGTTTACTTGTTTGTGGTACAGGTAGATCATATCACAGCTCTGATGGCTACATAATGAATGAAAGGAAAAACTGATATTTAACTTGCTCCCAAAACAAATTAGTATTTTAGTTGTGTGGAATGCTCGCATTTTATTTATGGAAATCATTAGAAACGTTTTAAAGAATTGACATTTCCCTTTAAATTATGATTATAATCATCAAGGTGGTTTCAAATGGGAATCAAAATTGAAATATCACAAGGCCTTTAGCCTTATCAGTCTAATAAATATTCCTTTAAGCTCAAACTAGAATTAAAGATTGGAATTTTTTGTTTCACCTGGGTACTCTTAGTCCTGTGTGCAAATTATTAGTCCGTTTAAAAAGTAACTTTATTTTCTATTACCAGCTTAAAATATAACCATTTAGAAATGTGTAGCTCATCTGCCTGACCAGGAAAGGGAAGACCAATTTACAAGAGGGGCTGTGCTGATGGAAACCGTACTTTGCTCTTTGCACTGGATGTCACATTGCATCTGTTTTTTTCGACAGCACTGGACTCAGAAATTAAGCACAGCAGGGAGCAACCTCTTGCATAGATTCAAAATACATGCCCTGACATTGAGCCAGCCTGCTTTAAGCAAGGGAGAGTCGAAGAGGCCCTCCGTGGTCCTTAGAGGAAATTAAACCCTGGCAGGCGGTTCTTCCCTTTGAAGAACGTTCACACAGAGCTTGCGAGCAGCAGCCCCGTGGATCATTTCTTCGAAGATGTCCAGCAACGTTATTTCCAGGACCGCAAATCAAATTTCCCTGACCCAAAATCAAAAGCAACGTCCATCCTAAGAAAGTATTCCACAAAATGAAGCAAACCTCTGTCTCGGTGAATCCACACAAAGCAAATGTCTCTGTTGCCATCAACAGGGCACTATGGGCAGCCTGAAGAGGGCGTCAGAATCCACTAACGCAGCTTGGTGTTACAGGTGTTTAAACTCGTTACCGATAGCAATCCGAAGATATACACTATTTTATTTCTGCTGTCCTTCACCCAGCATTGTGGTTGTGAGATTCATTCATGATAAGAGTAGCTAATACTCCTTCACATGGCTGCTCTGTAACAACCCACGACTGTCACGCCATAGTCGTTTCCTAGGTGGCTCTCCAATCACACCATCTGTTAACAAAGTCACAATTTGGTACTGCTTACAGAGCTGCCCCTGCCGACACATCACTGCGGATCATGAGTCGCTCCAAGTCTTCACTCTTTTCACTTGATTGCTTTCATCTCTTTAACTATCCTTGTACTAATCACTGTAATTTCATAATAGGTGTATGTATCAGCTAGATAAATTATCTCACTTTATCCTTTCATTCAGACTGACCAGGCCATTCCTGTACTTGAGGATTACAATACACATTTTTAAATAACTGCTAACTCCCACAAATCTTCTGGAAATCGAATTATGTCTATAATGAATCTATTGGACAATTTTGGAGAAAAACCAGTATCTTTATGTTAATTTTTCTAGGATCTTGAATAATCTACTTGTTTAGGATTAATTTCTTTTTTAAAAATGTTTTTCAAGGTTTCCTTTTAATTTTTATTTATGCAGATGTGTGTGCGTGTTAGAACGTATCTGAGCATTCTAGCTTCTTAAAAGTTAGAAGATCAAGAGCAACATTATGTCAGTGTGCAGTTTTCCCCATTACGACTCCAGACTTTTTCTCACTCTCACCAATCCATCAATTTATAAATTTTCCTCCCAGTTTTATACTGGAGTTAATGCAGTGTTGGCTCTCATTATTCATTACTACAGAGTGTCTGTCACACTCTTTCTTTCTTTCTTTCTTTCTTTCTTTCTTTCTTTCTTTCTTTCTTTCTTTCTTTCCTTCACTGTGGCACTACGCTACAATCTTTTACCTTCTATTTAGAGGAGAAAGGAAAGATAGAAGTCTTCACAACTTTTACAAGCAGCCTTGATATAGAAAGAGAGAAAGGTAGAAATCTTCACAGCCTCTTTTAAGTTGTTCTAAGCTTGACAAGGACTAGTTGACAGTGAGTCAGACTAGCATCTCAGCTCACGGTCTGTAAACTCAATCCCTCCAACCTTTGTTCTTTTAAGAATTAACACGCAAAAGATGACAACCCCACCAATGAACCACCAACAAAACCCCACCCTGACTCTCTGACAGCCTGATCTCTGTAGCTTTTGTTGATTTCTTCATATATTTATGTTTATGTATTCCTTATATACCATTGAGATGAATGGTTTTAATTGTCAACTTCACACAGTCTGGATACACCAGGAAAAAGAGTCTCCCTCGAGGATGATCTAGATTAGGTTGCCTCTTGCTCATGTCTCTAGGGGCCATCTTGATTCTGTTAACTGAGGTGGGAGTATGGGTGGTATTGAGACAGAGGATCTTGGATTGCATAAGAGAAAAGAAAGCGAGTTGAACACTAGCATGCATGCATTAATTAAATATTTGATGCTCTTGGCTGTGGATGTTGTATGACTAGCTACTTCACGTTTCTAACACCTTAACTTAACTTCCCCACAATGATAGACTCAAAACTGGAATTATGAGCCAAGTAAGCCCTTTCTTCCTGAAGTTGCTTTTGTCAGGGTATTTTACTTACCTCCACATCATGTCTCCATCCTGTTTCTCTACTGCCTTTCCCGTTTTACCAGCTGCTCAGATGGAAAACCTTGGGGGTCCTTTTGACACTTGCCTTCTTCCTATACCCCAGTCAAGTGATCAAAACACTCTACTGGGTCTAACTCTCAAACATATTTATTATCTTACAACTTTTCCCACCTCCCCGATACAAATCCTGTCTAAACAGCAGTTAGCCATTATTTGCTTAACTGTAATAATCTCCCAACTAGTTTGTAACTCTTGTTCTTGATCCCAGTCAGTTTATTCTGAATGCAGACATCAAAATGACCTACAGAAATGTATGAGAGATCCTGAAACTCACCGGATTTCTCATTTTATGCATAGTAGAAACTAAACCCAGGCAATCCTACCTATTATGGAGCTCTTGTCCTACCTATTAGTCTGTCTGTGGCTCTCCGGACCTAATTAACACATCTGTTACGCTCCATCCAGTCACGCATCTCTTTGCTTTCTTGAAATCACTATATATGTTGTCATTAAGTTCCTTGTGCTTTCTCTTCATTTTGAATTCTCCACCTCCCCATCCTTCCTAGACAGCTATTCCAAAATAACCTCAGCACACTTTTCCCACGTCATCTCTAAAACAGCGACTCCCCTTAGAAAAAACAAAACAAAACAAAAAAACCCACCTTCCTGTCTCACCTTATTTCTTTGCTTACAAACTATTATCCAACAACACAGTAAGTTTGTCGTTTGTTCCACTTATTATGCATCTCTCCCTTTGGAACAAACGTGGTGTGGGGTTGGAAGTATCTCATTTGTTTTGCACTCTAATACTTGGAACAAAGCCCAAAGCAGAGGAGGTTCTCACAGTCTGCTGAAAAGCAGAGGATAACAGAACACATTGCTACATCCTTTCGAAAATTGCAGACATATGAGCAGCCTTGTTTCCTTACATTTCTTTCAAAAAGTGAAGGTGATTCTAAACATGATTTGTGTTCTTCCCCACTGTGGATTTTTTTCTGTAAGAGTGTAAGCTATGAATCTTGGCTGCTGGAGATTAAATCAGAAATTAGCCATTTCTGACTATGTCTACTAAACCTTGGTAGAGACAAAATATTGAGCTGGCTGCATTCTTGCTGTCAGATGAACCAGTTCTACATTTGAAAGTAGGCAGTCTGATTCATCATCAAAGGAAGGGTACAGACAAGCTCTCTCCAGCAAGTCCCAAGATCAGTTGAAGTGAGCCTTTTGCTGCCAAGAAGTGAAGCAGGAGTTGAGGGTGCAGGGGGAGAATACTTGCCTGCAAAAAAGAAGGATCTGAATCTGCTCCCCCTTGTTTAAAAATGAACTTAAAAATTAAAGTTACCCAAGAAGTGAATCAAGAGTCTCAAATCTAAGATGTTTAATAGTTACTAGAACCTGATGACCTATGAAAAAGTGAAATGGTTTACCTGTCTCAGCAAAGCTTCAAGATAGGAGTCAATGCCCTGAGAGACTGGGAGCTTTCCTAGGGTATATGTTAATACATTTATAAACATACAAAATTTAACTATCTTTGACAATATAACCTATAAAGCCTGAAAGAATTCACAAGGAAATATAACAGATTCCAGGTTACTGTTATGGCAGGAGTTGTTCTTTCTCTGAATTCTTTAACATTTTTTTTGACAGCTATCAATGTGTCAGTCAATTTATGTCTCTAGGAAAAGAAAACAGTGTAGCATGTGGTGAGTAATCACTTCACTGGCCCATTTCTCCACCTTATTTCATCTGCATTTCTGTCCTGTGAGTTGGAATCTCTTTTCCCCACATCCTGGTACTCATTTTAGTCATGTGACTTGCTTTGGCCAACCAGATGCTAACACATTGACTGGATACCAGCAAAATGCTCCTCTGTCTTTGCATGGGGTCCTAGTCAAGCTTCCTTGCTGTAAACTGAGCCACAGAAAACAGAACTAAGTCATTCTGGCTGTCCCTTGTAACCATCAGTCAATAGCCAGGCAGCAATGACAGGAGAGCAACCTCCGGTCAGCTCCACAGCCAACCAGAGCCACATGTGTGTTAATAATAAGTATGGTTTTTTAAATTGTTGTTTTATTATTATAGTGATTATTATGGGGTTGTGGGTGCACATGCATGCACACGTGTGCTATCATGTGCTCGTGAAGATCAGAGGACAAATTTTGGGGGTATCTAGGATCGAGTCATCAGTGTTTATCACTAGCCAGCTCTACAGACTTTAGAGAAAAGTCAATAGTTTATTACATACATCTCAGCTTTCTATATAATAGAGCAAGTATCCTTAAAATTTTGTATCATTCATTTTGCCCACTGAGATATAAATTTAAAGATGGTAAGATTTTTACTTCATTTCTATCATTTTTGTTAGTTGTTTAAATTAACTTTAAATATTAACTATACTGTAAAATTATAAAGAACACATTATTTTGTAGCTTTGAAACCTGGAGTTTCCCTAGACAGTTTCTAAACCCACGAGTTATTTCATAGCATAATACTTGCATTGCTTTGATTAACATTGGTAAGCAGTGAATATTCTTATCCAAATAGTCTGAGAGTTGTAGAGGTGCAGGAGAGGATTATACTTAAAGGGAAGCACATGAACTTCTAGAAAGTGTCAACCTAACATCCTTGTCTTAAAATCATCTTTTATCAGCTATGCATTTGTGTGTTTCTTCATCCTTTGCGGCACGTTCAAACTAACTGTAACAATTGTAAGTTGCGTGAAAAAATACATGAATTTCCAAACACACACAACACTGAAAGCTGTGACATATTATGTTATTTTCAGCTGGAACTACAATTAACGTAAGTTGTCATGTTAAAGATTGTATAAATATAGAAAACATTGCATAATATATACAATTTAGGTAGACACTGAAAAATAATCCTAAGTTTTTATCCAGTCCCTGAGAATGCTCAGGGACTGTTAGAAACAAATAAATTCTTCTCTTAACTATATAAATTCTACTTCATAAGACAAAGCAATGAAAATAACTGTCCTGGCTGTTTAACTTAATAATGAAGTAAAGAAACTATAAAAAAGACTTCATGCCTTACTAGAGTCTATAAAAGCATGCTATATGATTTACTTTGTCATAGAGCCATGCTATATTTGGGAGGAGGAAATATGCACACAAATCACTATTGCATGCATAAAGATATCCTGCAGGATACAAAGTTGAATAGAAAATGAACATGAAAATTTGAGGGTTACTCTGCATTATAATAGTACATCATGTGTGTATGCCAATAATGACCCAAGAAACTCTGTTACTACAGGAAACTAAATAAAACTGAGGCCAAGTTCTTTAAAGAATCAGAAACCATTGTTATCTAAATTAAGTGCCAAACAGACTTCCCTAGGCCTGTTTGTTTGCAACAAAATCTGTTTGGTGTAGCTCATGAAAGGCACTAGTGTATTACGGCAGAGTAGAGGATAATTATGGTGGTGTATTTATATAGTCTTTGTAAGATTCCCTGTTGACTTTGTTCATGCTTGGCCTGACTGTTCCTATCTCTGGTGGCTTTTGGTATGTTTAAATAGGAAATGTAGTTGGCCACATAGTAAAGAAATACCACATATGATTGGGACATGCAAAAGGCTAATACTGCCCTTGGCGGGTTCTATAAACTACTGGTTTGCTGGTGTGCTATTTAATAAGAAGGTGCTACACTGATAAAAATACTGCTCCTCTTGACCCTTCCTGGGTCAAACCAAATTTCTAGGAGATTTTTAAGAAAGGTGAAGATATTGAGACTATCCCACAAGACTTTATATTGCCTTTAAGAAGGCAATACATAAACACTTTGTATTAAGTCAGAAATTGCCATTTGAATTGAAATTTATGTTACCATCACTAATCAGATGACTTAAAAATAGTCTAAAAAATTATCATTCAAAGCAGTAAGGAAGAACTGCATTTAAATCTGCCATGGGTCTTCTGATCTCCATGTCCTGAAAGATATATTTTTAAGTGTTTAATAAAGATAGAAACACAATTTTTCAATTAATTATCTGAGTAATTCACCAGTTATAAGTTGTTTCAAGTTTTCTATTTTCAATTGTTTTCTTTCAGCACATTTTTTCTTGCTCACATATTGAAAAAGTCATGTGATTTAATATCCTGTATTGTAGGATTTTAGTTGGATTCATAAGGTTTAGCATAGAGCTTTATTGTATACTTTTTTCTTTAAAGTTTTATTACTATAGTAAAAAATGCAATAATATTTTGCTCATCTGAATGGCCACCTCAAGATTATTGACTAAGATCAGTGAAGATTTATAAAACTCGACCTCATTAACTGGAAATATTTATAAAAGAAAAGTAACTTGAATTTTGCTCTCTTTTACTTAAAAGACTTATGCAAAATAAAATAAACCACTACAAACAAGTACCAACCTCCTGTTTCACTTTAATTTACAACATTAAAAAAATTTTTTTGAGACAAGATCTCATGTAGCCAAAGCTGTATCAAGGTATCTAAGTAACCAAAGATGGCCTTGACCTCCTGGCTCTCCTGCTTCTACATCCCACATGCTGGGACCACAAGTGTAAAACACCACATCTAGACTATATATGTTTTAAGAGCAGAACCACTGTTCTCCATTCTGTCAGAGAGATAGGGTAGAATATGTAAGTGCAATAGGGATAGAAATGGAAAAGAAGGAAATAAGCCAATTTGCGAGCTTGGTATCAACAAAGTCTAAGCAAGAAATCTGAAATCACACTCACACAAACACATATGTATATGTATACACACACACACACACACACACATATATATAGAGAGAAAACGAGACATTTTAGACATGTCTCTATGTGTGTGTGTGCGTGTACATATATACATATATATGTATATATACACGTGTATATGCATACATGTATATATACATATGTATACATGTATACGTACATATGTGTGTATATATATGTATATATACACACACATACATACATAGAGACATGTCTAAAATCCTTATTCTGGTATATATCATTAATTACAGCCTATTTAGTTCTCATTATAGCAACTTTTTGACAAAATAGATGCTATAGTACATTAAGCGTGTATTATTAGTTGCTTGACCTACCCAAATGTCATAAATGTTAAAAAATCAACAATCAAGTGGAAAGTTCATAATTATACATGCATAGGCACATTTCCAAAACGCACTAGTGTGTACACACAGCAACGGCTTGCGAACACATTTGCAGAGACTGACTTCCAGCTGGTGTGGATGCCCACAGGCGTGTCTCTTCTGAGATCTTTCTCACTGTTCAGCTGCAGATGCCTCAGGCATTCAGTGGCAGAGAGCAGACAAGAGACAAATATCCACCCACACTTCAATACTTGGCAGCTTAAAGCGCCTACCATCTAAAAAACTAGTTTTTAAAAAATTCTAAATATAGCTGAAAAATCTGTTACATAATGACAGGGGGAAAAAAAAGAAGAAAGCTGTAACAACTGTACTTTTTAATGGAAATCTGTAGCTGCTCTGGGCAAGATCTGGGGGTGAGCAGAAGGGTCATCTTTGAAGGCCAGAGATTCTCTCTCCCAGCTGCTTGTCACTTGTCACAGTAGTTATTGGACTCCTACCTATTTAGTGTTCTTGGTACTTTAATGTCCTCCAAAAAGTAAATTATCTAGAAGCAAAAAAAGAAATAAAGGGTTAGAAAAACTGGAAAATCAAACATTTAAAAGATTTTTTTTTCTGCCTGATGATCCTCAGTCAACCAACAGAACCATATAGATTAAACAGCCATTACTTTCAAATTAAGGTGAGGATATATTGAGTGGGAGGAAGACAGTGGGCTCAGTGTGCTTCATGGACACATGTAAATAATTTACCCTGCTAACCCAAAGGAGTAATAAGCCCACGTAGCCCAGGGCTGGTGCCCTATGTGTGTCTGACCTGGTAGTACGACATGCATACACAGCCACCTGTTTGGAGATCAAAACAAAGAAGAACACTGGACAGTGAGTTTCTAGTGAGCCTTAGGAAAGTTCAAAGCTTATTTTGCTTTCACAGTGTTGTCATCTGGATTCAGTGCAAAGTAAAATGACATAGTAAAACTATAAATACTATTCTCAAAGTTGAGTGATAACAAGTGATAGTTATAAAAAAATAAATACACACAAAGGCAAGGAATAACACTGGACACTGTGAGCTACAAACACTTGTGACATGTACCTAGATGTATATGCCCTTCAGTGATGGCTATAAAATCCATAAGGTCTTCCAGAACAAGAGCCATTTCATTTTGAGTGTGTGTGTGTGTGTGTGTGTGTGTGTGTGTGCATGCACACGCTCTGAGTCAAACATACTTTGTACATACAACGGGCACTCAACAGATTGTTAATGATCTATTCATCTACTCTGTTCAGTAATGCTTCTAGGTTGCCGAGATACTGAGATGAGTAACTGTAGGTGGAGTTGGAAGTTTTACACTCAAATTAAAAATGTTGCTTAACTGGAAGTTCAAAAGAAGGATTCGGGGAAATGGATATTATCTTTAAAAAAAAGAGTCAATGGTAGAGCATTATTGTGGGAACAAATGTAACAAGAGAATTTCATATGAAAGGAGTTAGGGTTAGTTTGATACAGGAATAGTTAAAGTTTTTAAAATGTTTTCCTTGCACTTTTCCTAGCAATTCTACTCACATATAGGTATCTATTTGTTTTCATTAGTTTTTTTTATGCTATTTTTATTGTATCCCCTATTGCAACTCCTCCTAGATCTTCTCTTCCTCCCTACTCATCTGAAAAATATACATATGAAACCAATAATCACTGAGGTAGAAGTCTACTTGTAACCATCCATGCAAACATTTGTATTTGATTATTCTGTATATTTACAAATGAGAAGTACTCCTCTGCATAGTTTGCCGATTTAACCTCAGTTAAAACATTATGATTCTGCCTTAATCATAAAGTCCAACCCTCACATTGATGAAGTCCTTGAGGGTCAGACCCTTGGCTTTGTAGTTTTATCCTTCTAAAGTTTTTCATCTAAAGCAAGAAAAAGTTGGGATTTTTGTTCCTGAAAAACCAATACCATAACATTCTAGAGTTATTAATTAAATCAAATGTCATGAGATAGAACGTGAATTACTTTGATAACCACAAACTAGGAGTATATGCAGAAACTCCATAATACTCATAAATATTTGAGAGATGTGTTTATAATTGTTACTAAGGCCACTTTAATTATAAGAAAATTAGTGAAAACAGGTAGAGAAAGCTTAGGACATTATTGGATCTGGGTCTTGTCATAGGATTCAATATCTAGAAAATGTTGATTCTGATTCTTATTTTTCATTGGGAAGCACTTCACTTTCTCCTGTTTGGTCATTTTTATTCATTTGGTATATTAGGTAAATTTTGTAGTCCAGTTTTATATTTAAGCCTTTTCTTTAAGTTCTTTATAAACTGGCCACTGAAAAGACTTTCAGTATCAGAAGAGATAAAATTAACTAAAATTGGATGTAAAGTTAAAGATACTCTCAGTCAAAATGTATAAAATTGATGGCTGGAGAAAATAAACAAGTACAGAGAACAGAACAAAGGCATATAATTAGAAGCCTTGTTTTTTAGAAATAAGTCAAATGTTTCATTATTACTTGACTAGAGAGGTTCATAGTTATCCATTTCTAAAATGTATATACCCTTGTTAAAACTTACAAAGAGTGATCTCCAGTCTCTCCTTTCACATGTGTTCAACAACGGTACTGTTCTCTTGCATGAGTGGATGACTGTATGCTTCAGGCCCTTTGTCTTTAGTCATTCACACACAAAATTTATTCATCCCAAGGTGTATGTTGGCCAATGTTGGACAAGGTGGCTCACTCAATGAAAGAAATAATTCCTTAGGGACATTCCTTTCTTCTTTGGTGCTATTATCGTGAGAGCTTGGGTATTAATCTGTGAAGGTGATCGTGCACTACTTCAAATACCTTCTTATCCAGATGCAAATGAACCCAATAGGAAGTACATTCATGTACTTGATTATTGGGTTCATTTCATTGTGACTTTTCAAAGATATGGGAATCTGAATATGTAAATTGAGGATGTGAATGTAAGTCCTCCATTGCAGTCTCCTTGCTTCTGCAATCTCTGATATTTCCCTTAAGCTGTTGTCTCTTCCTGTACCTTTAGTTTTCATTAAAATAAGTCTGGCGTGTCAAGAACAACAATAACAAAAATGTGCCCTGAAATTGGTACTAGTGAAATTCTATAGTGCTATCCAGAAGTCAGGCTGGCACTGCTGAGAGCCCGTGAAGAATAGGAAACACAAGTGTAGGACGTGATGCTCCATTCACTGCGGTTACAGCTTGTTTCAAGTTCCAGAAGTCAGCGTCACATGGGTTTGTCTGGCTGAAACACAAATTCAGGTTGGTATACGTCTAACTGCACAACACTTTGAAAGACTAAATAGAGCCATCTTCATATGTAAAAATTCCTTATTACTTTTAGGCTTTTTTACCATGTAATGTAAGTTGAAATAATGCAGTTTTATGGTCTAGGAATTATCTGCTCTAACAAAATCAGTCTGCAATAAATAGATTCCTTCTCACATATACATTACAAATTGATTGTGGAAACAGTGTGGTTTATCTCTAACAAAGACAAGAGGGAAAACAATAAATTAGGGACAGAGAAAGAAAATCAGTTTTCTTGGTGAAAAGTCACCCCCACAGACCCCACAGACCCCCAGAGTCTGTCCTTACAGCTGTCTAGCCTTTCTTCCTACACAGGTTTGCTTGTATTGTGTTGCAATCCACTCCCCTTTCTATATATGAAGATTTGAGCTCCCAGAGTGGTTCAGTTCAATTGAAATTCTATCCCTTGAGTTTTTGATAAGGCTAAAGACCACAAACATGCCAAGGTTTCAAAGCAGATATATGAGGATATGGGAATGGATTATCTTAGCTAGAAAAACTAACTAGCTGAAGGAACAAATCCAGATCTCATACCAGCTCATCTGACAAATAGGAGTGAAAACAAAGCAGTCTCCAGTGCTTGACTGGTCTGGGGTTGCTATAGTCGATCCTTTCCAATAAGGATGGCTAGAACAGGATGATGTCAAGATATGGAAACTTGATGTGGTCCACATTCCTTGTCCCCTTCCATCATAACATGGTGTTCATTATTACATACAGCATAAATAAGAGAAGCTAAGAGAAAGAAGTACTAAAATAATAAACAACCTGAGAATTTTCATTCACAGATGTATCTGGCAACATTTTCCTCCACAAAGACTCACAATGTGCTCTGTTTAACAGCTACAAAAATAATTTGCATTCCAACTAAGATGAATTTAAGGCAAAAAAATTGAGGTTGAAGTTATACTCTACTGCGCCACACTGTACTAACCTACTTATGGTTTGGAAGTTTATCAGACTCTTACTGATAGAGTTTTGTTTTTACAATTAATTCTCTTCTATACCTACAATGCTGCTGAAAACTTACATGTTACTTGGGAGACTGCTCAGAAAAGTCACTGTTTATTTTCAATAGGCTAGTCTTTCAGGGCATTGCTGAATAAATATGTTGTAAAATGTCTCTTCCCGTTCCCCACAGCTCATCGTTGTCAAGGAACATAGCCTACTTCCTCCTAAGTGTTTCACTACAGAAGATGATGCCAATTAATTGACTATTCTCAACCAAACCTACTCAACAATAAACTTATTACCTTAAATTATATAAGATGGACTAAATAGCCCAATTAATAGTGATAAAAGAAATAAATTAGTTCTTTGAATTGTGATCAACTACTTTTCTTTAAACTACGTAGTCAAGAAAAATTAGTACTAAATCACTGTGCCTTAGCACACATAGTTTTCAGTGTGATTGTAGAACAGGAGCATTGTGTTGGTTGAACTGATGTGGAGATCTGTATCACTGTCATCTAAAAATAGATTGTGACTTCTCTTCCAAATGTGTACTCAAAGATGCACTGACATTATGGGTCACTATTACAGTACTCCATGTAACTAATTCAAGGTCAAAGGTTTTCCAATAAAATTGTCATTGTTTTGAAGTTTATATGGTAATGTGGTTTTGGAAGCTAATATCAATGTTAAGTTTTCTGGTTTTCCAAAAAATATTGTTTTTGAAAGAAATATATTTTTAACAGTACATAGAAGATTATCTGTGCAACTTTCCATTTACTTGTGTGTTAAAAGCTCAGTTCACTTGAGCATTTGGCGTTAACACTCATCTAACACGTCTACATGCTGGCCCATCTCTTATCTTGGTCTTTTCTATTAAAAAAACTTGAGTTTTAAAGAAACAAGTACTTTGATTAATGAAGTGATCAGTAGATTTTTAATCAGAACTTCTGAACAAGTAACACATTGTTTTGTGTTTATCCATTATACGATGTCCATTTTAAATTAAAAAAAAATTTATTTGAATGTGCTAAATTCTTCCAAGTCTCCCGACAGTTTGTAGATTCATTATCTTCATTGGATAGTGAATTATATGTGAGCTGAGAAAACACAAGGCAATTCAATTGAGGAAACACATAGAGTCATTGGGTTGAATCAGACATGGATAAAACGGTAGTGGTTCTCTAGAGACATTTAAAGGTGTTGTAAGTTAACAGGGTGAAAATATTTCTGTTCAGCAACTTCTTGAGAGAGTCAGATTGAGATGTGATTGTGTACACGTTACAAAGGATTATAGGTCTTCGGGGCTACACATCTTCAACATATAATTCAGCTTTATTTGAAGCTACATTGATTACAAAGTAGACTTAACATGAAAATTTTATTTATGAGAATTAAGAAACATGTTTTATCAATATTACAAACATGAAACAGGTTAAAAATCATTATCAAAAGACTAAGAGAGTAATAGTATGTTAAACCTTAACCTCAAACATAGTTCTGACATATATTCTCAAGAGTGACAGTATTAAAATTTGTATATTTACTGTCTCATATGAGCCTTTTTATGTGCATGTACACACATTAGGACAATTCTTCCAATCTTTGATCATTTGAGTAAGACATTTTCAATTGTGTCAGATGGAATTATTTCAAAGTAATAATGTCATTGTATATCAACAAACTAAACCATTCATTAGAAACTTGCTTAAATACAGACACAATGACTGCATAGGCAAGACATTTTTTTTCTCCTAAAGGTATCTCTGTTTTCAAGTGTAGCTATAAGTAATAATTTGGGATCAAAAACTTATTACTAAGCTGTTGTGTTTAAATTGTATTCAATAAATATCTGGTACAATAATTTCCCCATTTTTAGTTATCTCAAAAAAGTACACTACACAATTTAAAAAAGTTAATGTCCTATAATTGTTTCAACTCATTTTATATGAACTTAGAGGTATATACAACAAAATTAATTGAATGAATATAAAAACTAAATCCAAATGAAGGAGAGTCAAAATGAATGCATACAATTTGATAGAATAGAAATGCTGGGGAAATATAGAATGTATTATAATACAATATCGAATGCAGTTTAAAATGTCTTCACTCTGTTTACTTACGTATGTGTGCATGCACGTACATGTGTGCGCACACATGCATACCCATGCCAAAATGTGTATGTAGAGGTCAGAGGACACTTTGTGGAAGTTGGTCCTCTCTTTCTACAATGTGAGCCCCGGGAATGGAACTCAGGTCACAAGCTGGATAAAAAGCTTCTTTATCTCTAGGCCACCTCACAATACCCACAAAATATAACTCCTCAAGGCAAGAAATGAACTGAAAATGCTTCACATGCAATTTTTGTTGCATCAATGTTTATTTTTTTTTAATTTCAATGTGTTTTAGTCATATAAAAAGGATTCAACTAAAGACCAGAAAACCAAATTTAAAGGCTGATATCAATGAACACAAAGGGTTAAGAAGTGACTTAAAAAAAAGACTATAAAAACATTATTCTTCTCTAGAGATCATCTGCATATCTAAACAAAAATCATTTACTGCAGAGAAAATTATTTACTTTCAGAAGGGAAAGGATAGCAAGCGAGCCCTTGCCAATATTTTAAACCCTACTATTCCTATATATTTATTTTCACCACAAAACACATTCTGAGGGGGGAGGTTGTCCTGTCTTTTGTGTCCTGTTAAAAATTTACAATTTTTTTCTTAACATCATCAACTGGACTAAATGAACTTTGATGCTATTGTTTTAATTAAGAAGAAATCAGACAAAATCTTTCTGAGTTAACGTGACTGAAAATAACAGAAATTTTGGAATTATACCAAATTATCCTCCCATTACATACCAAACAATATTGAGTCATAAAAAATAATCTCCACAGAGCACTTTTGATGTTCATAACAAGCTTCTGAAGCATGGAAGAGGAGCCAAATGCTTTAATTGCTTAGAGGCTCCCAAGAAAGGAATTCTAAGGACTTCAGAATGGGTACCTCCAGAAGGCTTAACAAAGCTTATCCTTAAACAATAGGGACTTACCTTCCACCTCTGCATAGTAACCAAAAGCAACAGGGCTTCTGAAATAGAGCCGACATAAAGATTTCTGAGCTGAAACTGACTTACCTGAAGTATTCCCTCCATGAGTACTTGCTTTCGTGGTTCCAGAAGTCACCATGAAAGCTTACAAAGGAGGATGCAACCAAGAGTCTTACCCAACTATGACACCTATAAACCATATTAAAAACCAGCCCGGCCTGATAACCCTAAGGGTGCAGTATTGGCATGCATACCTTAGCAGTAACCAACAGCTCTCTAATCAGACTTAAAACCTACTCAACAAGAGGGAAGTTATACCTGGTCTGGAAACCTAGCTAACTATTAAGCACTAGTGAAGTCATGGTGATTGGAGGAAAATCTGCAATCACTAATTTTCTAAATCTGCATTATCCTTAACAACAGTCTATAGTCATTTGACCTTATACTGACTAATAAGTCTAGTCTTCACCTCTGATCAAGGAAATTTCCCTTTGCAAAAGGTAGACACCACTACAGAAAACAACAGCCAGTCAACATGCAGAGTTGTGGAGCCCAGTCCAGACAGACACATTTATAAAGCACTCAGACACTCAAGGCTTAGGGAACATTGCAGAAGAGGGGTAGAAAGATTGTAAGAGCCTGAGAATTGGGGGGTTTGCTGCGACATTGTGTTCCTGGTAATATTAGAAGCTTCACCCGTAAAATCTCACCAGCTGCCAAAAAATGAGCCGACAGGGATGAAAGCAATGGATGGGTAAACTCCCATGAGGCCCCAACGATATACAAAAGGACTACAGGTAGCAGAAGAAAACTGGAAGTAGGAGAGGTGGTCTTCCCCAGGGAGCAACACAATTTTGATTGTCCAGTGCCAAAAGGTCAGCCTTGAAAACGTGCATACAAGTAGCATTAAATGGACCTAACAGGCTACATTTAGGTCTATAGATGTATATGACATACATATATGCATTGAAAAATAATTAGTAAACAGAGAGACCATGAATTTGAAGGAAAG
This sequence comes from Cricetomys ansorgei, assembly GCA_026225945.1. Classification (NCBI taxonomy): domain Eukaryota; kingdom Metazoa; phylum Chordata; class Mammalia; order Rodentia; family Nesomyidae; genus Cricetomys; species Cricetomys ansorgei. Next base: position 128,470 of record JAMJFZ010004016.1, read on the forward strand.
GAGGGAGGGGTATATGAGAGTGTGTAGAGCGAGGAAAGGTAAAGAAGAAATGTTGTAATTATATTGTAATCTGTTTTTGTTTTTGTTTTTTTCGAGACAGGGTTTCTCTATTGTAACTCTGGCTATCCTGGACCTCACTCTGTCGACCAGGCTGGCCTCGAACTCACAGTGATCCACTTGCCTCTGCCTCCCGAGTGCTGGGAATAAAGGCGTACCCCACCACCATCCAACTTATAATCTTAAAAATAAGATTAAAAGTAAACAATGATATTTACAGTTAGGACCACTTAGCAACCCTACACACCATAAGGAACAGCGCAGTTAGTGAGAACAATTAATACTCCATAACTGTAGCATAACTGTTCCCGAAGCGTATCTGACGTCACATCACTGGGTTCAGTGTCCCTCTGAGTCCACAACAGGACTGCATAGTGGAAACATCTAGCCTGCTGCTTCTTAGCCCAGGCCTCCTCTGCATCAAGTATGCCCCAAACAACCTCAAGAGAAAGGGAGTATCTTGAGCATATGCAGGAAGAGAAAACACTGGTCAGATTCTATTAAATCATTTTTTGCACATGTTAATGGTACAGTATTTATTTGTCCCCCATATTTTAAAAAATTACTTTGTAAGTGAATAAGAGGTGTGTGGGAAAGGTCGGAGGGAGGAAAAGAAAAGAGGGGTAACATAATTGTATTATAATCTCAAAAAAATATAAAAAAACACTTTGAATTTCCATATCAGTTTTAATCTATTATCACCCGAGGCAGATTAATGCTCACACATTTTTCACATTAAGAATATCCATTAATTGGATTTTTAAAATGGTGTACCTTCAAGGAACATAATAATCTTTTCTTTAAAAAAAAATGCAAAAACATGTTAACTAGTCACATCTATTGCTTTTGAAGATGTCTTCTAGAGTGAGGCTACCTTTTATAAAATGAAAATGTTTACAAGGCTTATAACTTACAAATTTTTTCCTAAGTATGTGTGACTATATCCTTTTGTAAAGGAGGTGACACACATAATCTTTGATAGTTTTTTGTTTTTTGTTTTTTTTTTTAAGCAAGAAAACCAAGATCCTCGAGGCCAGTGTTCTCATAAAAAATGACAAAGTGATGTAGCAGGTTTATTCATCTCTGAAGGCAAGAACCTCTGACTCCTCTCAGGAGAGCAATACTTTTAATGACTCTGGAGACATGGTTGTTATTTGGAAAGCAACAAGCACAGCCCGAATTGACAGTGGTCTCTTTGTGTTTTACCTTTTAATGGGAGCTAATATTTTCTCCAATTTTTCATTCTTCCCACCTACAAATAAGCTAATATAAAGAATGAGCTGTAATGTGTATCCCATTCACTTTTCTGCTTGAAGTGGCTGTGCTGATTCCCTAGATTAATCCTTTATTTGGGGGATGAAACATTTTGTTTTCCAGAATAAATAAAACCAGAAATTGTATCTTAATAAGACAAGAGTAGCTCTCTGCTGCTGTTTCTCGCTACTAGTAAATGATCATTGTGTGCATCAATTTAGTTCTTCTTGGGAGGAAAATAACTCAGAGTCTATCTGAAGCAATAGCAAGATCACTAGGAATACACTTCCTCAAAAAACATCTAGAGATGAATGAACAAAGATTTACGTACTATATAATATGATGCTCTGTAGAAATATCCAGGAAAGGGAAACTTAGACACAGTCACAAAAGAATTTCAAATGCAGTAAGACAATAATCTAATAGGTTTTTGAAATGTTTAAACAATGCAACTTTAGCCCTATAGGAGCATTTTAGTGCAACAGCCTAAATTATTTTTTATTCCTTCAGACTCAGACTTCTTCTCAGGAACTTATAAGTCTAGACACCTCAAATGTAGCAATTTTCAAAGGAAAATATAGATGTAGAGATTCTATATCTCTACTGTAGTGCATAATTGACGCAGAGTAAATAAATGAAAGAGAATGGTATTCTTTTCCTTCCCTAAGGAACACTGTTGCTTGCTCTTTTAAAGACGAAATATCGACTGTTCATGCTAACTCTGGTTTCATTATTTGCATAAGTTGTTCATGCAAATATATAAATTTAAGGGGAAAATGTATTGGTCATATTAGGAAAAAGTAAAAACAGTATCAGTTCCAGAGTTAATTCTGATTCCCTCATGAAGAAATAAGGTTCACAATGCACAGTCTCTAATATTGGGGAAAGCCAAGGTAAGGCCTCTTGCAGCAGGAGCACCTGGAGTGAATGCCAATCACTCAAACTTCTAGACTTCATCCCAGATGTAATAATTGCATTTGATGGAATCTGAATTCTATTTATTCCCTTAGAGTTTCCTGCCAGCTTGGGCTGGTGAGATGGCTCAGCAGGTAAGGATGCTAATGACAAGCCCGAGGACCTGAGCTCTGTCTCTGGGTCCCACGTGGTGGGAGAAAAGGATGGGGGCCTCATAAATTGTCCTCTGATCCCCACATGTACACCCCTCCTCTCTTTGACACACACACATGCATACACGTACACACAAGCACACACACATACACACACATGCATGCACACACAGAGACAGAAATAAAATCAATCATTTCTTCAGAACCATCTCTATGATATAGTTAATATTTTAAACTTACCTATAAATAAGAAACCTAAATAAATATTGCATTTATTAGATATAGCACAATTATAATAAATAGATAAAACAGCTTATAATAATTGCATCTTAATTATGTTTATTATATTATATAACAGCTTATAATAAATTATATATTATGTAAATAAATAAATTGTAAATTATAATAAATAGATATAATACAATTATAGGTTAAAAAGTCTTAGGGAAGCATGGCGAATTCAACTGCAAAAATTTCTGCTAACAAAAGAATTATGATAGATTCAATGAAAACAATAACAACTTACAGGAGCTTTTAGAATACATCTAAGGCAGTTTGTACCTATGAGAGGTTACATTTTAAAAGAACAACAATCTCAAAACAATTATCAAATGATGAACCTCAAATCTTAAAAAACAAGAACAAGACAAACCCAAAAACAATAGATGAAAAGAAATAATAAAACTTAGGACGGATATTAACACAATGGAGACTGAAGGACACTACCTAGACACGAATTTGTTATCTGAAAAATAAACCAGATGGACAAACTCTTATTTTATCTAACCAAAAAAGTGAGAAGAGCAAATTAATAAGATTAGAGGGGTTATTACAATACACTTTAACGGAACATAGGGGCGAGAGCCACTGGAGAATATTTTTAAAACTTTGTTTAAAAAAAAAAAACTCAGAAATTTGGGGGAAAATGGACAAAGTGCTATAAACATATAGCCTCTAAATTAAACAAGAATGAAGAACTTAAGCAGTTTTATAACAACTATTAAAAAAATGGTTGAAGGAATAAAAGTCTCCCTACAAGGGAAAGTTTTTGACTGGAGGGATTCACTGCTGAGTTCTACCAGACCTTTAAAGAAAAGTGACACCAGTGCTGCTCAAGCTGTTCAGTAAAACAGGATAAGAAGAAAGCCTACTGACTCCTCCAAAGCCAGCATGTTAAGAACATTCTGAAAGGGTTTTGACAGCATGAAAAATAATCCTAAGAACTGATAGATGAGAGTATGTAAAGTTGTAAAGATCCTGTACAAAGAAGGAAACAAACCCCAAAAATGAAGAATCAGCCTAAGGAATAAGAGAAAATCTTCGCCAACTATGTGCCTGAAAAGTGATTACTATCTAGACTATAATAATACTAAAAATAAACAGAAAAAATCCAAACATCCAATCAGTAAAAGGGCTCATAAACTGAATGGAAGAAGACATGCAAATTGCTAATAAATATTTGAAAGGACTCCAACATATTTAGCCACAAGGGAAACACAAATTAAAGCTACTCTGATATCCCGTCTTATCCCAGTTAGAATGGCTATCATCAGGAAAACAAACAAAAAATGTTGGTGATGATTTATTTGGACAAAGAACCTTTCTTCATTGCTGGTGGGAATGTAGACTGGTAAAGCTACTGTGTGAATCAATATGGAGGGTCCTCAAAAAGGCTAAACATACAATTCATATGTGATATAGCCATACTATCCCTGGTTACAAGAGACTCACGATATACCTACCCCAAAGATAGCTGCATGTCTATAAAGTACTGCACTACTCACAATAACTATTCACCAATAGTTTGGCTGTCTGATAAGAGATGAATAGATGAATAGAATGTGGTATGTATATGTATGCACTGTAATTTTTATTCAGCCATAAAAGATGAAATCATGACACTTGCAGGAAAAGTATGAAGAACTGGAGATAATTATGGTATGCAAAATAAACCAAGCTTGAAAAACATTGCACGTTTTCTTTCATGTGTGAAAGACATATGTGTATATGGTATATAAATTATACATATACACACACACATACACTTACACATATGATAGAGAAGAAGGAAGTGGACTATGAGACGGGAGAGTGGTTAAGGTTAGAGGAATGGAGTAAAAAGAAGGGAAAAGAGAATATATATGTCATGGAAGCAGAGGGGAGACTCTTTGGGAGGAAGATGAGAACCGGCAAGAAGGGAAAAGGAAGATGAGGGAGGGTAGGCGCATGCAAATAAGAACAGCATATGATATATATGCATTAAATGTCACAACGATGTCCATTTCTTTATATGCTGACCAAAATTAAATTAAAAAAGAAATTAACATTGAAGTAATAACAGAACCAGAGCCATTGTGATTATATTTGTTATGCTTTCTGAGCATCAGAAAGTAAGATAGGTACTTCTTCATTTTTGGTTAACTCAGAATTTCATACTTGTATTTTAATGTCTTAAAATAAAAATTTTTTAAAAATTTTCTCAGACAATGTTATGACAGCATTTGATGCTGTTATGCAGCTTTTTCTCCCATCATTCCCTTCAAAGTCAGGAGTCAGTCTTCTCCAAGTGATCTGCTTCATTGTCATCTAAGTTCTTGTAATATTCGACGTCTTTTGTTGTCCTCCCAACTATGTTTACGGAACTTCACAAGGAGGAGATTCCACCTCAAGAAACAACTTGGCTGGTCCACATACTACTCATCCCTCACAGTTTTATCATTGGGTTATGACTCAGTTGTACCTCTGGGAGCTAAGTCCAGTTTCCTTGTTGCTTCCACCAGTTGTTTTCACTGAACTCTTAAACCCATGAGGGTTGCATTTAACATCTTCTACACCGCTGACGAAGTGATGTTCGATTCCCCATGACTCACAAAATGTTATAGGGGCATCTGGAGAGCAAATCTTTCCCAGGATGTTTTCAGTTTACTTTGCCCAGACTCTGCAGAGGAATAGTTCCCTATGGCATCACAACCACCAACTTATTAAATGCCTTTGAAGGTTGCAACTGCTCCTTGATCTGTGAGCTGGGTGATGAATGTGGTCCTGAAGTATATTACTTACTTATCTCACTGAGGTGACAAAGTATCTAAGGAACTTAAGACAAAGGAGGGGTTTCATTTGGCTTACAGTTTAAAGGTACATGATCATGGTCCGGGAAGGCATGGTGATAGGAGCAGTTGCTCGCAAAGAATCCACAGTCATGAGTGGGCAATGATGAATATTGTGCTCAGCTCAGCTTCTCCTTTTTATTCACTCATAGACACAGCTGATGGAGAGGTGCCACCCACATTTCAGTAGGTCTTCACTCCTCAGCCAGACCTCTCTGAAAACCTCATACACATCAAGAGGTCTGTTTCCTAGGTGATGGTTCTAAATCTAGTCAAGTCTACACCGGCATGAAAACAACAATAATTTTTTAACTCTTGAATGACCAGATGAGTATTAACATTTTAAAAAGAATACACATTGTTAACTAGCAGCTCTCAACAGTGGGTTAAAATGTTTTAGCAGTTTATGTTGTAAACAAATGTGCTAAGATTTAGCCTTTCTTTTTCTATTTGTAGAGAATAGGCAGTGTATTCATGTGGACAATTATGACATAATTGCAATGTAATTACATTTGCAACTATAAAATTGAGTCACTTATCACAAATTACAATAACAGATGTTGCAGTGATTATTAAAGATGATAAAAAGTTTGAAATAGTTCTTAACATTGCAAACACTAACACAGACCAAAGAGTCAGCACATCTTCCTAGAGAAAAGGCCCTATCAGATTTTCTCTGGGTAGTGCTGCCACAGGTTCGAAAAAAAATGCATCGGACTACAAAGCTCAGTAAAGAAGTACCCTGAAGCATGCCTGTGATAACTTTCATGCTATAACACCAGAGAATCAAAATATGCCTGGAAATTGGGCCAAGCTTCCCTGGTATTTGGAGCTAAAAAATCTAACTTACTTTTAAGTGGAAATACTTCAGAAAAGGGAAAAACTCCAGTGGCTGTACCCAGAGCACTCAGATTTAATTGGGACAAAATGATGCTGTTATTACTAGGGTTGTTGGTATTGTGTACTGTGGGTCAAGTAAATTTCAAAGAAAGATAATGGATTTCAGAGGGTATCACTAAGGGGACTATGTCTGGTGCAAAGCCAAGGCATCATGAAGATGGACTCTTTCCCAGTGTCAGAGATAAAAAGTCGCAGCAAGGTAGGTAACTAGTAACTATAATGAAATACTCTTACCTCAGTAGAGGTGGGAAACGGGGAAAGGACTCTGTCGTTGCAATTACTACTGCTGTTTTCTTTTTTTTTTTTTAAGTGTTGTTTGTTTTGGTTTTTGTATGCAATGGTGATTGAACCTCCTGTGTGCTGGGGAAATTCCTAACACTAAGCACTTTGTACTTTTTATTTTTGAGACAATTTCACTAAGTTGCTCAAGCTGGGTTGGGACTCACTCCATAGCTCAGGCCATGAACTTGCAATCCCCTGCCTCATCTCCAAGGTAGCTGGGATCACAGACAGCTGTGATCTAGAAGTGAGTCATCTAAAAACATGTAAGTCCCTCTTGATGAGAGACAGCACTCAGGCATCTGCTAGGAAGTGTATCTTGCAGCCAAAACACAGTTAAATGACATTAACTGAATGAACAGGCTCTTTCCAACTTCAAGCTTGGACAAACCAAGGAAGGATAGAGCATAAAGGGAGATAAAGGACTTGAGAGAAATGGGTAACACAGCACTGTGTTCCCCAAAGATGAGCTAGACTTTAACAGCAGCTAGGAACAAGGAAAGAGAAAAGCATTATAAAAACTATTATGAAATATACATTTTGTTTTAGAGTAGAGAGATGAGATATGGAATATAGGAGAATATCTACTGACTACTCCTTGGAAATTTCTGGGACTGTGAAGGAACATTTTTATTGTTTGTGTGAAAGTAGAAGACAGAAAACAACAAAATGTATGGTGTTTCTTATATTTCCACCAATTCTAGCCCATTAAATAAGCCATTTGTAACACCTCCTTTATAACTGAGTTATTACTCTAAGTTGTGGTAGGAATTGTCAATAAACACTATTTCAATGCAACATTTTAATTTAACGTTCTAGAGAGTATATTTACAATTTTGGATGCTGTTTCCACTTGATTCTGCATTTTCCTACATCTTTCTCAGTATTCCATTTATTATATTTGGTAGACATGAAAAGATGAAACTTAAAAAGAAAAAGAAGAAGAAGAAGTCAGAACTCATGACTCTCAATGCTGTATTGCCCCTCAAATACTGTTTTTTCTTTTTAATTTTAACGTTATTGAATGTATTTGCTGTGTATGTGTGCAGGGCATGCATGGCATAGAATACATGTGGAAGTCAGAGGACAACTTGCAGTAATAGGCTTTTTCCTTCCACTATATGGTTCTGGGGACCAAATGCAAGTCATCAGGTTTGGCAGCAAATAGCTTTACTCACTGAGCCATCTTGCAGCCCCTCAAATACTGTTTGAATAAAAGCTAACATACTGTTTCTGTTTCAGAGTGCTTGACGTTATGTAATTATGTAACCAAAGTCATAAATATCTAAATGGCAGATTAAATAAAGAAAGACCAAACAAACCAAGGAGTAATATAACAGTAAGATGTGTAAAGGATGAACAGAGTTGATTTGAAATTAGATAGAGCTGAGGTTTGAGTAGAGAGAGCCTGTATCAAAGAACAGAGGTAAAATTTAAAGCCTTTGTGCATACAACCACTTCAATTTCCAGCGCAATTCCTACTACTCAGCTCATCTAACAGGCTTTTGTTATAATGAGCAAAAGCAAGAATAGGAGAAGTTGAGGAAACAAAAGATACGAGGAAAAAGCAAAATCGGAAGCTTGGAGTACAAACGCAGAACAAGGAAAAGGGAGATCAAGAAGGAAGAAACGGACAGAAGTCAGCACCAGGGTGTAGAGGAGGAAGGCCGAGCAATATCAAGGTTTTCATGTGGATGTCTGGTCTCATGGAATACCACCAGCATAGCTTCATTCGTGCCTTAGTTCAATTTAAAGCTGTAATAGCTGTAATGAAATCTAAAATCCACTTCTGCAGTTGGGATGACTGTCTTTCAATCATTCCAGGACATGGATTGGAAAGCACAAAATCATTTACATCAGTGTCAAAAGTTCTTTTGAACAACATTCTGTTATGAAAGCCTCAGAATCCGCTGAAATGTGAGGGGATAGTAGGCAATTTTCTTTCTGCAAGGAGTCATAGTTCTTGGAGGGCAGTAGTCATTGCTGCTCAATATATCTTTACTACGTAAAACTACCGGGAACAAAGATTTTGTGTATGGAGTGCAGAGAAATTGTTCTGTAGGACAACGATACATGAGAGGCACAATGGGAAAGGCACAGCTGGAGCCTCCTGTCGACCCTGTTGTTAAGTCAACAGGGAAATAGTCCTATTTTTACTATTTCTCAGTTTAAGATCTCCACATTACTACTTTCATGCCAAGTATTGTTTTAGCATCATGTGTGATTCTGTTTTTCTCCTTAATAATTGTTGGGTAAATAACTGCGTTGGAACATAACAATGCAAACATCTGTGGAGACAATTATCATGGTAAGTACCAGAGGACCTCAGGTGATGACACTTAGCTGAATTCATTTAGGAGAATAGTACTCAAGCCCACCTAAAGTCTACAGAGCAGGCAAGTTTGATTTTTTGTTTTGTTTTGTTTTAATGTTGCTTAACACTATGCTCCTCTGAGTACCAAAATAAGCAAATAGCTTGGGAACTTTAAGGTTCAACAATCAAAAGCCATAAGTTTATAGACACCACACTACATTGCCGCCACACGAAGAATAAAGAAATC
>JAMJFZ010004017.1:0-85015 GCA_026225945.1 Cricetomys ansorgei
GAAAATCTTTACAGAGACAGTTCTTTTGTTTGAGGTATTAACGTATAGATTCAATTTGTTGATACTCAGGGACTGTTCAGTCCCCTAATTCGATGGACCTGACCATGTCTTTTTCCCATTTGATATCTTAAGTATTGAAGTTGGTATGTTTTGTCTAAGTTATGAAATTGAGGAGACAAACTGGGCATGAGTCCCTTTATCATTTTTGTGTTTGCAGCGACTTTACCAAAATGAGCCACTTCATTCTTGATACTTGTAATTTTGTTTTACTTTGCCAGCTTTTCAGAAGATCAGCATGTTTACTGGTCTTTATAGACAGTTATTTGTCTGTATTCATTTCCACTAAAAGCTACTCTTACGTGTACTATGTTCATTCTGAGACTTACATTGGAAGAATTTTATGGTACTGTTTCTTGATTGCCAGAATAAGACTTTATTTTGTTCACTTCAGATTTTTTTCTTTCTTAACATGTGCATTTAGCTGTAAAGTTCATTGTCACTTTTGCTTTAGTGATGTTCTGCAGTCTCCTTTTTTAGGTCTCCAGGACTAGGTGATCCTGGAAAGTGAACCCAGACTATTCCACTTGCTGAGTAATTGTTCTACAGCTAAACTAATTCACCACCATACATCAAATTTCTAATGGAACAATATGCAGAAATATGTGGACAGTCGTTTTTCTATGAGTGGTACATATACTTGCCCAGTTATTCATGTTTTACAATGATGAGTCCTGATATTAGGAAGGAACATTCTCACATCTTCCCTACTATTCTCAAATGGGAAGTCCAAGCAGCTCTTCAAAGGCTTCTCCTTAAATTTGATGGCCATCATTTTTTTTTTTTACTTTTTTCTAATCCTTGTTGTGTTGTTTTCATTTTATAATCTAGTTGTGTTGAGCTAGGACATTTAGAACAACCATGTGTACATGAAAAGCATAGTGCTTCCACCGAGAAACATTTATTCATATTCATAAAATATACACCGTTGTTCAAGCCTGGGACCATTATCATTCTGTGAGCACAGAAATAGTCACCTTTCATCTTCTGTATCATTTCAATTATTGTGTTAGTCGTCACTACAGTTTTTATGGCCCATCTGTATTCACGAAGTATTTATATGTCGTGGTTCAATTGTTTTTCATATTAAAGATACTTTTGATGGTTTATTTTTTAAATTTCTTTTTAAAAATGCCATCTATGTGTACTGTATTATATCTTTTCTCGCCTCTCTACCCTCTAACTCTTCTCAAGTCCCCCATGGCTCCACTTCCTCCCAAATTCATGGTCTTTATTGTGATATATGTAATAAATTGTAAAGATAGACTGCTGAACACAGTGGTTGGGAAAAGGACAGGTGGGACGAATGCTTGTTTTTTTTTTTTTTTTTTTTACACTGTAGCTTGACTTTTTTTTATAATGTAACATTCCTTACGAGGCCTGGATAAGCTGCTTTCTTTGTTCTGGATATCTGGAAGATGTTAGCAGTAGTGGAAATTTGTACCATGGTATGTTGTTTGATGAAGACCATCTCTGATTTAAACTCGGCAAATGTATTTCTCATTTTTCCTTTGCTCCATTTATTTGGGGATAGCTTGTTTTTAATAGCTTGCTTTAATGGTCAAGTTATGAGAATGTATGAGAGAGGATACCCTCCACATCTGGACTACACACTTAACTCACATCGAATGCTCTTTGAAATGCTTCATTAAACGGTATAGTAATTATGTTTATGACTAACACATTTACATCTTCAGAAAAGTGTCCTTAGAAAAATGTTTCACTGATTTAGTAAATAGCTCATCATTTAAATATACAATGATAGAAAAAGGCCTCCATCAAGTCAGACATTTACATAGGGTTCTTCAGAGAAATATAAATAAATGTAAGAAAACATTTACTTTGTAGTTGATCATTCTTAGGAAATGATACTAACATTTATAGTAACGTGCACTGCAGTCTTGAACGCATACTGCAGTCTTGGACTTGTATGAACATACTTGCCTACATAGCAAGTGCTGAATGTCATAATATGAATTATGAGGTCTGTTATATGACATGCTACGGACATGTATTTAGGCATGAATTTTTAGTGGTGAATGCCAGTATACTTTGGGAGTTTTCTCGGAGTAGACCTTCATAAATTGCAGAGCGGTAGTGTTGGAATAGTGTTGGAATTCAATTACAATGGGGAATTGTTGTGACACTAGAGGTATGCCATAGAATGCTTTTTCTTCAACTACACTGGTTAATAGTTCTCAAAATATCTTGTTTAAATATTTATAACTTTTGTAATGTTAGTATTGCATTTTGTTATATATTGTGTGTATTTTAATCTCTATAAAGTATTTTGATTTTAGAATTTGATTGTGTATATTTGTACATGTATGCATATATACACACACACACACGCACATATATAAAATATATGGATTTATGTATTGGTTTTTCAAGACATGGTTTCTCGGTTGTAACTCTGGCTATCTTGGAACTGACTTTGTAGACCAGGCCAGATTCAAACTCATTGAAACCTACCTCTGTCTCCCAATTGGTGGGATTAAACACATGCATATATGTGTGTGTGTGTGTGTGTGTGTGTGTGTGTTGTGTATACATATATGTTGTGTGTGTGTATATATGTATATATATACATATATATATCCACACCTGTATATATGTATATATATACATATTTATATTATATATTATATGTAATATATTTTATATATTTAATATATAATTATGTAGAATATTACATATTCTATATAATAGGTAATATTATATATATTTTATATATATTTATATATATATATATAATTATTCACTTTCTTGAGTTTGTCCTTAATAGATTTCCCCACATATAAATGCAACACTTTCATAAACATACTGTGATATAACTAAGGTTCTCTGAATTGAAACGTTATCAATCTCAGAAAATTTGGGGTGACTCACACAGTAGTGAAGATATTATAACATACACACATTCCCTGTCATTCTTCTTTCAAGATGTACTTTATTCACTAAATTGCAGGTGTGTCTTTTTAATATATGTAAAATATCATATAAATGTGTATAATTACTCCATATTACTCCAAATTATACTTTGTCTTGTGGTGTATCCTGAATGCCAGATATCTAGTATAAGTAATACTCTGACCCATATCCCTTCAGATTTAAGTATCATCACATACAGTGATTGTTTTGTCCTGAATGAGTGATCGATATTTCAACACACTAAGCAGAGAATCAGATAGATTATAGACACTGATGATCAAGATCATAGAGAGTATCTATTTACAGCCAGCAATGAGTATAAAGTACATATATGGTGAAAAAAGAGAATAGTATACAGAGGTTACTATGTTCTGTGCATGCAGACCCACAGCTCTGAAAGATGTACTATTAATACTGTTTTTCATGTTTTAGGTGGTTTAGTAATCCTCACCCTCTTTCAGGGCTTTCCTTCTCAAAGCTGAGCTACAGCCTTCTACGTGAATTGCCAAAACCTAAATATAGAGATGGTCATGATTGTGAGGAGCTGGTGGTAATTAACTTGCTAGGTTTCCAGTGGTCTTATAATACTAGATAGTTTAATTTGTAATACTAGTCAATCAAGGATTCTGGGGTCTATCTCATTTAAACACGTGAAATTGACAATGGTAAAGCAACTAGAACACTTTGGAGAACAAAACTGATTATTCTTTAGGCATGGACATCGATTGTACACTTAGTACAACATAGATATCATTTAAGAATCTCTACATCTTTTCACTAGAGATAGGTAAATTTTAAATGTGCGCTTTCAGGAGTAGCAGTTATATGTCACAGAAGAACAGTGGCCTGGAAGTTTAAAATTCAGGGCTTTGGACCGCAGGACATTTTACCAATAACGAACCTTCCTGAGCATTGACACTGCTTGGATTACAGTTATTGAATCACACAGGAACGACACAGACACATGTCCTTTCTTATTGATTATATGAATTCTCAAACTGTCATCACACATGCAAAGAGAGAGTGAGAGACACAGAGAGAGGGGGGGAGAATATGCTCTTATATGGAAGAGCCAAGATGGAAACCCAGACAAATTATTAGTAATGCTGAGTCTCAATGAATAAATTGTGTACATGTCAAGGTATCTTCAAGTCTGTAGAAGTCCTAGGCATTATCTACTTTATGAGATAGAGCCCATGGTCTCTTAGACCAGAACAGGTATGCTCTCAGTGTCACATTATATCCTAACCATAATAAGAATGTACCAGAACTTCTTATCAGTTCCCAGATACTTAGGGTTGGGGCAGTCACCCTCATGCCTGTCCTAAGGACAATTACAAATGGGAGATCATTAATTGATATCTGATGGTAATGCTAATGTGTTCCTTAAAAGTACAGAGATCTTGTTAGCTACACATCCAAGGAGAATAACACATAAGTACTCAGAATATCTATCAAGTTGTAAGAAGTTGTTTTGCCCTTGAGCCAAAGTTCATGTAGAGTTGTGTTAAAGAACTTGAAGTGTCAACAGGATCCAAATACTTATTTTTCCCCATCACTGCTATTTTTAACCTGATGCCACAACACACACAAATACAAAAGTGCATAAAATAGTAAAGACTAGAAGGAGAAACAAGACATGGAGTACCTACTATTGCTTTCAACTCTTCCATAAATTATTATATATCACAGGATAGTTGATCAATGTAGTTACACCATGTGTGTCATACTAAATTTACTTCTCCAGTAAAAATATACATTATAAAGGATCAAATTCTATGTACTTTCTGATGAATGCAGAATCAGAATTGTCTATTGATAGTGGTTGTAATCTGGCTGTTAGAAATGCTGAATGGATTGTAGGTCTTCCTGGGCTTCTAAATGATCTCAAGAATTGATGATGATCTGTGGTTTAATCATGAAATTCATTTTAATGGAGTAAGATAGCTCAGTAGATATAGGTGCTTGTTACCAGACCTGGTGTCCTGAATTCTAACCCCAGAACCCACATAATGGAAGGAGAGAACTGGGTACCAAAAGTTTTCTTCTGATGTGTTCCCTTCCAAACTGAATAAATGTATAAAAGTTTTGAAACATGTATTTAGTAGTTACATATTGAAACAGAGGCTCTCAAATTGCTTTGGATTCCCATTCCTTAGAAAGCAAAAAAATCTTTTTGATTTCTTAATCCTTGCCTATATTTGGTATCAGGAAAGACAATTGAGTAGCAGCCTAACTAAGTCTAATCTAATATGTTAAGTCCATACACTTTTATCCATGTCAAGAAAAGATGCTTGGGTAAGAATGGTATCGTGATCCAACAGTTACTTTCTGTCCTTCTAGTTCTTCCTGTACATGGGACTGTCACACCTTTCCCAAAACATGAAATAAAGTGTATGAAGTCCTTGGCGAAGGTAAGAAATTCTTTATGTAACAGAGAAAAATTAATGATTCCTTGATGTTTTAGTGACTATCACACTTGAAGAGTAAAGTTGATTTGGTGTATTGTGAGCATTAGTTTATTTAGGAGGGAGAGAAACAGAATTATACCAGTTTAATAGAATAGAATATTCATACATGCTATGTCAGGTAGTATGATTGAGTTGGGGAGGGTGTCTTCTGAAGAGCATTGCTCTGCTTTAGATAAAAGCATGTAAATTTCATTAAGAAGCTGATAGTCATATTATCTCTGTAAACTTGAATGTTTATGTAAGGGGGCCCTCTTTTTATACCTTCTAGAGCCTGTGGTTTAGATAGAATTTGAGTATGTTCCCCAAAGATCAATGTGGTGGAAGCTTCCCAGTATGGGGATGTTCAGGTGCTGAGAACTTTAAGACATGAGGATACATACAAATTATTACAGTGCATCATAAAAGGAAATAGTATCACTAGGTAGATACAAAGATGCTCAGCAAAGTTGTGATGCAGCTTAGCTAACCATTAGGGAAGGCCAAGAAAAGCTTACATGATGTGGTGTTTTAGTCAGCAAAAGTGGGAAATATACTAGTTTGTATCATATTGCAGATTTACTGAGGTGTTCTGTGTCAGTATCACATAATATACTAATGCAGAATCTTTCACTTGGTGGCCTTGGCAGTCCTTGGTGCTATTATGCCCTGCCAACAGGTGAACCAAAGAGTTGTGCAAACTGAATTCAACATGATCTTGGCATCTAAGTCATTTTTTTACTGTATATTACAGAAGGAGTCCAGGAACCATCGACACAGTACGTATTGTGGAGTCAATATTTTTAAATACTGTTCTTTTTAAATACTCGTTTTGCCTGGTGCACCACAGTGAGAAAATCCACATGTATAGAATGACAGCTGGTTGTTTAGTTTGAAAAAAAAATGATGCCTCAAGTAAGAAATCGTAGCTGTGTATCTACAGTTGCTGCATCCAGCAGTGACCTCTTTAGTCTGGGATTTTGTGCACAAGGCTGTGTCTAAACCTATTTCATCTAGACACATATCCAAGAAATCCAATGCAATTTCCAGGGAAGAGGTTGTGAAAAAATCAAGATACATAATTTACCTCTAATAGTGGTTTTAAAGATGACCATAGCATGATGCAGTGCCTTCCTACACAGATGAATTAAACCAAGACTCAGAGTATGCTATAAACTCAGAGTATGAATAAGTCAAGACTCAGAGGATCTTTACACAGGCAGTGCAACAACCGCTCTTAACACCATCAAGGGCACCATAATCCCCATGGAAGAGGTTCCAGCTTCCCAACATGTGCCTTCACAAACTCAAAGCTACAGAAATCCCAATCACTGGCATAATGACCACAGAAATCAGAAGGACTGGGCAGGGCAGTTTTGAATATGAGCAGTCTGTAGATGCTTAAGCTCAATGGTGAGTCACATGACTCAGTATCTTATTTCAAACATGTTTTCTGCATAAGGTGTCTACACTTTCACTTCTTTGCTATGGTACGGTTTGACTAAGAGAAGCCAGTATTATAATGTGGGCTGGGGCCTCTAGCCCTGTTGGCTCAGTGCATGATAAGCATGTCCAGGACCCAGAGCTTGATTCCTAGTTCTGTATAGAATGTGTCCTTGGTGGTTCAATCCTATTAATCTTAGTCCTTTAGAAGTGAAGAAAGGGGAAATTTAAGTTCTTTTTTTGCAGAGAGAGTTTGAAGCTAGGCTAGAATAGAGATCTTTTCCTGAAAAAAGAGAAAAATGAAATAAAGAGAAGGTAGGACTCTATGAAATGAAAATACAGAGAAAGGTGCACTCTCAGTGCTGCTGTGCTCATTCCTCTTATCTTAGCTAGAATTGGTAACGACTGTATGGATAGTCAGTGAGGATATCACCTAGAAAATGATGTGAACAGACACCATTTATTATATTACCAGTGCATCAGGCTGCTGTTCTTGTCAGTTTATGGTGTAGGCATAGCCAGGCTTGTCAAGTTGAAGGGAAGTTTCTTTTCAGTCCAACCATCATATAACAACTTGGTTTAGAGTGACTTTAAATCTGAGCATTCCTAAGAAATATGCAAGCATTTTCACCCCGCAGTGTGGTCCATTGGTTAGAGATTCACTCATTGAGGGACATTAGGCAAGTTGAAAATATTGGAGAAAGATCACATATTTCTACATAATGAGGGCCTTCCTAGAGCTTCTTAGGCAAACATTGAAAAATAAAAATACATTCTCTTTTATCTATGAGTCAACTTAACCCCAGGCTAGACTCATTCATATATAGCTGACTCTGTTGACATGTAACAGATAACACAGAGCAATTCTGTAGTATATGTGCTTTTACTTGAGGTTTAACATGTGTGTGTGTGTGTGTGTGTGTGTGTGTGTGTGTGTGTGTGTGTGTAAGGATGGATGGATAAATATATACTTGTATCAGACTGAGAATCCTCATAGGTTATCAAGCATTTAGTATCCTGGGGGAGAAAACACTCAGAAATAAGGTAGTGCATGAATTTCATTGTGTTTATGTTGCTCTAAGAGAGATTTTGATTCTGCTTATCTGGTACAACTCCAATGTAATATAGTCATGTTGCTCTTCTTTTTGCATTGTCACACTGACTTGAATTTAGAACTTTCATACACCATTAGTGTAATGAAGACTGGAGTGTACAGCACACTCAGTGATCTTCCCAAAACACTACTGAGACCCTGGTGACAGTGTCATGAGATGGAATGGACAAAAACAGAACCATTACTGGTTTTCTGGTTTTTTTTTTCGGTTTTCTCATGTTTTTCATGAAACTGACATAACTGTGTCTGTTGTGAATGCATTCCTAGTGTCCAATATCTCGAGAAAAAGCCATCAGAAGCACACTGTTGTTCCTCAGAATGGTGAAGAATCTAAAATCAAATCTGACACTTCCATGAAAACATCAAAAAGTGAAACAGAAGGTACTATGGAAATGCAATAATTTTATTGAATTGTATTTCATAGTTGTAGCTCATATGCTGTACATGAAAAAAAGAGAAACTGATGTCAAGCTTAGCCAGTAGTATCCTATGTAGGTAATGTTAATTTGCACAGGTCATCATTTGAAATTCAACCACAGAATTTAAAAATGAATTTAAAGTCCGTCTTTCTTCTCCTTGAGTAGTAAGAAACAGAGAAGTTACTCATTTCCTCTTTAAGGACCTCTATTATCTTAAAGTTGGTTTTAAGATCTTTTTCTTGTGCTTCAGCTGTGTCTTGAGTGTTCAAGGTTTGTTGTAGTAGGGTAGATGGATTCTGGAGGTGACACATAGCCCAGGTTGCTCCTAGTTGTGTTCTTATGCTGGTACTTAGGCATCTTAGTTTGTAGTTCTTAAGGTTTAGGTGCTGGATTCCTAGGTTTGTGTTTAATGGATGAATGTTTTGTTACTTGGTTTCTTTATCTTCTCTGGTCTTCTGTGTTTTGTGGCTTTTTGTTCAACAGGAAGGTCTCTGCCCAAAGTTGGTGCTGGGATTCTGGTGGCTGCATTGGCATTTGGTCTAGTAGAGAATCCTCTTCTGGGTTGGGGGCTGGGTCTTGGAGATTGTTCTTCTGGGTGTTTTATATGGCCTGATCTAGAGCAGGGTCTGCCTGTCTGGTCTCCTAGATAGGTTGTATGGTCAGTGCTTGGGCAAGAGCTGTGTGCCTGAGTTGGCTTCTGGGCTGTTATCCTGGAGCTGGCTTTATCTGTCTGCACCAGGGAGGGGCTATCTGTCCAAGTTTGTCCCTGGAATTCAGAAACAGTGTCCAGAAGGGGGCCTGAGGATTGGGGGGGAGCAGAGGAGGTAGTTTTGGGTTTGGGAGCTGGACTGGACAGGTGTACGGGGAGGGGTCAGGGGCTGGTTTTCTCTGTCTGTGCCAGGGGAGGGGCTGTCTGCCAGAGTCGGTCTCTGGAACTCAGGATCTGTTCCCATGGGGCTGGCTTCCTCTGCCTGATTTCCTGGAGGTATCTTGCTTTGCCTGTTCCAGGGGAGGGTCTATGTGACAGAGTTGGTCCTTGGAATTCAGAAGCAGTTCCCAGGTATGGGGAGTTGGAGGATAGAGATAGTTTGGGGCTTTAGGGCTGGGAAGGCAGTCAGCAGCAGCCCAATCATCTTGTTCAATAGGTTTAGTCACATGTACTAAGTCCATGCACTTTTCCCCAAAGCAAGCAAAGATCCTATGTAAATAATAAACAGTATTGTGAGCTAACAGTCACTTTCTGTCCCCCTAGTGTTACCTGAATGCACTGACAGAGCAATTTCAGCAATGGACAAAAAAAAAGCCACCATTGAGGAGGGTGAAGGTAAGAGGGCTTTTCCTTTCTTTAAGGTAGAAAGCTTACCTCAGTGGTATCCTTGTATTTCAGTGGGTATCACATTTGAATCTTGAAACTGGTCAGGTGCATCAAGAGATTTACAGAGTTTATTTAGAAAGAGGAAGGAATGGAACAAACCAACTTGCTCTTGATTCAAGACAGCATACATTACAATGTGGCACAACTTTATGTCCTGCTTTATAAATAATCCCTCCCAGGTGGGTGCCTCAAATTCACAATAATCCTCATGTTTTAAAGGTCATATCAGCTGAACACTCAACATCTGCATACAGATACATGAAGCTTCTAAGACATCAAACTTTGTATCATGTACTCAAATTCTTTCTAAACCATAGGCCCTAGAAAATATCTTAGTGAAAAATACAGGTTTTTATAGATGGTATGTGATGTAGGTTAGGGAACCCTAGGTAGAGGCCAGACAGGTTTGGCTGATCTGCCTTTGAATCAGAAAAAGCTTGAGAAGTACTAGGTTTTGTCACAAAGTACAGAGTCCCAGATCTTCTGTGACAGTCTCAAGTAATGTATCCTATTAATATAGTCTCCACTTGAATGTTCTTTTCTATCCTGATTGCAATTACACTGTGTCAATGGATAAACAAAAACCTTTGCAAGCATTACTCAGCATGATCATGAAGTTAAATATTTTCTTTTCTATCAGGTGCAGGAGGTGTCTCGGAAAAAACGCAAAAATGGTATGTATTGTGGAAAACTTTCTAAGACACTTTTTAGAAAGGAATTGTGTGACACTGGTCGTCTTCTTTCTGATCTACCACAGTGATCTAAAATGCTAACTACTAACTAGTAATGAGTATTGTGGGTTTAGTTGTGTTTTTAAAAAAAGGAACAAGAGGAGGAGGAGGGAGGAGGAAAAATAGAAGAAGAAGAAGAAGAAGAAGAAGAAGAAGAAGAAGAAGAAGAAGAGGAAGAGGAAGAGGAAGAGGAAGAGGAAGAGGAAGAGGAAGGAGAAGAGGAAGAGGAAGGAGAAGAGAAAGGAGAAGGAGGGGAAGGAGAAAGGAGAAGGGGGAGAAGGGAGGAGAAAGGAGAATAAGGAGAGAGAAAGGGGGAGAAAGAGGAGGTAGAAGAGAAGAAGAAGAAAAGTAAAAAGTTAGATATATCTGTGGTCCTTATGTTTATCATTCATACCTTTGGTTTGTTTGGTGTATTGTGCTTTCAAATTGTATCTAAATATTTTTTTCCCCAAGAACATCATGGCATTTATCCAACCCAATTTCCGGTGACAAGTTGGTAAATTGAAAAATCAGAATACAATTTATCTACAAAAATATTTTCAAACTTAGCCACAGCCATGCTGGGCCAGGTATATTCTTCTATGCTCATCTTCAGAAGTAGTGAAGAGATTCTTTAGCTATGCATCTCAAGATCTACTTTTACCCTACCCACGTCACAATAATCTGCATGGAAGAGTTCTAGCTTACAGTATCTACCTGCAATGAGGCAAATCTACAGGGATCTCAAATACTATCATGATTGCTGCAGTAGTTAGAAGTCCATTTCACCAGGCAGCCGATAGTCACAGTCACAGGTAGAGAATCACACACTTCTTTTCACATTACAGAGCCTGAAAATGAAACACAGAACATGGGAAACTGAATCCCAACTGGGTTTTTCATAGACATAGTTCATTTCAGTAAGGGCTTAAGGAAAGCTTTAAAGGAGTTGACAGTATTAGTATGACCACAAAAAGCAATACAATTTAGGCACAGTGTCAACTAAGAACACCAGTCACTACCTGGATGTTTATCTGTGCTATCTATTCTTTAGAGAATATAGTTGTCTTTTTTTTTGAGATAGCTTTACATTGTGTATACATGACTATACTAGAACTATCTACATATATACCATATGTACCTTTCTGGCCTGGGACTCAACACAGCTCCACCTGCCTCTGCCTATAGAGTTACTGTTATTAAAGAAGTACACTACTGCGCCCAATAAGAATGTACCTTTAAAAGTGGGGTATATTCTATACTTGAGGAGTTTTTCTTCTCAGTGCTGGTCGGTCTCTGTTTTGAGTGTGAGAACTGAGTATATAATGTTCAGCAGTGAACCCCATGACTCAGTATCATTATTTCAAAAGTGTTTTCTGCATAAGGTGTCTACACTTTCACTTCTTTGCTATGGTACGGTTTGACTAAGAGAAGCCAGTATTATAATGTGGGCTGGGGCCTCTAACCCTATGGCTCAGTGCATGATAAGCAAGTTCAGGACCCGGAGCTTGATTCCTAGTTCTGCATAAAATGTGTCCATGGTGGCTCAATCCTGTTAATCTTAGAGCTTTAGAAATGGAGGAAAGGGAAATTTAAATTCTTTTTTTGCAGAGAGAGTTTGAAGCTAGGCTAGAATAGAGATCTTTTCCTGAAAAAAGAGAAAAATGAAAATAAAGAGAAGGTAGGACTCTATGAAATGAAAATACAGAGAAAGGTGCACTCTCAGTGCTGCTGTGCTCATTCCTCTTATCTTAGCTAGAACTGGTAACGACTGTATGGATAGTCAGTGAGGATGTCACCTAGAAAGTGATGTGAACAGACATCATTTATTATATTATCAGTGCACCTGGCTGCTGTTCTTGTCAGTTTATGGTGTAGGCATAGCCAGGCTTGTCAAGTTGAAGGGAAGTTTCTTTTCAGTCCAACCATCATATAACAACTTGGTTTAGAGTGACTTTAAATCTGAGCATTCCTAAGAAATATGCAAGCATTTTCACCCTTCAGTGTGGTCCATTGATCAGAGATTCACTCATTGAGAGCCACTAAGGCAGGTTGAAGATAGTAGGGGAAGACCACAGCTTCTTAGGTAAACAGTGACGGAAAAATACACCCATATTCTTTACTGTCCATGAGCTAACCCAAACCCAAACCCCATCCTAGAGTTACTTGCTGAATCTTTTGCACTGGACAGATACAACAGAGCATGCATGCAATATATGTACATTCCCTTGAGGGTTGGCTTATATAGATATATACTTGCATATTCATATATTTTGGAATGATGTCTCATCGTGAGTCATATATTAAACATCCTGGTAAAAACCACTCAGAAGTTGGGGTTGCATAAATTTCACTGTTTCTGTTGTTCTAAACAAGATTTGATGCTGCTTATTAGATACAACAGCCACATAGCATAACATAGCCATGCTGCTCTTCTTTTTACATAGTCACATTGACATGAGTTTAGAACATTACTACACCATCAGTGTAATTGGGACTGGAGTGTACAGTGCACTCAGTGATCTTTGTACACCACCACTGACACTCTGATGATGATGCCTAAGGAATGGTCATAAGATGGAATGTACAAACATAGAACCTTACTGGTTTCCTCTTTTTCTGACATTAAGCTGACATAACTGTGTCTGTTGTGAATGTATCCCCAGTGTTCAAAATCTTGAAGAAACTCTGTCAACAGAGTGCTGATTTTCCTAAGGATGCTGAACAAACTCAGGTCAAACCTGGCACTTCTGTAGAAACACCGCAAAATAAAATGGAAGGTACTGTGGAAATTCAATAATTTCATTGAATTATATCTCGTAGTTGTAGATCATGCTGTATGATACATGAAAAAAAAGGAGAAACTGATGACAGGCTTAGCACTAGTGTCCTATGTAGATAATTTGCACAGGCCATCATTTGAAATTCAACCATAGAATTAAAAATATGAATTTAAAGTTCATCTTTCATTCCCACTGAGTAACAAGAAACAGAGGAAAGATGAGCTTAATCTTGTCTGAGTTGTCATCACTTCACCTGGTACAAGCAGGAATGAGTGAAGCACCCTATTACTTTCTCTCAGAAACCAGTACTATAATGAATTTAGTGTAAACAGTTTCCAGAATAACCTGGTAATTGTTAGAAGTATCAAGAGTGAGCAATTCTGGCCTGATCCAATGGGAGTAGGTCCATGGAGTGGTATGTTACACTCTGTTCTTGGAATGCTTAAGGGAGTAGGAAAAAAACAGCAGAGACGAGGAAATAGCAGAAGCTTTCCGTGCTTTGCCTCTTTCGAAGACATGATGGTAAGTAGTGCCCAATTTCAGTATTCTTTGTTTTTGCCTCTGTCATTTGAAGGCAGTCTTTGACATAACACCTAACACTGTTCAGACCATGTCATTGCCAAATCCCCAAGCCTGTGATTGTGCCTGGTAGCTCTCCATGGAAATTGTGCCTAAGATACTTTCCTAATTTGTTTGATGAAATACTCTGACAAAAACACACTAAAGGAGGGTTTGTCTTGCTATACTATCATGAGTATGGAGTGCATACTTGCTAAGAAACCAGAGATGCTGGACCTTGAGGCAGAGTTCCAATGCAACAGGAGTAAAAAAAAGGAGTGGCTACGCTCAACTTGCCTTTTCCTTCATACACCATTCTGGATCTCCGTCCAAGGAACAATGTCACTAACAGTGGAGCAGTTTGCTACCTTGGTTAACCTTATCAAGATAATGCCCCACAAGCATTCACATGGACCTTTATCAACTTGACATTTGAGAGTAACCACCATAGTGCCCACAAACTATTGTGGCCATTTTGGCATTTTATTTTATGGTAGAGCCAGTCTCTCTGGTGAGGGACAACCCTTTCTTGTGCACTAAAATGTACCTATAGATAAAGGTGTCTTACTCTGTGGTCCTGATGATGTAGATTAGAATAAGCAGATCCTGTCCCAAAGGTCCCTTGGCACTTCTGTAGTAGTCCTTTATTGGTCCTCTCTTCACTGTTTAGTCTGTTTAAAGTACATTCATGGCTTAGAGTGCTAAATACCTGGCAGGGTTCTATACTCAGGCCTCATTGCAACACTAGTAATGTCTGTTCAAGTAAAGGCCTAACGTATGTCATTAGCTTAACTTTGCAGTCCTTATCTTGGACTAGCATGCTGGTGATTGAGATAAGGGAGTTTAGAGGCCCACCATCCATCTTGGACTCTTTGACCTAATGGATGAGAAAGAATCTGTCCTCAGGCCTATCCTCAGTGCTTTTGAGGCATTCTTGGTTCAGTCTCCAAGAGGCAGAGGCTTGGTTTGAGAGTTCTCTTAAGACACTGCCCATGTTTTTAGGGATAAAGAATATGGACACTTGGGGAATTTGCTCTTCTGGTACCCCTGTGATAGTAGGATATGTCTGTCCTTTATTTTGAGGGCTGATGATACCCAAGCAGTGGACGTAATCAGCTTGACAAAGATCCTGGTTTTTCCCTTGCTGGGAATCTGAAGCCCACCAACTGTTTTGTCCCTTTCTCATCTTTACTGTATGGTGACAAAAGCCACTCATAAATAATATTGTCTATTTGGCCTAATACTTTAAACTCAAATCAATTACTGAGTTGGCTAGGAAAGGGACAGTACATCTCTGCTTTAAGTAATTGTAAACTAACCTTCAAGTTTTGGCATGTGAGAACTATTCATGCTTTCAGTAGACATATCATAAAAACTTTTTCTTGGTTACCCTGACCTTCCCATGGGAACAGAGTCATAGTTGAGATCAGAAATGAAGAGTCTAGACAGTAGGCCAGGAAGCTTGAAAAAACAGATAATTCACCCCTGAATTCCTGTCTCTTTAACAATGAGTATGCAGACCAAGGATCAGCTATTCATTAATAAACTATTGTGTTAAGATTACTCACTAAAATTAACCTTGAAGATCAGAGGTCTGCAGCTGGGAGGGGATGAACACTCTTGCATTGGTTGCTTTTTTGATGAATGCTTGACATAAGCAGCCTGAAGTGTTTTGCCAAGTTAGTTAAAGTCTGTGTGAATGAGGGAAGCTTTGTAATTTTTTCCCCAAGGTGCACATTGTTCTAATTCTTAATTTTTCTAAGTTTTAATTTCTTTAATTTTTATTATTAAAATAAACTCTTTATCATACATAAGCTGTGTTCTATGCGAGACTTAAAAGCACCATAAGTGTATCGTATTTTGTCCCAGTAGAAAAATGAACTGCTGCGTTCATTTTTCTTAATCTCTCTTAATTTTCCTTCAACGGTTCATTTTCTTCTGTGGAGAGTTCGTGGAACTGTATTGTGGGCGAAGACCGGTCAGTAACTCACATAGAGATGCTGTTATTACTTGAATCTGTCACTCTTGACATGGTCTGACTTGTCTCATCTTTTCTGGGAACATGAGATTGTAACATAAGGAGTCTATTTCCTCTAAGTTTCTTCAATATAGCTTCTTCAGTAGGCTCATGGCCTTTGCTTATCAAAAATGTGTCTACTTCTCCTGGATTTTCTCATTGGGTGAGTAACTTTGGTTCCAATTATAGGCTATGCCTGTAGGTTTAATACACAGTGTCTATTGACTGTAAAGTCAGGCTCCTGCTTCTGCCTGTGTGTGTCAGAGACACAGGATTCTACTTCTAACCCATACCTTTCAATCTCCCTTCTCATTGCCACTTGCCCCCATCCTTCTCCAACCACTTCCTGCTCTTTCTAATCGCCATGTTGACTCTGGACTGTATGCCCAGCAAGCCATGGAGGCTTACATGGAGGCCGTTCTACCTGTTACCTTACTGTTGATGCTGCCTAGAACACAATGTCCAGACAATGTGATCTAACCCAAGGCATATGCCCAGCCTTAGTCCCATGGTCTTTTTTGTATTCACCAATGGTATCTCCCTCACAAAGCTCATGAGACCGACAAGATCTCTTGGAAAGAGCTGAACAGAACTCTTCTGAGAGCAACATGCCTCAGTTGAATCTAGTATGTCATTTAGATAAGATCTTTCCTACTTGTACAAAAATATATCCTCATTTTTCCTCCAGGTCTTCCTTTTGCCTTAGTTTTCATAGGGAGATAGTCCAGCAGCAGCAGAACCATCTTGCTCACTAGGTTTAGTCACATGTACTAAGTTCATGCACTTTTACCCACATCAAGTAAAGTCCAGTGTAAGTAATAAACAGTTCCATAAACTGACAGTCATTCTCTGTCCCCCTAGTGTTATCTGATAAGGCTGATAATGCAACTTCATCTGTTGACCAAGAAAATCCACCAGGGAAGATGAAGGTAAGAGGGACTTTCCTTTCTCTCAGGCAGAAAAGTTACATTAGTATCCCCTGTGTTTTAGTGGTAATCACATTTGAATCATTAAACTGATCAGGTGCATCACATTTTAAAAGTCTCATGTTTTAAAGATCTTACCAGATGAACACTCAACATCTACACGCTAGACACATTAAGCTTCCAACACATCAAACTTAAGGCCACATACTCAAATCATTCCCACCGTAGACCCCAGAAGCAGAAAGTGTCTTAGTGAAAATACAAGTTTTCATAGATGGTAAACCTTCAGTAGAGGCTAGAGTGGTTTGACTGATTTGCTTTTGAATCATAAAGAAGTATGAAAGATACTAGCTTTTGTCACAAAGAGCCCAAAATCTTCTGTGTCATCATCAAATAATGTATTCATTAATATATTCTCCCTTTAACTGCTCTTTTCTATTCTTATTGCAACTATAATATGTTAGTGAATAAACCAAAGATCTTTGAAGACGTTACTCAACATAATCTAAGCTTTAAAATATTTTCTTTACTTTCAATTGCAGGTGGTATCTAAAAAAGGCAGACATGGTATGTATTGTGGAATTACTCTCTAAGACACATTTTAAATGAGAATTGTGTAAATATGGGTTATCTTTTGTCTGATGGAACACTGTGATCTAAGCTACTTACTGGTAATGAGAATTGTGGGTTTAGGTGGTTTTGTTACTTTGTTTTTTCTTTGTTTTTTAAAGGAAACACCATCCTAAGTAACGTATCATGGCCATGTGTCTATGGTTGCTGTGTTCAACTGTGACTCCTTTAGTTATTTTGCAGTTTTGTTTATCAAGTCATCTCTGAATCTTTTCCCCAAGAAAAATATCCTAATTACTCAACCCAATTTCTAGTGACAAATTTGTTAAATTGAAAAATTAGAATACAAGTTATCTACAAAAATTTGTGTTCAAACTTCATCAAAGCCATGAAGCATATATGTCATATGTTTGTATTTACAGATGAACAAACCTGAGTTTAGAGATAATTATGAGGCACTTTAGCTATGTATCTCACAAGCCACTTCTTACTCCTTCAAGAGCACAATAATCCCTATAGAAAGAAGTGTTTCAGCTTCTAGTGTTTTTCTGCAATAAGGCAAATGTACAGGGATCCTGAACACTTCCAGGACTGCTGCAGAGGTCAAAAGACTGAAGTAGTTTTATTCATCAGGTGGCATACAATCACAGTTTTGAAAGACGAAGAAGCACACATACTTTCTTTCAGGTGACAGAGCCTGAAAATGAAGTATAGTACGTGAGACAGTGAAGTGTGATTACAACTGGGTTTCTCATAGACATGGCTCATTCCGTAAGAGCTGAAGAAAATCTTTGCAGATTCAAAATCATCATCATGGGCACAAAGAGCCACACAATTAAGGGAAAGTGTTTACTAAGAACTCAAGTTATTATTTGTTTAATGATCTGTGCTGGATTATTATTTCAGCAGTACCTTTAGATTTTTATGTCTTATTTTTACTGTTAATAAAATCTTATCTTCATAATTTTATGCAATGTATTTTGACAAATTCATCCCTCATGACTCTTATTGTTCTCAGATCCACTTTCCCTTTTCACCTTTTCCCAAATTCATATCCTTTAAAAAATAACTTTATAGTCCAAGTTATGCTAAACGTAAACTCAAATGTGTAGGGGCATCCACTGGTGCTGGGTTGACCTTCCAGGGGGCCACACCTTTGATTAAAACTGTCTCTCCTTCACACTGAAGCCATAAACTACCGATAGCTTCTCAGTTAGCAGTTGCCTATTCCATGTTTGCTCTCAGTGGATTTATATAATCAGCAGGAAGAATGTCACTGGATATCACTCTGTCCACATTGGTGTGTCTGCATGCTGAGGCTTTTGCCAGAGAGGTGATGTGCTAAGTGAAGCTATTGTAGACTAGAACACGTAGCTTCATTAGCTTTGTACATACCTATCATGTCCATCATCCCCACGCACTCCAAATACTGTACTCATGATAGTGCAATCTGCAATCCTTGGTTTAGAGTGGTGGATGAGGGAAAGTCATAAGTTCAAGATCATTTTTTTATACAGTGAATTGTAAGCCGGCCTAGGCTAGAGGCCTTTCACAAAAAAAAGCAAATAATCAACAAATACCAAAAAATAATAAAATAAAATAGAAGAGGTTGGACTGAATCAATTGCTCCTATAAGGTCTTTTGATGGAAGGAGAGTTTGTAGGAATTGACTTGGCCCTTGGTAGGTTGACCAAAACCCAAAGGTTAGCCACATGCCCATGAATGTGATCACGACTTGGTGGGTTATTTAGGGAAAATAAAAAGAACATGAAGTTCTTTCTTTTTTTTTTTTTACATGAAGTAAGTAATGGAGAGATCAGAATGGAACCAGGAGGAGCTAGGGTGATGAGTGGGGATGAATATGATCAAAAGGTGTTTAAAGAGTTCTCAGAGAATTAAGAAAAAGTTTTATTAAGAATGTTGTTGGGGCAGTAGTGCACAGATATGATGCACACTTACTATTTGTGCAGCCAACTGCCTTTCTCTTATTTGTTCCAACATAGAGAGTGGTTACATCATGAAGCCCCAGATCCCTTTTCAAGTCAGTTCATGTTGAGGGTTTATATAGGATTGCCCAATTGAAGGAAATTTTCTTTTTTGTCCAACTTACATTTGACAAATTAATTTAGAATAACTTGGAATCTGAGTCATCACAGGAGTTTTGCTAGCAGAAGTAGTGCTCAGTGTGAATACCTGATGCTGAGGTATCAGCATCAGTTGCCGAGAGGCCTTTGCTGTCAGAATGAAGATGTTGGAGAAAGGCTTTATTTGCTAATCCAGAGATGACTTACAGCTTCTTTTGAAGGAAATTCATAATTCGAGTCAGGGTTATTTCTATCAGGGAATTTTTCAGAACATCATGGATATAACCAATATGGTACCCCGCTTTTTAGGGAAATACACAGCTTTTTACCTTCCAAACTCACTTAAGTGATACCATGTGTTCTGCATTAGCTGTAAAGTATCCTGGATAGGCAAAGAATGAAAAGTAAGCCACCATTGGCCACTGTCCTGTAGCCAACTTAACACTTATTCAGGATCCACTCATTCCTGTCTAGTTGAATACTCATATTTCACAGACATCATAGGGCCCTTGTGCAGCTTTTCCTTATGATTTAACATTATGTTTATGTTTATACTGATAAGATTCCTAGGGGTCCTTATGAAATTTTTAGTTTGCAAACAGACGGATTGCATGAATTTTGCGGTGTCACGAGGCTTTAAATGGGATTTGAATGCTGCCCATCTGGCCCCACACCAACACAACATGGTCATATTGCTCTTCTTTCTCTATTGTCACATCTGCATTAATTTAGACTTTACCTACACCATCATGTGATGCATAATTAATTGCACACTGAACTCAGTGATCTTCCTGAAGCAGCATTTTAATTACAATGACTTGCCTGAAAACAAATGAGAGCAAATGTATAAACACACAACTATTAAAGTTCCCTCTGTTTGCCACGAAGCAGACATAACTCTCCTGTTGTTTCTCAGTGTCTGCAGTCTTAAAGAAAATGTCTCGAAGAAGATCTGTGGTCCCCCTTGAAGCAGAAAAACCTCAAGTCCTCGCTGGTACCTCCAAAGCAACACCACACATCAAAACAGAAGGTACTGCGGGAATTCAGCAATTATGTTCAATTATGTATAACTGATGCCCTTTACGTTGTGCACTATATGTAAATCTATGGAGAAAATTTGCTGTAGCTTTTAATATGTGGTTAATGTTACTTTAACTATCTCATTAGGAGAAATGCAACCACAGTATTTAAATACACAGTTAAAGGCCTCCTTTGCCTTTCATTAAGTAATGGCAAGCCAGAGGAAAGCTGAGATTTACCTTGTATGAGTATGGTTTCATGTGAGATAGGCATGAATGGATGAGCCACCCTCTCAGTCACTTTGTCTCAGACTTGGAAGGTGCAGATGTAGAAAGTTTCAAGAGTGATTATGCTGAGTGTCCAAAGTCTCAAGAATGAGGATGAAATTCTGTTTAGATAAATTTATTCCTATTCAGGTCTATTGGGAGAGGGTGCTATTAGTGGCCATCTTACACCTTGCGCTTCTGGGGCTAAGTGAGAGGGAAAGATCAGTAAAAACACATATGTGTATATGTGAACAAAGTAAGACATCTTGGTCAATAAAGAGGACTAATGAGAATGGGGGATGAGAGGAGAAGGTGGGTAGGTGGGTACAGTTCACATACACTATATTTTTGTATGCAAGTGTCCCTATAAAAGCAGTAGTGTGTGATAGGATGATGATACCATGCCAAGTGAAAAGGATATGTTTTCTAACTCTGATTTCTATTCAATGTTACTTTGAATTTGAGACATATGTTAATTTTGCTCTTTTATGTGTAGTAATTCCATAAATGTTGGTACTTGATACTTGATATCACTCTTGTCAGGTATACCAGCTTGATCTGCTAACTCAACATTGAACTTAAAACTTTGGAATTTGTGATTGGTTCTCTCACTTTATACTTTGGCTACATCCTCTGATCATGTGAATTTAGGAAATGCCATGCTTCCTTTATGTCTTTAGATATGGCTTGCAGAGTTGTGTTATTATGTGCAATTGTCTTGAGTATTTATGTAGCAGTACTCCATGATCTTTTACCCTCAATTTATGGAAAGAGAAAGGAAAAATAGAAATTCTTCACCTCTTTTGCAAGCGGCCTTGATATAGAATGAAAGAAAGATAGAAATCTTCAGAGCCTCTTTTTAGGCTGTCCTAAGCTTGAAGACTTGAGGACTAACTGACAGTGAGTCAGACTAGCATCTCAGCTCATGATCTATAAACTCAATCTCTCCAACCTTTGCTCTTTTAGGATTTATCACAATAACTAATGACAGCAACCCAACCAATGAACCACCAACCAATGCTCACAACAATTCTTAGGACTACAGACTTTTTACACCCTAAGTCAAAAGTTTCCATCTACCAATTCAACACACAATCCCCAAAACAAGTTACAGGTGCCAGAACAACTGGATATAACCAAACTATAGCCACCTGCATCAGGCATTTCAAACCAGACTTGTAAACAACTATACCACTGCTGGGGCAGGAACACAAACCTAATCCAAATGCCATTTTGCATTTTTATAGAGACCAAAATAACAAAACCTTTTTCCAAGTGTTTTCTACATATTTACTCAGAATTTTTCCCAGACTCTCCTGAGCATCAATAGCTGAAATTAATCAAGCCTTACATTGTATTGTGTTTTATATGGCTATAACACATACATATTCTCCACATCCCCTAAAGAATACTGACAATACTCAGCATGGTATAATAAAATATAATACATGATATGCTTGCTGTATTTCTTAGGGAACAATGCACACACAACATAGACAAAGTTTTTCTCAGATAACTATCTTACTCACTTACTTACTTACTTACGCAGCTCATCTTACTAAATTTTCCCAAGTAAAATGTATACATTATCATGAACAAAAGGCTGTACATTTAACAATAAATGCTGAATCAGCATGTGTGTATTGGTAAAGGTTGAAAAATAGGCCACAGGAAGTGTCAATTGTTCCCTGCTTCAAAACAATCTCAGGAAGTGACTGTAGTGTGTAGCTTAATCATAAAGCTTATTTTATTAGAAAAGATGGGTTGGGTTAGTGCATAATGGCATTTTCAGCCAAACCAGCTGACCTACCAGCAGTTGGACCCCAGAACTCACATGTTGGAAGGAGAAAGCCAGACCCCTGAAGAGCTCCTCTAAACTTCACCTGAACACAAACATCCATGGTTTCCATCAACCAGAATAAATGCAATACATATTTTGAAAGATTTATTTATTCTTTACACAATGAAAGAGATTCTTTCCAATTGATTTTGATTCCCATTGTCTAGAAAACTGAAAGCTCTGTTCCTCATTTATTTTAATTATTTGCTGCACCATAATTTGTTTTCCTGCAATATAATTCACAGTTCTGGAATGAGGCAGCAGTGGGCAAAGCATGCTCAGTAATTAGGTCTACTCACATGTACTAGCCTCACTTACTTCTACAGACATCAGACAAAAATCCCTGCAGTAATCAAAAACAGTACCATGTGTTGACAGTTACTTTCTGTCCTTTTAGTGGTACCTAAAAATGCTGACACTGCACCTTCCCCAAGGGAAGAGAGACAGTCACCAGCAAGCATGGTGAAGGTAAGGAGGCCTTCCCTTTCTCTAAAATATAGGAATGTTTTTTTATCCTCCAATGTTGTAGTGAATATGATGTCTCATTAACAAACAAAAAATACAGGTGCATCATGGGTACTAAAGAGTTTTCTTAGGAAGAAAGGAAATGGAATTGTCCCAGCTTGTTCCTGATTGAACATAAAAGTTTGCAGCATTGGAGGAAGCTCCACATGTCCAGTGTGGGGACATGTCCTGAGTGGTAAAACTTTTCACACATGAAGATTAGTGTAAATATTTGAGGCCCCATTGTAGAAGAGATTAATCTTACAGTCAGGTTACAAAGATGCTCAAACATGTTGCATTATGACTTAGCAAGCTCTCAGTAGAGATTAAACAGATAATGTTACCTAATCTGGCCTTTGAACCAGCAAAAGTGGGAATTGACACAAACTATACAGTCCCAGTTTTTCTGTGCTACCAACACATAACGTACTAATACATAAGACTCTTGACCATTTTGATTGGCATTATACCATATTGACATGTGTTCCAAAGACCCATGCAAACAGAATCCAACATGATCTATAACTCATACTATTTTTCCTTTTAATTTCAGGTGGATTCTAAAAAACGCAGATACAGTATGTATTTTAGAATCTCTTGATACATTTTAGAAACAAATTATATAAATACTAGGTTTCCTTACTGTATAATGCAACAATGTGACCCAAACCACATATTGGGAAGAACTTGGATTTCGGTTTTTTTAAAAAAGTCATACGGTAAGTTAAAAAAAAAAAAAAAACAACAGAACATTTGTCTACAGCCACTGGATTCAGGTATGATCTCTTTAGATTGCTTGAGATATTGTGTATCACTGTGTCTAAATCTGTTTTTCCCCAAGTTAGGTATCCTAATTACCCAGTCCAATCTCCAATGACAAACTAATGAATTAGAAAATTAGGATATATACTTTACCTACAAAATATGTGTTCAAACTTCATCACCCATGGTGCATTTATTTGTTTGTGTGCTACTCAACTGAAGAATAAAGCAGGTAAGTGATGAGATCATTTATGCAGACCCAGCGACACTTTGTAGCCTAAGAACAGTAACCCCTAATTAGATTCCAGCTTCCTAGCATCTACCTACAATAGGACAAAACTGTGGAGCTCAAGACACTGTCATGACTATCGCAGTTGGCAAAAGCCCAGGGCATTGCTTCTCCCCGTCTGCCTGCAAACTTTCACAAACGCGAAAAGTAGAAAACCCCACATGCTTCTAGTCAGATCACAGATTCTGAGAATGGGAGATAGATACTGCATTGTGAGGGGGAGTAGGTGCTTTTCACTTAGGTTTTTACTGTCCATGACTCTTTCCAGGATTATATATTGTCTCATTGGCATAAATTTAGACTTTACCTGCACACTCATGTAGTGCCTGATTGTACAGTGCAATCAGTGATTCTCCTGAAGCTCCATTCTCACTCTGATGACAGTACCTAGAAACAAACAGCCAGATCAAATATATAAACACTCATCAGTTGTTAGTTTTCTCCATTTTTTTCTGTCATGAATCAGACATGACTTCCTGTTATAAATGTATTCCCAGTCTCCTCAGTCTTCCGAGGAATTTGTCAGAAGAATGTGGTTGTCCCTCAGAATGTGAAGGAGGCCTCCATTGTTGAAGCCACTTCTTCAGAAATAGCACAAATGAAAATGGAAGGTACTGTGGGAATTTTGTAATTGTATTCAATCATGTATGTTACTTAAAATTATTTTGTTCCACATATAAATCTATTGAGAATTTTAGCAGTGATTTTTATATGTGGATAGTGTTCATTTATCTAGTCTTCAATGTAAATACAACCATAGAATCTAAAAATGCATTTACTATCACCTTGGTTCTCATTCAGTAACATGAAACAGGGAAATACTGAGGCTAATCCTGTATAAGTCACTGTGACTTCCCCTGGTATAGACAGGAATGGGTGAACCAACCTCTCTAACATTTTCTCACATGTGGTGCTGATGGATCAAAGCTCTTGTATCTCAAAGAGACCTGGTAAATGTCCA
Organism: Cricetomys ansorgei; assembly: GCA_026225945.1. Classification (NCBI taxonomy): domain Eukaryota; kingdom Metazoa; phylum Chordata; class Mammalia; order Rodentia; family Nesomyidae; genus Cricetomys; species Cricetomys ansorgei. The sequence goes on from JAMJFZ010004017.1 coordinate 25,080, forward strand.
GTGTATCAAAACTGGACATTTGTGATATTCAAATGAGGGTGAGATTCAACTAAGAGAATGGCATTCTTGATCAGATCCAATGCACAAAGATTCCAGCAGTGGTCATGTTATATCCTCTGCTTGGGAGAGTAAGAAAGTAGGAAAGATATCAATAAGGACAAGGAAAATGAGAGGTTTCAGTGCCTTTCCTCCTTCAATGGCACAGTAGGAAGCAGCATCTTGTGAAACTGTGCTCTAGCAATTGAAGACAGTATTTCCTAGGACATTTTTAAGGCCTGTTTTTTTAATTTAATATCTTGAATAATTTCTTTCCTGGAAATGTATACAGTATATTCTGATTTTGATTCTCCTCCAAGATTCTCCCCACCTCACCGCCCATCTAACTCCATACCTTCTCTGTCTCTCTCTTTAGAAAGGAAGCAGCCAAATTTAAAAAGAAACCCAAAACTTAATGAAAAAGCACAAGAAACACACACACACACACAAGCCATATAAACACAAAATCATAAACCATGATATGCTTGCAAAAGAACAGTTGGATTTTACAAATGCCCAAACAAACCAGTATGAGGCAAAAACGAAATCTACAAAACCCTCAAATGTGGCTAATATACCCAGGGAGACTCTATTGGAGAAAACTGAGTTTTCTTTTGCAAGAGGCTGTCAATTGAAGATGGCTTCATGGTTAGGAATGGGAGCTCCTGTCCACTTCCCCTTCTCAACACTGGAACCCTGTCATGCTGGAACCTGAGTGTGTTACCACATCCCCTGTGAGCTCGTATTTCCTTGATGGAATCCAACATTGTCTCATGCAGTCTTCCTATATCCTCTTCCACATACCTCCCTAAACCGTGGAATGAGAGGGAGGTGCTGATGAACACATTCGATGTAAGATTGACACTCAAACAAGTTTCAAGTGTCAGGACACTTATTCTTTTCAGCCTGTGACACCACCAAATTTCTAAGTTTTTCCTTGTTACTAGCTCTCCATTTTAACTATGTCTGTCTGAAATATTTCCTCAGTTGTGACAAAATACTGTACTGACTAAAACAAAGGAACGGTAGACTAAGGTTACAGCCCGTACTTTCTGGGCAGCCATATACTGAAGGTTGGAGCTTATAGCAAGTAGGGCAATGTTTGCTACCTACCTTTACCTTGTCTCAACTTTATACCCATCTGTAGCTGTGCTGCAGGCAACCACATGTACAAACACTCTCATTTTGCACAGAAAGGCAAACCCTCTGAGAAGTATTCACCTTTAGTGATTTTCTAAGACAAAAGACATGGTCTTTGCCTTGGCCTTGCCAAAAATATACAATTTCTATGCATGGATCTGGCAACCACTTGGTTCTGAGACTGCTTGGTGGGATGGGGCAAGGGTCTTGGTTAGGAATTCAAAAGAGAGTCCTAGAATGGGCCTGCAAAGTCTGTATGGAGTGGAATAGTTACACTGGTTAATAAATGAACAGTATGTGTCACCATCAGCAAAAGGGCTTGTGGATGTGCTGCCTTTCTGGATCTGAGTCTGGAGGTGGGTTGTTTGGGAGCAGAGAAATGAGCCAAACTTACAAAGAAAGCTTAATAAATCTACCTGGGTTTGGGTATGGAGAGGCTTCGTGGATAGAGATCACATTAAGATAGAACTGGTTCAGAATACTCCAGAGAGCTGGGGCTAGGACTCCTGCCTGTGTTTGGGCTTGAATTGGCAGTAGGTTGAGAGTCCTGGGTAAAGCTAGGAAAGAAGGACTATAGAGGATGATCACTGAAATACCACCACTGATGAGTCAGATAGTGGAGGGTCAGAAAGGAGGGCAGATGATAAGTCAGTGTCAGCACTAGTGCAATGTATCCACACCTTCCTCTGGCATCCAAGTGCACAAGCACATTCACCTGCAACCAAAAAAAATGTATCTGTCACATAACTCTGATCACAACTACACACTCATGCATACACTCAAGATAACTAAATGACATCTGACAGAATTGCAATAAATTCATAAACATTTCTTGTTAAAGGTGTAGTAAACTCAGTTTTATTGCCAAATGTAACACCATTGGGATACTAATCAATTGCATGATTTGCTCATATTTCCCAGTCATTGCATATTGTGAAGATGTTGACTTAAGTCTCCATTGCATTGGAATTAATTTATGTAACATTTTAGTTGTTTTATTTGAGTGTTTATTTCACTCATAAAAATGCCAGTCATCACAAAGTAGGTAATCACTTTGGAAGTCAAAGTGATATTGATTTCTTAGAAAATCAAAAGTTCTCATTTTTGTTAGTTTAACTTAACTATGAACATCTCATAAAGCTTCTAAAATTGATGTACTTATTATGTAAAATGGACACATGAATACTGTCTCTAAAAATATGGAATAAAGAAGTAAGATATGTGAAATATACAGATTTCCATTAATGAAATGAAAAATTTAAAACTTTTCCATGTCATTTGAGAATGTAAATTATCAATTAAAACAATATTTAGGTTTGTTGGATAAATATTTTAAATGTACAATTAATTGGATCACGTTATCAGATTCATGGGTTATGTTAATGTTCAATTTTGCATCTAACTGAACAAGTCAAAAGTTTCATGTGAGACTGTGACTACATAAAAGATTGTATTCCTACCTTCTTCAGCTTTCAAATGTTACCTGTACATTTGCATGATGTAAATTTTAAGCACAAGTTTAGCCAGAAGGAAGCATGAGATTGTTCTTTCCAAAGAAATGCATGTCTCCCACAGGCACAGTGACCTACATTTTAAACTCAGAGCATACATGGCAAAATGGGAGAAACAGATTCCACAAGATGTCTTCTGGCATCCACATGAAAAACGAGGCACATCAGTGTCCATCCAAACAGAATACATGTGAAAACATGAATTTGATCTTAAACAATCAAAGATAGATTAGGTTCCCACTGTCTACAAATGCAGGAATTCTGTTACTTGGATCTCACTAGGTCTATATTGGCTTTAATTTGCAAGGAGAGACAGTTTGGCAGCAGTCCAGCCATCTTGTTCATTAGGTCTAGTCACATGTACAAAGTCCATGTAATTTCGCCACACCAAGCAAGGATCCTAAGCATAAGTATTAAGTAGTACCATGAGCTGACTGTCGCTTTCTACCCCAATAGAATTACCTGAAAATGCTGACACCCCACCTTCACCAGAGGATCAGGAAAAGACACCAGAGACCACAGTGATTGTAAGAAATCCTTTCCTTTCTCTAAAATAGAAAGGTTACTTTAGTGAACTTATGTTGGAGAAGATATCCCATTTGAACAAAACTGAGCAGGGTCATCATGGGTATTAGAGAGTTGCCTTAGGAAGGGAAGGAAGTGGAATTTTACCAGCCTGGTCCTGACTGAATAGAGCAATAAAGCTTCCAGTGTCAAGTATCACAGTCTGTGTGAGGGGACCTTTTCTTTTGGAGAAAAAGTTTCTTCTTTAGACAAAAGCTTATAATTTTCATCCAGAAGTTGGCAGGCACTTCAGGCCCCCTTAACTTCCATGCAGCATGCTCCACAAAATTCAGGGAGTCCAGTGTGGGGATGCTGAGTGGTAAGACTTTTAAAACATGAGGAGTGGTATAAATAATTGAGGCTCCATTGTGGAAGAGAGTAGTTTCACAATCAGGTCATAAAGATGCTCAGGCCTGTTGCAGTTGTGACTTAAGAAACACTCAACAGAGACCAGATAGTGTTACCTAATCTGACCTTTGAACCAGCCAAAGTGGGAAGTGGCACAACCGAGGAGCCCCAGTTCTTCTGTGATGCCATCACATACTACGCTGATACATAGTCCTTTCTTGAAGACTTGCCCATTGTGACTGGCATCACACCACGCTGGTCTATGATCCAAAGAGCAATGCAAACAGAACTCAGAGTGATTTGTGCCTCATACTGTTTTCTCGCCTTTAAATTTCAGAAGGAGTTGCCTAGAAGACGCAGGCGCCGTATGTATTATGGAATTATTTTCTTAGGGCACATTTTAGAAACCACTTTTATAAATACCTGGTCTCCTTATTTATAATGCAACAAACTGATCTAAGTCACATATTAGGAAAAATTTGGATTTTGGTTTTAAACAAATTAATATGCAAGAATGAAACAGGGGCCATTTCTCTATACTTACTGGACTCTGAAGAGTGAAGCTTTGCCAGGGAAAGCCCCTCCCCCGGTGTGGTTTGCTGCTTGGACTTCTAGGAACAGTTGGAGGGGTATTAAAGAGGGCTGTGGAAGTCAGTTACAACAGTTAGAGAAATTGGAAGCTTAGAATCAGAGCTAAGAATTGCTGCATAGAGAAGCAGGTAGAAATAAGGACAGATAAAATGAACTAATTGGGTTTTTTTTTAAGTTACAATTTAGATCTTCTCAGTAACTGCCGTGCTGGGAGAAGCTAAACCAGAGTGGGAGTTAGTTCAGAGCTAGTTCAGTTCTCCAGACATAGGGAGATTCAGACAGCCAAGAAAAGAGGAATGTAAAGATTCCTCATTTCTTCCTATTCTTTCCATTCTTCCCTAACCCTCTGAGCTAACTGAAGTTTTAAAAGTTACAAGTTAGAAATCTAGCAGCGGGGAACAGGATGCAGAGTCAAGTAGAGAGAGAAAAACTGTTACATTTTGGATACATTTTAAATGCGTTCTGAACCCAGATTCAAACAGGAAACAGCCAAAGAACCCATACCCTCATTTTTAAAAATACCCTTTACATTTTGAAAGGCATCTACAAAAACCCATAAGCAACAAAACCAAATATTTAATATAATATCATTTAGTTACATGACTCAGCTATGATCCTATATAGTTGTAATGGGGTACTGTGCACAGGCAGTGTCTAAATCTGTTTTTCTCCCCAAGATAGCCACCCCAATTATCCAGTTCAATCTCCAGTGACAATCTAGTGAAATTACCATATTAGGATATACACTTTACCTACAGTATGTATATTCAAACCCCATCATGTGTGATGTACTTATTTGTTGTGTGTGTAACTCTACAGAAGAAAAAACCAAGGCACAGAGGTAAGTGATGAGGCTGTCCATGCAGATCCAGAGATGCTTTGTAGCCCACGGACTTAGTACTCCCTGAGTTCCAACTTCCCCCCCATCTGCCTGAAATAGGTCAAAATTGCACAGATCAAGACCCTGCCTTGGCTATAGCAATGTGCAAAGGCCCAGGGCATTGCTCTTCATCTGCCTGCAGACATTCACAAGCATGAAAGGTGGAAAACCCACGTGTTTCTAGTCAGATCACAGATTCTGGCAGTGGGAAACACACTGCATGGAGACATGGCTTGGGTGTTTTTCACTTAGGCTTTTATAATACATGGCTCATTCTAACAAGAACTAGTTAGAAAGCAGGAGCAATACTCTTCTCCAAGGAAAGAACATCCCTAGATTATGCTCAGCCCTGAAAACATATGCATGTAACACTGTACAAGCTGAGCTGGTTCCATTTATGTTACTAGGATCACACATGCATACACACACCCCAAAACAAACTACATGTCAAAGAATGGCCATGTAGAGAGAAGAGGAGACAGGGACAAGTGATTTAATTATAACCTCAAAAAATGAATGTGATAATTTTCTAAAGAACTAATGGAAAGATTTAGCTAGCATGTTGACAACATAAGCCTGAAAACAAATAACCACTCAATAAGGACAGTGTCCACTAGGCACTCCAGTCATCACTAGGTTATTGATCTCTGTTGAACCATTCTTTTAGCTATGCAGTTAGACATTTTATTTTCATTTTACATACATGAGAACTTGCTTGTGTGAATGGGTGTGCAGCACTTCTGTCTTCTTCACGGGAACCGAATTTATAGACAAGTTGTGAGCTGCCCTTTGTGTGTTAGGATCTGAACCATACCTGTGACCTATACAGGAGCAGCATGGGCTGTTAACATTTGTAGCCATCTCTTTACCTCCTGGCAACAGATTTTAATGTGAGCTCTGCTTAAATAGGACTTTCTCTTACTGGTGGTCATTCTCCATGTTGCCTATCATGCGTGAGCTCTAAGTGAATCTAGATAGGCAGCAGTAAAGAGTAAGAAGTGTGTCTTTATTTGGAAAATGCTTTCTGTGCAATTGTGTTTACATCTTCATGCATGTGACATGGAGATCTTTCATTAAACGGAATTAGTTTTGGAGAGAACGTGTGGTTCAGTTGGTTCTGATGCAGAAGTTTATTTTTAGTTCTGTTTAAAATGATTTTTTATGCACTCTTGGGAAAAGGGCTGCCTAGACCTTGGCATTTGTATTGTCTTCAGGTGTTGGTTTTATGTAAATATGTTTCATTGCTCATGATTTGCGCATGCTATCAATAGAGCACCTAAGGAGTTTAGGGATCAATAAAACCCCTGAGATGAAACACTTGGGGTTCTACTGCCTAGTATGGAGCTTGCCTTGATAGTGGTTCCCTCTGCTGAGGTCTGCCAGGGTTTGCACCTATGAAAATGACTCCATGTCTTCCTTGCTGAGCCGCCCCATAGGTGTGGAACTACAAGGTTCATTACATCCTTGGTATTTCTAAAGCCTTGGCTTTGGTCTCCTATTATACATAAAATGTGATGTGGTGATACAGCTTTATAAACCAGTCCTTCAGAGATGCTGATATCCAGGGCATCCATTTCTACATAGTGACAATCAATGGGACCATCCTGGGCTAGAGACATTTTCTCTGAAAAAAAAACAAAACAAAACAGAGAGAGTTGGACTTTGTCCATTGCCCCTATAGACAACTTGTCTGTGTATGGAAAAAAAATTTGAAGAAACTCAACTTTAATGAGAACTGATCAACAGGATGTTACAAATGCATGGCTAATGAATATTCTGCCATTTTCTTATCTAGACTTAGTTCATGCTGTCCACACATTTCTAGGGATATGTGTTACTTACAATGGCGCCAAGCTACTTTTTCAGTCTTTTCATGTTGAGGACTTATCCATGTTTGCCAGATGAAAATACCACTGTTAGTGTCAACCTTCATGTGACAACTGGGTTTAGAATGAGTTGGAGTCTGAGTCATCACAGGACATCTGTAAGCACTGGTACCCTCCCAGTTTTGTTCCCCCGTGGTCAGACTCAGTCACTGAAAGGCAGGTGACAGGTTGAGGATGATAGAGCACAAGGCTCTATTTAGTAATTCAGGAATCCTACAGCTCCTTTTAGAGCACACTCACACTTTGAGTCAGGGATTGAAAGGTAGAACGTGTGTCCCTTCAGTGTGTTTCTGTCAGGGTAGATGGTAACTGTGACTTCATGCAGCTATTAGTCTACCCTTGGGCAAAGAGCCAGAGGTTTTCACAGCTTCTTAAGTGCTTGGTTCCCAGAAGGGGATACCATGCATTGTCCATGAGATGTGTTATACAAGGGTTAGGCAAAGAATGAAAAGTAAACACCCATTCTCCAGTGGGTAAAACCCACTGTGGAACCAGCACAACACTCACTCTGGATTTGGTTGCTCCTGTGTAGCTGAGGTCGTCTGGCATTTCGCAGATACCACAGGGCACTTCTGCAGTGCCTATGATATTTTTCCTACAGTTTACATTACAAAGATCTGCCTTAACCTAGTGAGTCTCATAGTATCCTCATAGTGAGTAGAGGCACTGCATAGTATCACTGTGTCCATGTGGCCCTAAGGAGGTTTAGAGTGATGCCAATCTTGTACCACACTCGTACTACATGCTCAGCCACGTGGCTTTCTCTTCTGTACTGTCACATCAATATAAATTTAGACTTTCTCTGTGATGCTGACGCAATGCTGAAACTGATTGTACCCTGCATTCAGTGATCCTCGGAAGCACCAATCTCATTCTGATGCCTGTACCTGGAAACAAGCAACCAGATCCAATGTACAAACATGTTAGTACAAACTGTTAGTTTTCTTTATTTTTCTGCCATGGAACTGACATGACTCCCGGTTTTGTATGCATTCCCAGTTTCTTCAATCTTAAGAGCAATCTGTTTGAAGCAAGGCGTCACCATTTCCGTTATGGATATGGGGCCACACCTAGTTGGTTTCACTACTTCTGCAGTAACACCAACACCACCACGGAAAATGGAAGGTACTGTGGAAGTTCTGTCATTTTGTCCAATTATGTATTTTTGTTATAAGTTTATTCTGTTTCATATGTTGATTTATTGAGAAGTTTAACAATATTTCTATGTGCAGATTTCAGTTTAAGTACTGCCATAGAATTTTAAAATGCTTTTACTGCCACCTTGGGCTCTGATTCAATAACATGAGACAATGGAAAGCTGAGGACCATCCTGCATGTTGACAGCTGAGATCAACCATGGTATGGTCCATGAAGGTGTTCACTTTGTGAACTAACCTGTGATAGAGCCAACCTGTCTGGTTAGGAACAGTATTCTCTACAGGAGCCTGCAGATGATAGTCTAATAGTGTGGGCCCTATGATGCAAGAGGAACAGAGACTCTACCTCCCAACCTTCATGACTTGTAGAAGCCAATGCATGGTCCTCTCTTAATTGCTAACTCCTCTTCATGTGACACCCACATGGTAGAGTCATTAGAATGACAAAATGGCTGATAATTTTGCTTCTTTTCCTATTTTTATCCATTGATTGAATGTTCTGGGAATTCAGCAAGGGGGAATGCATATGTGACTGCTATCCTGGCCTTTTCCTGGGGGTGGTCATTATTGAAAGAGGCAGATTCATCAAGCAGGCTCTCAAACCCTGCTCCTACATGGGTCTTGAAGGGAATTCATGGATCCAGAGATGTGTGGTGAGAGTCCTGTTTTAGACGAGTCCAGAAAGGACATCGATCTAGCTATCACTTGAGTCTGAGACTAAGTAGTGGGATGGGATAAATGGTCCTAGGTCAGACTCGACAAGAAAGTCCCAAGGTTGAAGACTTCCCCTGTCCCTAGACCTACGAAGTCAGTATGGAAGGTCAGAGTTGCACAGGGTAACATGTGAGTAACAGGTCACATTTAGCAAGAGGGGTTATAGATATGGCACCTCTCTACATCTTGGTCTGGGGTGGATGGTCTGGAAGATGGGAACTTAGTCTCACCAAGAGAGCATAATAAGTGTTGATGGATCTGGACATGGAAAGACAACACAGATAGGCAACACAGCATAACAAAACAGGTTAAGAATAGGTCATAGAGCCTGTGGTTTGGACTCCAGCCTATGTGTGGATCTGAATTGGCAGTGGGTTGAGGGTCTGGGTAAGGCTAGACAGAAGAGCTCACAAAAACTGATCACCTTGTCAATACCACCACTGCGGAATCTGACACTAGAGGATCAGAATGGAGGGCAGGTAATAACTCAGTGTCTGTACTAGTGAAGGATATCCCACATCCCCCTCTGGTGTGCATGTGCACAACACATTCGCCTGGAACCAAAAATGCATATGTCATATCTATGATCACACCTATGCTCAAATATACATTTATTAACTCCCATACACAAAAGACCTAAATAATATTTAGCACAATTGCAAAAGTTTCATACCCATCTCAGGTTAAAGTTGCAGTAAAGTCAGTTAATACCAAATATCTAATACTAATATTATTACAAATATCTAATACAAATATCTAATACTAATCACTTGCATGCTTTGCTCATATTTCCAGGTCATTGCACATTCCAGAAGTTGAATTTTTGGGGTCTCCATTGCATTGCTACTAACACATTTAACATTTCGTTTGATTGATTTGACTGTTTTTTTCACTCATAAGACCGCCACTCACCAGAAATGGATAACAAGAAAAGAGTTTAGGAAATCAAAAGTTCTCATTTTTGTTTGTTTAACATTATATGAACAGTACATAAAGCTGCTAAATTTGATATACATTTTTCATCTTTTAAATGTTACTTGAATATTTGCATGATGTAAATTTGAAACACAAGTTTAGCTTCCAGAAGGAAGCATGAAATTGTCCTTTCCAAAGAAATGCATGCCATTGCCAGGCCCACTGACCTGAATTTGAAACTCAGAACATACATGAAAAAATGGGAGAAAGAGTCCTCTGGCCTCTGACATCCACATGCAAACCGAGATATACCAGTGTCCCTCCAAACAGAATACATGTGAAAACATGAATTTAACTTTAAACAATCATAGATTATTTTATGATGTTTTAGGTTCCCACTGCCTGGAAATGCAGCAGTTCTGTTACTTGTATCTTGCCAGGTCTTTCTTAGCTTTAATTTGCAAGGGGAGGCAGTCCAGCCATCTTGTTCATTAGGTCTAGTCACATGTACAAAGTCCATGCAATTTCTCCACACCAAGCAAGGATCCTAAGCAGCAGTAAAACGAGCTGACTTTCACTTTCTGTCACAATAGACTTACCTGAGAAGGTTGACACTGCACCTTCATCAGAGGAGCAGAAAAAGACACCAGAGACCAATGTGAAGGTAAGAAGTCCTTTCCTTTCTTTAAGATAGAAAGGTTGCTTTAGTGAACTTATGTCAGAGTAGATATTCCCATTTGAGTAACAAAACTGAGCAGGGGCATCATGGGTCTAAGAGAGTATAAGTATATAAGTATACATATAAGTATAAGTATAAGGAACGGAAGGAAGTGGAATTGTACCAGCCTGGTCCTGACTGAATAGAGCAATAAAGCTTCCAGTGTCAAGTATCACAGTCTGTGTGAGGGAACCTTTTCTTTTGGAGAAAAAGTTTCTTCTTTAGACAAAAGCTTATAATTTTCATCCAGAAGTTGGCAGGCACTTCAGGCCCCCTTAACTTCCATGCAGCATGCTCCACAAAATTCAGGGAGTCCAGTGTGGGGATGCTGAGTGGTAAGACTTTTAAAACATGAGGAGTGGTATAAATAATTGAGGCTCCATTGTGGAAGAGAGTAGTTTCACAATCAGGTCATAAAGATGCTCAGGCCTGTTGCAGTTGTGACTTAAGAAACACTCAACAGAGACCAGATAGTGTTACCTAATCTGACCTTTGAACCAGCCAAAGTGGGAAGTGGCACAACCGAGGAGCCCCAGTTCTTCTGTGATGCCATCACATACTACGCTGATACATAGTCCTTTCTTGAAGACTTGCCCATTGTGACTGGCATCACACCACGCTGGTCTATGATCCAAAGAGCAATGCAAACAGAACTCAGAGTGATTTGTGCCTCATACTGTTTTCTCGCCTTTAAATTTCAGAAGGAGTTGCCTAGAAGACGCAGGCGCCGTATGTATTATGGAATTATTTTCTTAGGGCACATTTTAGAAACCACTTTTATAAATACCTGGTCTCCTTATTTATAATGCAACAAACTGATCTAAGTCACATATTAGGAAAAATTTGGATTTTGGTTTTAAACAAATTAATATGCAAGAATGAAACAGGGGCCATTTCTCTATACTTACTGGACTCAGCTATGATCTTATATAGTTGTAATGGGGTACTGTGCACAAGGCAGTGTCTAAATCTGTTTTTCTCCCCAAATAGCCATCCCAATTACCCAGTTCAATCTCCAGTGACAATCTAGTGAAATTACCATATTAGGATATACACTTTACCTACAGTATGTATATTCAAACCCCATCATATGTGATGTACTTATTTGTGTGTGTGTAACCCTACAGAAGAAAAAACCAAGGCACAGAGGTAAGTGATGAGGCTGTCCATGCAGATCCAGAGATGCTTTGTAGCCCACAGGTTTAGTAATCCCTGAGTTCCAACTTCCCCCCCACCTGCCTGAAATAGGTCAAAATTGCATAGATCAAGACACTGCCTTGACTATAGCAATGTGTAAAGGCCCAGGGCTTTGCTCTTCATCTGCCTGCAGACATTCACAAGCATGAAAGGTAGAAAACCCACGTGTTTCTAGTCAGATCACAGATTCTGGCAGTGGAAACAGATACTGGATGGAGACATGGCGTGAATGTTTTTCACTTAGGCTTTTAATATACATGGCTCATTCTAGTTATAACTAATGAAAAAGAGGGAGAAAATTCTTCTAAAAAAAGAGGACATCAATTGTTTATGCAATACAGAATGTTCAGCTCTGAAAACATATACATACAATATATACAAGTAATATCATACAGTCTGAGCAGGTTCCTGTTATGTAGTTAAGAACGCAACACACACACACATACACACACACACACACACACACATGTAACAACAGTTACTGAAAATAGTAGCTAGCCACGATTTAAAAGGGTTCAAGGAGAGGCATATGAGTATATGGGAAGGTTTACAATGATAAACAATGAGGGAAATTATAATTTCAAAAAGGAAAAATCTGAATGAAATAATTATGATGGTTTTTGCTTTATCCTATTGTATTTTATTTTGTCATGTATGGTTTGTATCTTAGAATCCTGTTCTTTTCTAATGAGTGATAAAAAGGGAGTTGATCTGGAGAGGAGGGGAGATTGCGAGGAACTGAGAGAAGTAGGAGGAGGGGAAATATAATCAGGATATATTGTATGAGAAAAGACTTTTCTATAAAAGGAAAAAATAAAAAACAGAAATGTAAAATAAAATAAAAAAACTCATGTGAACTTAAGGTAAAGAAAAAATATATAAATATATATATATTTAACACATATATTGTATTTATTATAATATATATATATATATATATATATATATATATATATATATATATATGTTAAAAGATTTGGGATGGAGAAATAACTCAACAGTTAGAGCACTTGTTGCTCTTCCAGAGGAACTCAATTCAGTTCCCAGCACCCACATGGTAGCTACAGCTGTCTGTAGGTCCAGTTCCAGGGGATCTGACACCTTCACAAAGACATACATGCAGGCAAAACCTCTAATGCATATAAAATAAAAACAATGGTTTAACATTTGGACATTAGCACGATCATGGAGAGTCTGTCAGTTTAAGGCACTGTCCAGTAGGAACTTCAGTCACCACTTCCTTGTTGATCTGTGGTGACTCATTTTTGTTTTTTTAGAAATATATTTTTAAATGATTTATTTTTATTTTATGAATGTGACTATTTGCCTGTGTGAATGTGTGAACAGCATTTGCATCTATGGTCCATGTGTAGGTTCAAACTCACTGTCTGGTTCCTTGAAACTGGAGTTACAGACAGTTGTGAGCTGCCCTTTGTGTATTAGGAACCAAACCAGACTGGTGACATCTATGGGAACAGCACATGCTAGTAACCTTTTGAGCCATCTCTTTAGCTCCTGGCAACAGATTTTTAAATGTGAGCTAGACTCTGTGCTCCAAGAGGACTTTCTCTTACCTGGTGGTCAGTCTCCATGTTACTGTCACGTATGAGCTCTAAGTGGATCTAGATAGGCAATAGTAAAGAGTAAGAAGGGTGTCATTGTTTGGAAAATACTTTCCATGCAATTGTGTTTACAGCTTCAGTCCTGTGCTATAGAGCTTTCGTTAAGGGGAGTCAATTTTATTGAGAGCATGTGGGTCAGTTGGTTCATTACATTCCTAGCATTTCTAAAGCCTTGGGTGTGATCCCCCATGCATAAAATGTGCTGTGGTGATACAGATTTATAAACCAGCCCATCAGAGGTGCTGATAGAATTAGAAGTTCAAGAGCATCCATTTCTACATAGTGGCATTCGGACCATCCTGGGCTGTTAGTGTCAACTTCATGTGACAACTGGGTTTAGAATGAGTTGGAGTCTGAGTCATCACAGGACATCTGTAAGCACTGGTGCCCTCCCAGTTTTGTTTCCCCGTGGTCAGACTCAGTCACTGAAAGGCAGGTGACAGGTTGAGGATGATAGAGCACAAGGCTCTATTTAGTAATTCAGGAATCCTACAGCTCCTTTTAGAGCACACTCACACTTTGAGTCAGGGATTGAAAGGTAGAACGTGTGTCCCTTCAGTGTGTTTCTGTCAGGGAAGATGGTAACTGCGACTTCATGCAGCTATTAGTCTACCCTTGGGCAAAGAGCCAGAGGTTTTCACAGCTTCTTAAGTGCTTGGTTCCCAGAAGGGGATACCATGCATTGTCCATGAGATGTGTTATACAAGGGTTAGGCAAAGAATGAAAAGTAAACACCCATTCTCCAGTGGGTGAAACCCACTGTGGAACCAGCACAACACTCACTCTGGATTTGGTTGCTCCTGTGTAGCTGAGGTCGTCTGGCATTTCGCAGATACCACAGGGCACTTCTGCAGTGCCTATGATATTTTTCCTACAGTTTACATTACAAAGATCTGCCTTAACCTAGTGAGTCTCATAGTATCCTCATAGTGAGTAGAGGCACTGCATAGTATCACTGTGTCCATGTGGCCCTAAGGAGGTTTAGAGTGATGCCAATCTTGTACCACACTCGTACTACATGCTCAGCCACGTGGCTTTCTCTTCTGTACTGTCACATCAATATAAATTTAGACTTTCTCTGTGATGCTGACGCAATGCTGAAACTGATTGTACCCTGTACCCTGATCCTCGGAAGCATTCTGATGCCTGTACCTGGAAACAAGCAACCAGATCCAATGTACAAACATGTTAGTACAAACTGTTAGTTTTCTTTATTTTTCTGCCATGGAACTGACATGACTCCCTGTTTTGTTTATTCCCAGTTTCTTCACTATTAAGGAGAGTCTGTTTCAAGGAAGCTATGACCCCTCAGGATGTTATGGGACCTGAAGTCTGCAAAGTTAGTTCTGCAGAAGCAGCCCCAATGAAAACAGAAGGTACTGTGAAAAGTCTGTAATTATACTCAATTGTTTATAGTGGTCAAAATTATTTTGTTCCCCATTTACATCTTTAGAGAAGTTTAGGACCTTTTCTTTTCTATGTAAGTAATACTAATATATCCGGGCTTCAATCAAAACACAACCACTGAATTTAAAAAATGCATGAAGTGTCAACTTGGCCTCTTTCAATAGCATGAACCAGGGAAGCACTGGAGCTCATCCTGTGTGAGTCAGTGTGTGGCTTTGCCTGGTGTAGACAGGAATGGGTGAACCAATCTCTTTACTACTTTCTCAAATGTGGGTGAAGTGAATGGACTACAATGAATGGACTATTGTTTCTCAAGAATGACTTAGTAAATGAGGGAGAAGTTCAAATTAGGTAACAGAATTCTTGGTCTGATTCAAGTGGCAAGGGTCCCAGGAGTGGTCATGTTACATCCCATGCTTAGACTGTCAGAATATGGGCAAGATATTATTGAGGACAAGGGAAATGGGGGTTTTCTGTGCTTGTCCTCTTACAGTGGCATACTGGCAAGCATGGCCTCCTGAAAATGTGCTTTGCTAGTCATCCTGTCATTTGTACAGTATTTCCCGGGGCCTTTACTCTTTTCAGCCTGTGATACTACAAATCATCCTGGATTTTGGGTCCAGTGGCTTGCTATATATTTTAATTTTACCTGTCTGAATATTTTTGCAGTTGTTACAAAATATTATCAGTAAAACAATCTAAAGGATGAATAGTTTAGTTTTTCAATGTAGTTTATTCATAGTCCATAAATATTGGGAAGTTATATACAGAGGCAGGAGTTTGTGGCAGAGTCACATTACAACCAGTCAGAAACAGAAGAATGAATGTGTACTCCTTCTTTTCATCTCACCTTCTTTTTATATGTCCTTGATCCTTTCCTAAGCAATAGTGCCATGCAGAGTTCATTAGTCTTCCTACCTCAGCTAACCTAGTTGATACAATCTCTGACTTGCATGCCCAGTATCTGGACGTAATCCACTTGACAGTTGTGATTAACCCTGACAAGGTACATGAAGGTGTTCACTTTATGTATTAACTTATGATACAGCCAATCTGTCTGGTTAGGGAAAACATTCTTTCCTGCACTCACAGGAACCTGCATGTGATAATCTAGTAGTGTGGGCCCAATGATGCAAGAAGAACAGAGACTCTACCTCTCATCCTTCAGGACTTGTTGAAGCCAGTGCATGGGTTCTCTGTTCACTGTATACCTCTGCCTCATGTGGTACCCACAGGGTGGAATAAATAGATAGCCAAAATGGCTCTTTATTCTGGCAGAACTACCACATCTGCAAAATTCTAGCAAGTAAGGGCCTAGTGTTAATCTACAGCTCATTTACAGCCTATACTCCTCAACTTGTGCTGCCATGCAGGATGACTGAGGTATAAAGGATGCTTGAGACCTGACATTTGTCTTAGAGCCTCTGACCTAGTAAAGAGAGGTATGTGATCAGACCTCAGGCTCCTACCTGGTCTGTATTTCATGCATCATTGATTCAGGATCCAAGATGCAGAGGGTGGCTTAGGGAGTTCCCATAAACTAATACCTGTGTTCTAAGGGCTAAAGGACATGGCAATTAGGGATCACTTCTCCTATGGTCATAGACTATATCCGTTCTCTGTGTTTTCCATATTTATGATTTCCTCTTGAGATTATCTGACATGTTTGTCTTTGGAGGGAAATGAGTTTATAATATTAGGAGTGTGTTCCCCTAATCTTTCCCTCCTTCAGTATGTTCAAGGACTTTGTTCCTCATAAGTGTGTCTGATTCTCCTGCATCTTTTCGTTGTACACTGGTCTTATGTCTCCTTCATAGGCAATCTCTGTAGCTTTAGTGCTGTGTGTCTCCTCACCTTAAACTCAGCAGCTATTGTTGTGAACAAGGTTGTGAACAAGAATCTCCCACAGATATCTTTACCCCCTGCCCCATATTCTTCCATGTCTCTTCTCCAGCCACTTTCTCTTGTTTCTCAAGTGCCATAGGGTCCCTAAACTCTTCACCTGGAAATACATCAAGGTGTGGCTGTTCCCTTATATTTGTTAACTTGTTCTTGATTCTCTATACTATGAAACAATTCTCAAAGGAGTCCCCAGGCTGAGTCTATATGTCCCATGTCTTTTTGCATTCCATAATTTTCTCTTCCTCCCTTGCTAAACTCATCAGAGTCACAAAGCCACTGGAAGAGAAGAAGATAGAACTGAAAAATTATTAGGAACTACATGCCCAGAAAGATGATCGAACCTTAGCGGGTCATCTGGCTCATTCCTTTACCTGGTTGAAAGGCTGTTGGTGAGCTGCTCAGGCACTTGAATATGTGAACAGACGGAGGAGTTGACCAAAGTCAGCTAGGAGCAGTCATGTGACCAGGATGATATAAGACACAGTAAAATACGACTAAATGGGAAAAAATAGACAAACCAACCGGAAGAGAATTGTCCAAAATCTTAGAAAGAAAAGCATAGAACAATAAAGTCACTGTCTTGTGATGTCAATTTTGTCAAAATACCTGAAGCTATGATACCAATTAGTGCAATATCTGTTCCCTACTGTGACTGTCACTCTACTTTATCCCTATCTATAGCTATGCTGGTGCAGTCTCATGTTCATAGGCCTTCATTTTGCATGGAGAGGCAGCACACTCTGAGAAGTGTCCATCATTTGTGCCTTCTCTAAGAGAAGTCATATGCCCTTGGTCTTGACCTTTCCCAAAATGCACAACTTAAAATCATTATTAAGTTTTGAAAAGTTTAAAAGGCTTGCAGATATATACTTCATAAAGGAGAAATGTTATAAATACCAGAAAACTGTATGTTCATAAACATATAAAACACACATAGATTCTCCATTTTGTAATGTCCTTCCATAAAATGTGTACCACATATGATTAATTATTACAATTCATCTCTTTTTATTCATACTTACCAAGATTGTATCATTCTTTATCTTTTAGAGATAATATAATGGAACACAAACATTCACTTTTAAATAGTTATATAAAATTAACTACAAGGTATGCAAATGGCTCAGTGGGTAAGAACACTTTCTGTACACATGTTAGTACCTTGTTTTAAATCTCCAGTGCAGACAAATAAGTCAGGCATTGCTGTGTACCCCTGCAACTCCAGCATAGTCAGGGGCAGAGAAGTGAGTATTCTGGGGCTGACTGGCCTGCTAATCTGGGTCCAGAATCAGTGAGAGACCTTGATTAAAGGAAGGGAGGCAAAGAAATGAAAGAGCAGGATCATTTTGATTTACATTTTGAATTCTTTGAGAGTTTCTCACAGCTACTATATTTACATCATTCAATCCCATACTTTCCCCAGTCCAACTCAAACCATGTCCAACTTTCAAATATATTATCCTTTCTTTGATATTAATCTTATACAGTCAAAGATAAATTATTTATGTTGCTTTAGGTTCCCACTGTCTGGAAACACAGCAATTCTGTTACATCTCTGTATGTCTTTCTTTGCTTTAACTGCCTTCAATGGAAGATGGTTCAGCAACAACCCAACCATCCTGTTCATTATGTCTAGTCACACGTACTAAGTCCATGCACTTTTTATCCACATCAAGCAAGGACCCTCCATGAGCTGTCCTTTCTGTCCCCCTAGCATTACCGGAGAATGCTGACACTGCACATTCTTCAGAGGACCAAGGAAAAACATTAGATACCATGGCAAAGGTAAGAAGATCTTTCTTTCTCTAAGATAGAAAGGTTACCTTTGTAAAGTATGTTTCAGTAGCTATACCATTTGAACAACAAAACTGAGCACTAGCATAATTACTATTAGAGAGTTAGCTTAGAAAGAGGAAGAAATGGAATTGTATGAGCTAGTTCTTAACTGAATAGAGCCTAAAAGCTTCCAATATCAGGTAATGTAGTTTGTGTTTGGGAACCATTTTATCTGAAGAAAATGGTTCCTCTTTAGAGGGTTAGGGTATAATATTTACTCAGAAATTGACAGGCATATATCATCTATAGGAGAAGGGTCCTCTCCTATTCTTTTCTCAAGCCTGTCATCTAGAAGAAATTTCCATTACTCCCCAAAAATCTATGTTGTAGGAAGCTTTATGCATCTAATATTTCAATACTGAGGGTAAGATACATTTAAAACATGAGCACTCATGTAAACAATTGGAGCTCTCCTCATAGAAGGGATTATTCTCACAAAGCAGGTTGTTACATTGGTCTGCCATGTTGTGATGTAGCTTAGGGAACCCTCCCTCAATGGGGGGAGCAACTGAAAAGATGCTCTGATCTCACCTTGAGTCAATATAAGTGTGCAACATATTAGTTTTTGTCACAAAGTCCACAGCCCCGATTTTCTGTGACATCATAATATAATGGATTGATACAGAGTCATTATAATGACCTTTTCCTATCCTGATTTATACTGATTTATTTTTGTATCAGAGGGTGAATCAAAGAGCTGTGCAAATAGAACTCAGCATGACCTGAGCCTCAAAGTGTTTTCTTTACTTTCAATTACAGGTGGTGTCTAGAAAACCCGGACTCAGTATGTATTATGGGATCGCTTTCTCAAGACACATTTTAGATAAGAATTGTTTAAATATTGGCTATCTTTTGTCTGGTGGACCACTAGGATATAATACTCCTATTGGGAGTGAAAATTGGGGGTTGAAGGGCCAAAGAGTGATACTCTAAGTAACAAATCATGGCCATGTGTCTACAGTCACTGCATTCAACTCAGGTGCCTTTAGTTATTTCAGGATTTTGTGCACCAGAAAGTGTCTAAATAGATTGTTTTCCCCAAATAGTTATCTCCATTATAGAGTCCAATTTCCAGCAACAAGTTTGTCAATTCAAAAAGCAATATATACATTTTACCAACAAAAGTGTATTGAAACATCACCATACAGGTTTGCAATAGACTTCTTTCTTTGTGTAGTCTTCTGGAGAATCATAATCCAGACCGTAGAGATGAATCATCAATCTCAGTAGTGATAGAATTCAAGAAGCACTTTTTACTTCATCGAGGGCTTAGTAATCCCCATGTGAGAGGTCCAACTTCCCAGCATCTTCCTGCAATAACCCAAACCTAATGAGATCCCAGACACTGATGATCACTCCAGTGGGCAGAAACCCTGGGTAGTGCTCTTACCTGCCTGCAAACATTCACAAGTATGATAGATGGAAAGATGTTTGGTCAGATCAAAGATTTTGACTATGGGAAGCACTACACTGAAAAGTAGGTTGGATGTGTGCTGTAATTTGATTCATGGTAGAGGTGGCTAATTCCAATAAGAACTGGTGAAAAGGCTTAATAGATTAGAGAACATTAACATGAGCCCAAAGAGTCACACAGTTTATGGGCAATGTCCACTAGAAGCTCCAGTCAGCCTTTGGTTATTGAGCTGTGGTGGGTCATTCTTTTGGCTATATATGCATCTTCAAAGGTGAGCTTGAGTTTGTGTTCCAGTATTACTTCTATCACTGATGGTAGGTTTCCACACTGACTGCTGAATCTGAGAACTCAGTGGAAGGATACAGGCAGCAGTGAGTTATATAGTCAGAGTATGGCTAGATATCATTTTGAAGATGCTGGCTGTTAGTGTGCCTTCATGGTCAGACCTTTGCTATAAAGAGATTTGTCAAAGAGAGCTAATCTGGGTAGGGATGTATAGTCCATTTGATTTAGTACATTCCTACAATGTGCAAAGCCCTAGATTTGATCCCGGTAGCACACTTCTACAAACCCAATTCTTCAGAGCTAGAGGGAAGAGAATAAAAATTTAAACTCATCCTTTTATATTTTCATCATAACCTTGGATTAAAAAGGAACATATAATCACTTGAGTCAATTGTAAAGTTGACTTCCATCTTTGGATGGAAAACGAGTTTGTGGAAACTGGACTTTGATGAGTCAGAGCTGAACAAGTAGGGTGCACACTTAGTGCTAATATAGACACTGCTCTTCTAGCTATACTTTATTTGGTTGTCTATATGAATGGTTGAGGATGTTTGTTATCCAGGAAGCCACATACTTCATTATCACCCAAATTCCCAGACTGCTTTTCTTGCCTGGTCATGTGAAGACATTAAGGTTTGGCCAATTGAAGGGAAGTTTCCTATCTGCCACCCATCATATGACGACATGGTTTAGAATGATTTGGAGTATTTCTGAGGGATGAACAAAACTCTGTAATCTTTCAGTGTGGCTCCCTGGTGAACAAAATTGGTCTCTCAGAGGCATGTGACAGCTTGAAAATGCAGGAGGAAGGCCACATATCTGTACTGAGCTATGGCCTTCTACTTTTGGACAAAATGTCTCTCTCTCAGGCTGCTTTTGTCAGTTTTGTCACAGTGACAAGAAAATAACTAATATATGGTACCCAATGGTGAAAAGTGGGAAGTGTACACAGTTCATTACTTCTCAACTCATCTAGGGCAATATTATATGTTCTCCATGAGCTGTAAATGCCATAATTAAATAATGAATGAAAAGTCAACAACAGCCATGCACTCTCCTCTGGATCCAGCAGAACACTTGCTCTGGATTCCATCACTGGAGTCTAGCTGAATTCCTCTGGTCTTTAACAACCATTATCAAAGTGTTTTCTGCTATACATGCTCTTATCCTTATGGTTTACCATTTATAGTTCTCTTTTAGACTTAAAAGTCTCATTGGAAGTCCTTCTGAAACTTCTAGTGTTTGGGCAAAAACATGGAGAAAGAGTAATTGTATTAAGGACATTGTGTTTATGCAGTTCTCAAGAGGATGTGGAGCCCATCTGGCACCACGCCTATATGACACATTCAGTCCTGTTGCTCTTTCTGTACTGTCATATCTACATATCTCATATAGACGTTACCCACAGTGTCTGTGTAATCTTAATCACAAAATGTGGTGATCTTCCTGAAGCCCTATTCTGACTCTGATTACCTGGAAACAGGAAATGGGTTTTTTTCCCTTTCTTTCTTTTTTTTTACTAACATAAATATATTTTACTAAGAAAATGATAAATACTTACTAACATATAACCATGATTAGTTTTCTGTTTTTCTTCCATAAAGCTAACATAACTGTTCCTATTGTGAATTTAATTCCCAGTTTCTACAATTTTGAAAAAATTTTGTAAGAGATCTGACATCTCTCAGGATGTGAAGAAATCTCCAGTTAATAATACTTCACAAGAAACATCACAAATAAAAAGTAAAGGTACTGGAGATATTGAGGTTTTGCTTTGGTTATGTAGTAGTTAATCGTCCTGTGTAAAACTGGGAACAGACTTAGCAGAATCTTTATTATGTGAAAGAATGTTAATGAACCTCATCAGTAGAAATACAACCATAGATATTAAATTTATATTTAAAAGTCACTTTTGGATCTCACTAAATAACACGATGTAGAAGAAAACTGAGGCACATGTTTGAGTCAGTGTGACTTCACCCATTGTAGGCAGAAATAGGTGAGGCACCTTCTCTACCCCTTAACTCCCTCATGTGGGCAATGCTGGTGGATTAGACCTGAAAAGTCTCCAGAGTACAGGTGAAATTTGCATTATATAACAGCCCTCTTGGTTCAATGGGAGATGGTCCCGGCAGTAGTCATGCCACCCTGTGTTTGGGAGGGTGAGAGAGTGGGAAAGAGATCTGTAAGGACAAGAAAAATGGGAGGTTTCTGTGCTTTTCCTCTTTCAGAGGCATAAGGAAACACAACAGGTCTCCATGGAAATGGTGCCTCAATAAGTTTTCTACTGTCTTTAACAAAATACTACGAGAAAAACAACCTGAGGGATGAAAGGTCTATTTTGCCATCTAGCTTGAGAATGCAGTTAATGGTGGTAGGGGCTCTATATAAAGAGAAGCCCAAAGTAGAGCTTGTAGCCAGAATCAGGAAGCAGAGAAAATTTGTGCAGCTCGCTTTCTTCAATTTTTCCTGAGCAGGATCCCAGCCAAGGTAAGGATGCCTCTCCACAGTGGATAGATCTTCCCACCTCAGTTATCCTAGTCAATATGATGCCCTTGAAGCATGTTCATGAGAATTCCCCAAAGTGTGCCCTAAGGATCTGGATCTCATCAAATTGATAATTGAGATGAATTGCCACAGTGACCATGATCTGTATTGTTAACTGTTGTGTGCTAACCTATGAAAAATCTCATCTCTCTGCTTAGGACAATTCTCTCATGTAGGCTCATTAATATAAACCTGAATATGAAAGTCTCATAATGTTGGCTCAATGTTGCAGGACAATAGATCCCCCCCTCTCTCTCTCTGGCCCTTTAGAGCCAATGTTCATATTTGTTTTAAAGGACACCCAGACTATCAGAAATGCTTTTTAGTCTGGCCTTAGAACTGGGAAATAAGGGTCAAATATATGACTTTAGCTCATTTGCAGACTCTTCTCCTCACTCTGGACTGACTGATGTGCAAAATAACTGAGGCAATGGAAATTAGAGAGCTGGCACCTGTCTTAACAACCACTGACCTAGGATGAGGAGGAACCCTGACTTTGGCCCAGCTTTGGGCCTTGTCCATATATTGTGGGTTCAATCTACAAAATGAAGAGGGTGGGCTTGATACTTCTCATGAACAAGGGCTTAGGAACATGATTTCAGCCCTCCTGGAACCTATCTGGACATTGTCTGGTCTATCCTCTGTGCTTTAGTGTACCTGTATGTTATACACATATGTATGTTGGTATGCACATATGAGACAAAAAGTTCATTTCCTTCAAGTGTTTTCAGTAGGTGCAAAGCCCTTGCTCATCACAAGTGCTTCTGCATTCTCATTGTTCTGCTGGCTTTGGCCCACCCTTTATAGGCCATATGTGTAAGCTGAATGTATTTTGTCTTCACTGTAAACTCAGAGGCTCCTGCGTCTAAGTAGTGTATTCCATGGAGACCCAGGACTCTACCTCCACCCCCATTCTCTTCATTCTCCCTTCTTAGAAGCACTTGTCCATATCCTTCTCCAATCTCTTCCTTCTGTTTCTTGAGTGCCATACTGACTCTGTTCTCTGTGCCTGGCTATATTTTGGACATTGGGTTTCCCTAGCAGCTGTCTCAAAAACAAAAACAAATAAGAAAGGAAAACCAAAAAATAATCCAAAGAATTCAAAAGTATAATGACTGTCCTAGAAATATTATAGCATCCAGAAACATGTTTTTAATTAATAAATAAAACAGATAATGATCCATTTTATATTTCCATAAATGTAAACAAAGTATCAAAATCAAAATATTTCCCTATTTACACACACCTAGCAGATGTAGTGCTTTACACTAGAAAGATATGACATCACCATGCAGTATATAGATAATGTCTCAACAGAAGTATGCTTGGTGTGCAAGCAGTGGAACCTAAGTCTGAATCTGTAGGGTGCACATAAAAAGACCAGGCAGATATGTGTGTGTTTCTGTAACCCTAGGACTGTCTGTGGTAGACACAGGAGGACATCTCTGACTTAATGTCTACCAACCTATCTTTAACTTCAGTGAGAGACCCTGGCAGGTGGGAAGAAGGTAGAGAAATGATAACTGTATCACAGCAGGATATTGAATACCCTCTTTTGGTCTCCATGAAAATGGACACAGGCAGGGACTCACACAAAGGCACGGATACACCAAACACCAATTAACATACTTATGTTTCCATATATGCACTCATACACACTGGGCTTTTAAAAATAATTTTGTCTTATTTATTTGAATGTTTTGCCCGTATGTATCTATGTTTGCGCACCATGTCAGTGCCTGTTGTACTCAGAGGTCAGAAGCCTTGTCACATTCTCTGGAACTAAAGTTAAAGATGGTGATAAGCCACTATGTGTATTCTGGGAGTCGAAACCAGGTTGTCTGCAAGAGCAACAAGTGTCTTAACCTCTAAACCATCTCCCCAGCCCCTAGCACTTAGATGCTGATATGGCAACCCGTGACTTCTGGGATAATTCCCTGTATAGGGTAACTCCAATTATATTCTTTTCTATGAATATATGTGAGTATATTTAATCTTCTAAGTTTCCATTTAGCCTTTTCAAATATCCTTAGTGCTGTCCCCCCCCTCTGTCCTACCCTCCCATTCCTTTCCCCACTCAGACCTCCTTCCCCATTTTTCTCCTTTTCCTTTCATATCACCTGTGTTCCACCATGTCTCCCCTTACTATCTTTCTTCTCCTACCTACCAATTAATGTTCCCTTTCTAGTCTCCTGGCCTCTACATGTTGTACAGATTAAACACATAAATATTAGATTTCACATTAAGAGTGGGTGGATATTATGATATTGTCCTTTTAAAGCTACCAATTAAAATTTGAGTTTTAGAGGCACATTTCTCCATATGGCCATATTTCATGTGTTGAAATACATCTTATGGTTTTTGTTGTTAACCAGACATTGCTATAAGGTGAATGTTTTCTGTCTACCTTGAAATTACTGCTCCTCTGTGTTTTAAACCTTTAGTTTTCTCTAGAGACTTTGTGAATGGATTGTTTAGAGTGATTATTCTCCTTCAGATGTGTTTCCAGTTGTTTTTGTGTAGTAGTGAGTTAATGATTAGAAAGAGTTTTAACTACATAAAGCCAACAAGCACCCTAGTGTTTTCTATGGAACTCTATTGGTCTGTTGGGAGGTAGCTGCAATATACCAGAGGGTATATAGCATTCTTACTTCTATCTTTTTATCTGGACAGAGCTTCACTATCAATTGTAAAAGAAATTAAGCTTCATGTCTTAAGTGTACTCAGAATGCTGTAAGTATGGATTGTCCTCCATGAATGTGGATCTTAGAATGTAGGAAGTGTGTAAGTCATCTCCACCATATTAATTTTATCGTGATTTTACTTTATGGAATATTTGCCCCAGAATATGCCTATCACCACAGGAAAAAAACAAATGATCAGAAAAGCATGGTCTGCCAATGCTTTCAGCAGATGACACCAGAAAACACTTTAAACTCCAGTGATGAAAATTATGTTGATCCATCAGTCAGCTCTAAAAATAATGTCTGATCCAGAGATAAAAGCTGCTCAGGAACCCCATGCCAGTCCTGCTCCAACACAACTGCCTTAAAGGTTTTAAAGGCAGTTTAAATACAATTGTGTGACTGCCCCATTTGCAGTTCATGCACTGAACTGGAGAGTGGAGTATGGTGCTATTAGAGGTTAAAATGCTGGAGAGTTCACTGGACTTGAATAATCACTTCCTTTATTACTGTGTGCTTACTATGGTTTGCAGCATCTCAAAGTGCCTACATATACTGCAGAGGGGAGAATATATCAGTTTTTGTTTTCTCATGTTCACTAATGGCACTCCATAGACCATATTGCTTTGGATACCCTGGATTATCTGGTCCTTGAGAGTTTGTACTAGATGCCATTTAGCATAAATTTAAGCTCACATTGTTTCTTGGTTTTAGAAGACTGTCTCTCTGGTCTTCAAGTAATGGAGAATTGTACTGTTGGAAGACAATCTTGTTGTCTTCTGTTGCCATCCACGTGGTGGAAGTGTTCCCTTTTCCTTATGTTCCCTGATCCCCATCGACTCAGTGCTTTCAGTGAAGGTGCTCCAGCAGCCATTCAATCTAGGCTTCAGAGCTCAGCCATACATACCAGCCTGTTGTGTAAGATAAGATGTGGCTCTCTAAGGAAGCCATGGCCCACAGTACCAGTGCTTAACAGTTATTCACTGTCTTCCTAGGTACAAAGGATAGCACTGAAATTAACCAGATTTTTTATAAAGAGGAAGAGTTCGCCCCTCATAATGAGGTAAGGTGATCTTTCTATGGTTGAAATAGAAATATTGCTGTCTGAATTTTCTATTTCATTCATGTTTGTTTTACATACTGTGCTCTGGTTTTTGGATTAGTAGAACAGCTCCTTGCCAACAGACACCTTATAGGAAAGAGAATTTGTAAATGGCACAGTCAAGGCACAGGATGGATGCTAGCACCTTTCTCTCTTGGAAACAATGCTTCTTCCTTGGATTAGGTATTTGTGGTTGATGACTGACAGGGAGTTAGAGAAACATCATTCAGAGAAAGATCATGAGTGTGTCACAGATATATATTATCTTTGTGTTGGCAGTGTTTGCCATGCTTTTTCAATACTGAGGAAGAAGAATGAAGACATGTGCTTATGAGTCACATGACATTGCCCTCATAATATCTTTGTTTTTGTAATTGCAGGGATCCTGGGAAGAATTTAAAAGCTGTAAGTATCGTTTATGTAAATGCTAAGAGAGGTATGACATTCCTTAATGTCTTCTCTTTGAAAGGCTACCCAACTTTTTGTTTCTGGAAGGAACACAACAGTCAACATGTTTTATTTTGTTTTTTAAAATAATTTCTAGATACTGTTACAGTCAAGTTTCTGCATAGGTTTCTGTGAGGGTGTGTGTATAAAGAATGCCAGGGTTTCATGTGCTTTGTTACCTTGTGACTTTGAGTGTGTGTGATTCTTTGAGCATTATGGTTCATGGGAAATATAGTCCATACTACTGCACACATTTTAGATGACTTTTATAGTTTATTAGCTCATTTGGTCTGCATGACATTTGTACCTGGGGATTGTTATAACCCTTCTACAGAAAAAAACTGAAGAATTTCTGGCTTTCAAAATTGTATGCAGAAAGTGAAAATGTGGTAAATCCATGTGGACAGTCCAGTGCTCCTGCTTCCATGGCTGAGGCTTAAATTTAAGAAAATCTGAAAGCACTGGCAGCGGGCTGAGAGTTTGGTGATTCAGAGATGCTGCCCATCCATGGAAAGTTGCCTTCATTTTCCTATTAACTGCATACTTGCACTAAGATGCTTCCACAGATGCTTGAAGTCAATGATGTGAAAAGTCCAAATACTCCCTGCTTTGTCTGGTTATTTTACATGGACTTTTGGAGTTAAAAGCAATCATGAAGGACAAGGTGGCCTATCTCTGTAAGGTTTGGACTTATGTCTTAGAAGCTGGCCCAAAACAGAAACAAATAATGAAATATTATAGTACACTTGATAATAGCACTGTGAGAAATAAGATTTCCCAAATAAAAATTAAGTTGAACACTATTGTGCAATTCTGAGAAATATATATCACACAACAGGTGTTACCAATTATACATACAGAGCTTTACAACTTATTTTTATTTTTTGAAATTAAATTATACCATTTCCTCTTTCCTCTCTCTGACCATGTTCATGCCCTTGCTCTTTGTTCTCTCTCAAATTCATGTCCTCTGACATCTTTTTCTCTAATTGTAGTTTCCCTCTCTCTCTCTCTCTCTCTCTCTCTCTCTCTCTCTCTCTCTCTCTCTCAGATGTTCCTAAATATATAACTACAATCCACTCTTTCCTTATAATGTTATTTGTATGTATAAATTTCATGGCTGACCAGTTAGTACTGGAAAACAAATTGGGCCATTCCCTAGGGAAACTATTTTCTCCCATACTCAGCAGCATTTGTTTGTCTATGACCCATGAAGTTTCCCCATTGTGTGTTATCGTGTCTATTGGTATCATCATTGCTCAAGTCTTGTTTAGAGAGTCATGTTGTTGAGCTTTATGGGTGTAGCTTCCTGTCATTTCTAGGACATGCAGTCTCACAGTAGACATCCTGTTCCTTTGGCTCTTAACCTTTTCACCCCCTCTGCCATGATGTCTCCTGAGCTTTGGGTTCATAACTGATACTAGAGATAGATCGGTTCAGGCTGGGCACTCCACAATCACTTGTTCACTGCATTTTTATTAGTTGTGGCTTTTTGTTATGAGCTCACTTTGGTGCAAAGAGAAATTGTCTCATTGAATGGTAAAAGCTACACTTACCTGTTTATATAAGGATGACTATTTATAATGCAGTTAAAAACTATGCTGCTTTAGGGTATTTTTATGTTTGGAGATATATCTCTATCTCTATCTCTATCTCACTACATGGTTAAGGCTGGCCTTGAACCCTTATCCCCCTTCCTCTACCTCCTGGATCCTGGGATTATAGGTGTGTCCCACAAAGTGTGGATCAGCTGGATTTATTTTATATTGTTTAAAGTGGCTTTACTTGAAGAACAAGGATTCTAGGTCTCATTTTGTCCTGTTGTTTTTTCCCCTTTCTGGAACATCCTTCTACACTGGAGGATGGCCCAGCATCCCAACTTCTCCATATACTCGTGTGCGCATTGAGAATATTCTCTGAGTGTTTTATAATCACTAGTTGCCAACATCTTGACACTTACTCTGTTTTCTTCTAGATTTCCCATATGATATTCATGTCCCAGCATCCAAACTTACAGTAAGAACACCTTTCTGTGTCTTCTATAGAAATACTGCACTATTTGTGTTCCATGTGTGTTACTCTTTAAAAAACAGCTTCCTTTGTGGAATTTCAGGGTTTTTTTTCCTACCAGTGAATCTTCATCTCTCCACACCCATTAAAATTGAATCATATAGTTTCCTCAGAAATGGTTTCCCCCATTCTATTAAGGATTGCATCCTTGCGATGTTAATGGACTTAGAAAGTACAGTGCGGGAAAGGCTCTTTCCATTTCTAGTAGTGTCATTTGCAGCACCGATAGAGCTACATGTCCATTGTTCCCTAAATCGTCCATAGAAAACCAGACCATTGTGAAGTACACAATATGGCATGATCCTGAGAGTCTTTTCTTTTTTATAATTGCAGATGGCTTCTACCATGGTGGGAAGTTGTAAGTATCTAAATTCTCTTGTTCAAGAAATATCTTAGATCTCTGTTACTGAGAAGCCTGAGTCTGGGTTCCTGTTGGGAAGGGGAGAGTAGAAGTTTAAATAAGAGAAAATGATTCCATCATAAAGGCTCCATGGAAAATCTCAACAACAGCTGGGGTTCATTTTGTGTGAGCTGGTGTGACTTCACCTGGTACATTCTGTCTTGACTTTCTTGCAGACATAGCTCAAGTAGGAGATACTGATCCTGAACAGCAACAGACTATTGACACCGAAGAGAGCTTTCCAGGTAAGGAACAGCATGCCCTGTTGGAGTCAATTGGGAGAGGAAGTCCAGGAAGAAGTTAGGTTGTACATTCTGCTTGGCACACTGAGACAGTGGGAAAGGTATCAGCGATATGTAGGAGATTTGTGTGAAGATCTATGTACTCATCCTTCCAGCCATTATGCTAAAGAGGAGTAGAAGCAAAGCACACCAAACGCCACAGAGAGACTGTCAACTACAGATGATTTGGGGGAGTTAGAGAGATGCCTCTTTGATTAAGAACACTGACTACTCTACCAGTGGACTGGGGTTGGAGTCCCAGCACCTACATGGCTACTCACAACCATCTGCAATTCCAGTTCGAGGGTATCTTATACCCTCTTGTTGTCTTCACTGGCATTGCATGTATGTGGTACACAGCCATTTACATGCAGGCAATGCAGATGAAATAAACTTAAAAATAAAAATATGATCTTTACCAGGAAACCCATCCTTTCTGACTCTGTCACTGCCAAAGCTCTAAGACTTGGGTTGTAATTAGTAGCTCTCCTTGTAAATTGTGTGTATGAGATTTGGTGTTCACTTCTGGTTCCTGATTTGTGATACAAGGAACTGTCAGTAGAGCATAAGTCTCTATAGCCACTGACACAAACTTGAGTACAAAGGTCTTGTAGTGTGGGCCCAATAATGCAGAATAAGCAAATCCTCTTCTGGCTGGTCCTACAGGACTTGTAGCAGTACTTCCATGGTTTTCTCTTGCCTGTTTAGTCTTTCTGAAAAGGGCATTCTATGGGTGGATGGCAGAGTGAGTAGTCTGGCCTCATTGCAGCACCTTCTGTAACCCGAAAAGTCAAGGAACCAGCAGAAAGCTGAGGCTAATCTGGTGTGAACCAAATGTGGCTATATCTTCTGTCGGGAGAAGTGAGTGAGCCACTCTGTTTACTTTCTTCCAGATGCCTACGAAATACAACACTGGGAGCTGAGAAAGATATCAAGTACTGCAGCTCCTGGTAGGTAACTGCATTCTGGGTCTACTTTGTCATGTGGGCAAGGTGTCAGTGGGGACAAGGACAGAGGAAAGGACATATGTGAGCTCATGTTGAGCCTTGTACTCTTTATTACTAGACTGACCTGTAGGGTGAATGAGTCAAAGGGCACATTGACAACTACCTTGGAGCCTCTGACCTAGCACTTGAGAATGGATCGGGGACTCTTTATCCCAGCTATGGCCTCCTTTTCAGACATTCCTAGTTCAGAATGGGTGTACAAGTTCCCAGGATTGAAAGGGCATGGCCATTTGTATTTTCTCTCCTGTGTTCTCTCTGGCATTATCCTCTCTACCTTTCTGAACCTCACTTTCTTGCCCTGTCTCATCAGATCACCTTGCCATGCCTGCTTTTGTGTTCTGTCTGTCCTCTGAGCTGTCTTTGACTTTTATGTGCTCCGAGCTTAGTGCAGTTTTCACCTGTCTCCTCCGGTCTAGAGACCATTTTCCCTAAAAATCTTCTGTGAAACCCCTGAAGTTGGAGTTTCTTCTTCATTACAAAGTATGTCTGCCTGCCATATATTATCCTACTTTTGATCTATTGATTCTGCCTTGTGCAAATTCAGGGGCTCCTCTTTCTAAGCAATGTGTCAACAGAGATGGAGTTCACCTCATTGGCCATATTATTTGACCACTCCTCTGTCTCTTACCTAGAGCCTTCTTCACCCTCTTCCTCATTTCCTGAGTGGACTGGTGACTCTGTACTTTGTGCCCAGCAATCCATAAAAGTGTGCCCATGTTACTTGTTCCTGATTCTGCATACCGGGTTTCATTTCCCACCTGATGTGACCTAACCATCTAACATGTGTTTCCCTGGATTCAGTCCTGTTTTGTGCCTAAGTGTGTTCAGTTGTCTTTCCCTTCCCTGGAATTGTGGCTTCATTGAGTCCTTACAAAATTGATGGGACACCCAAAGTCCTAGTGGGAAGTGTATACAATGGGACATTGCTTTAGGGACATTTCCAGTAAGACACAGTTAAGTCTTAATAGGTCACCTGCTTTACACCTTTCCTTCTGAAAGGAAGGAAGGATTGTTGTTGTCCAAGTGAGGAAAGCAGGAGAGAGCTGAATGGAATAGGAACAGAGATGCTAGTACAGTGTAGTTAGCAAGAAAAGTTTTATTCTGATATGTGGGGAGACCCAAATGGAACATCAAAAAGTTATAAACAACAAAACAACAACAAATAGAAAATTGTCCCAGACAATGTTGATAGCAGGGAAGGTAGAGTGTGGGGGAGTAGCCACTGACCTAGGATAGCCAACTTGATCTCTGCAAGAAATACCCAACAATGTCCCATAGCTTTGTGCCACACCTCCTTCCTATCTTGATCTCATTTCTACTCTATCCCCAGTGCTGAATATAATGTACCTAGCCCCACCTATGTCTTCAGAAGAAGAGCTTGAAAACATACAGAGGAAAAAGAAGAAAAAGAGAAAAAAAAGGAAGCTCTTCTACTGGTAGAAGAGCTTCCTATATTGCCCCAGTGAGTACTTCACACCCAGAGGCTTCAGGAATTTAAAAGCATTGGGGTCATGGGGGAAAGAGAAACAGAGACAGAGATAGACTGTCAGAGCCTCCAATTACTCAATAGCAGAGCTTCACTGGGATAAAGAATTGCTATATCAAAGCTTTGTTCAGCTTTCAGGGAATGTTGGGAGTAGGAAGCTTACTATAGGAGAGGCAATGTCATGCAACTCCCATTTCCTTAATGAGTCCAGCATCTTACTTAGTCTGTCGATGACCTTCAGTCCCTAAATGGAGAACACAAGTGTCTCCTCCTGCCTCTTAAGCATAAGTAGGGTCTGTTGCCTCTTTCTCATTCCTGCATGCATGCTGTGTCTGCCTGTTGACCATACCTTTTTCCTATAGTCTGAATTCACATCCTGTCCAGTGCACAACTGAGTCCCTATGCTATAGGTTATAAGGTGCAAAGCATTATTCCCAGCTTGGAGGAAGGTAGATGTATGCAGGGCTTATGTATGGAGGCCATTAAGGTTTGGAGGGATGATGTTAGCAGGATGGAAGAATGATTTTAGGTGCAAATCCCAAGGCAGGAAGGAATCTCTCATTCCAGGAACCATCAGTTTAAAGTCCCCATGGATGGTATCTTAGTGATGAAACAGCATACCAAAAAGCAAAATGGGTTTATTTGGCTTACATATCCTGAATCATAGACCACTGAGGGAAGCAAAGTCAGGAACTCAAACTGGGCAGGAACCTGGAGGCAGGACTGAAGCAGAAACCACGGAGGAGTACTGCTACTGGCCAGCTCCTTAAAGACACATTTAGCACGCTTTCTTATAGAACCAAATATCACCAGCCTAGGGATCACTCCACCAATAATGAATCACTAATCAAGATAATGTCCTACAGGCTTGCCTATAGCCTGGTCTTGTGGAGGCAACTTCTCAATTGAAGCTCCCTGCCCCCCAGATGACTTTAGCTTATGTCAACTTGACATAAAACATGTCATGACTCAGGGCATGAGGATGGAAGGCAAACACACACGTCAGATCAATGCAATATCCTAAGAACTGCATGTTGGGGTAGAAGAGCTACTGTGTCAAAGAATATATGAATGGGATCAAGAGGAAAGGGTAGAGAGGTGAGAGTGGAGAAACTTGGCCAGGCCAGAGTCAGTAACACTGTACAGGTGTGAGGAAACTTACTGGAGGGAGAAAAGTGATTGTCCAGGAGCTCTCTCTCCTTTGAGGCAGCAAGGTCCCAAAGGCCTGTGGTGACATCCAGGTCAGAAAGCACAATGCTACGTTGCCAAGTGCTTCTTCAGGTATGAGTTACTAGACACTGAGTGGAGCACAGGCACACAGGAGATGAGGTCACATTTTGGGAAAGTGCATCTCAGACCAAGGGGACCTTGCACATAGCAGAGCTCTCAGACAGTGATATTCTCAGACTACAATGGGTGGGAAGACTAGGAAGGGATGTTCAGTCACTGCAGAGTCTCATATCTATTGAAATAACCCTTTATTTCACAGGCCCGAGGCCCTATGAAAACTAGCCTTGAGTAGCTGGAGGCAAAAAAAAAAAAAAAAATATTGGCCAATGACTGGAATGCTCCTCTGATTCCAAAGACTACTGAAGGAATTCTTCCAGGACTCTGGGTCCGAAGACAGAGCTTGTCACCTGGTAAGTAATCTGATAAGATTCAGCACCCTTCTTTACTTCTGAATCCCCTTTCTCAGCCTCTTTAGAAGCTCAATCCCACTGAAGCAGTGCTTTCCAAGTTGTTTTCTCTGACATCCCAAACTTATTTCAGAAAAGCCTAGATGTGTTGGCTAGTACTGTCAACATAACACAGTTGGATTTATCTGAAAGGTGAGAACCTCAGTTGAGAAATCCCTCCATAAGATCCAGCCGTAGGGAATTTTCTTAATTACTGCTTGATGGAGGAGGGCCTGGGATGGTGGTCCTGGGTTCTATAAAAAAGCAGGCTGAGCAAGCTGGGGTGGAGGGCAAGCCAATAAGCACCACCTTTCTATGGCTTCAGCCTCAGAGCCTGCCTCAAGGTTTCTGCCCTGTGTGAGTTCCTGCTCTCACTGCTTTTGATGATAAACTGTCATATGGAACTGTGATCAAAACAAACCTTTCCCTCCCCAAGCTGTTTTTAGTCATGGTGTTTTATTATAGCAATAGTAACCCTAACTTTAGGACTATGAATTTGCTTATATCAACATGTACATAACTAATCAAGCTTTGTGTGTACCCTCTTCCAGAAATACTTATGTTTTAACAAACTAGAGAAGTTTGGTGTGTGTGTGTGTGTGTACGCATGTGTATGTGTTTTAAAATACAAGACCACACTATATGGCTCAGACTGGACTCAAATTCTCAGTCCAATTGTCTCTGCATCTCCAGTGCTGAAATTAAAAGCATTTCATGCCTAATTTTAGGCTCCTGAAGCTGAAAATTCCAGCCTTGGGGAGTGGTCACAACCTTTGAGATCAAACCAAGTTGAAGACTGTACACTTGAATGTAACTTAAGCCCTATCACAGTTGTGGGTTCCGATAAGATGATTTAGGCTATATGGTCCAGACCAACATGGACTACCTTTTCTTTGCTTCCTTGTCATTGCTCACATTGGACTTGCCCTGCTGTTTCCTCCTGGTGACGTTCCATGCTAGTTTGTGTCCTTTCCCCATCAAGACTTATCCTGCAGGTAGGCTAGTCTGGGCACAGCAAGGTGACAACATTGCTGATAAAATATAATCCTACTAGGCATACTAGCACATGCCAGTAATTCCTGAAACCTTGAGGGTAAGGCAGGAAGAGTTCAAAGCCAGCATGGATTACATGCCAAGTCCCTATCACATAAAAAAAAAAAAAGCTGTTGAAAATGTGTGTAATTTTTAAAATGTCCCAGAGAATATATAAGCTTTTGTGAATATATAAAATTAATATGTCAAAAATCTTGTCTGAAGTTTTAATACACTTAACTAACAATTTAACCAGAAATACATCATGAGCACATTAAATAACACTGGTGCTAGGAACGTCATAATGTGAGAGAAAAATTTTAGGAAAAATTTACTAAATTGAGAAATGTCTAATATGTAACAAGTTGTAAATCCTTTGGATTGTGTTGTTCTATGAGACATAATTTAGTTTGAGCATTCCTGGACAAAATTCTGCTAGCTAAATAAATTCGGTGAGTCTGAGACTACTAATTCAAATTAATCAATAAGATGATCCAAGGTCACTCCTCCGGTCTACTACATGTACATTACAGGAAAGCTGTGCCTTCTAGTCTTTGGCCAAATTCCCAATTCATGTAAGTTTTCTGTGATTCTGAATGATTTCCAAAGTGCATATCATAGTGTAAGGAAGCATTCGTTGTGTTGGGCTTGATTATTTCCATAGGTGTAGGCAAGGAAATCAATTAAACATAGTCACCTCCTTGATTTTGATCCCCAAAATGAAGACTTTGCCATTAGTGCCCATAGTTTTCACATGCAATTGTAAGGCACCTCAAAAGAGTGATTGACAAGAAAGTTAAAATGACAACCAACTGTATTATTAGTTACTTTTCTCCTTTTGCAGACAAAAGCAAATGAAGGGGATTGTTGTTTTTCCAAACGATTTGAAAGTACATAATCTGTCATGGTCGCATTCGTCTGTAGTTAGGAATCACTGAGAGAGAATGCTCATTAGATTTCAGAGTTTCCCCCCTCTTTTACTCAGTCCTCTACACCAGCTCATGACATGCTGCTGCCCACACTGGTGGTAGATCTTCAGTTAAATTTCACAGACATGCTGCATAGTGTGTCTCCAGAGATTCCAAATCCCTCCCTCAACTAGACAATAGTTACTCATCACATCAACACTCAGAATTTTTCAAGGATTTTGAAGGGGTTCATAAAATGCAGGAATAAATATGGAAATTTTGGGTAAGGAAACTGGGGAAGAACTTTGAAAACTGTGAAAGGATGTCACCCTACTTTCATCCTAAGACTGTATAACAACTCCCCAGTACTTCCTTTCATATATGTCACCTGTAGATATGACTGAATTCTTCTCTTCTTCAGGCTCTCAAATTTCATTCCAAGATGTGACTACATTTGGTCATGTGAGTCACAGCCATGATTTTTTATCATTGGATACAGGAGTTCTCTCTGACAGCTTGCTACAACCAAATAAATGGCAGTCATTATATAAGATGTTCCAATAGGTTCTCTATCAAATCATGTCCAGATAAAATAGGAAGACAGACTCTCTTGAATGTAAACATGGGGGATATGCCATTTCAAGATATTTGGTTTTTCATCAGGGAGGTGCTCCAACTTCTTTATCTTGAAAACTAAAGGGTAATATGGATGGTACATAGCAGGAACGATTGAAGTGGAACTGAATCCTTATTGTTATCTGAACAACTAACACAGAGTATTCACTTCCTCTGTGACTACTTCCATAGTCCTAGATATGAAGTATCTAGTAACTATATGGTTCAACTATTATTAAGACAAATTGTGGTTTTGCGTGTGTAGCAATGATGGAGTCCATGATGCCACTTGGAAGGCATTTCATAACATTGCTCGGGACAACTCCATGAGCCAGAGAGCAGAAGACAGCATTATTTATGAGGAGGTGGTATATTTCAGGTTCTCTTCAGCACCTGCTCCACAGAAGGCAAGGTGTCTCTTTTTGGTGAACTTATCTCTCAGTACGGTGGATAAACAGGGACTTCTTATATGGAGGAGAGGGTCTTAATTCTCCATGGTTTAGAACTCAATAACCCAGTATATTTTCTTGGTTCTCAAAGAATGCTGCCAATCTAAGCCTTTGCCATCCACTTGTCAGTTGAGGAAACTGAGTCATTGAAAAGGAATTGCCTTATCCAAGTGCACAGGCTGATGATAAAGACACACATGAATATGATAACACAGGCACAAGCACACAGAAACAGTCTGTGATGAAATAAACAGCAGCAGGAGAACATGACAGATAAAAATAACTCAACCATTAGGCCTTCCCATGCGACATCTGCCATAGAATTGGAGGATGGATAATATCAGCTTTTCCTGCCCTGACCTTCACTTTTTTCTCCCTCCATAGTGACACCAGAATCTGGAAGGAGACCTTCAGGCTTTACCAGACCTGCTGAACCATCTGCAGCTGTTTGAGGACACCAGTCAATTGGACCAATCCTGATCAACACACCTTTCCCCATAATGACATTGTTTTTAAAGCTATCATTGTTTAAAAATGTTTTTAAGTGTTTTTCAGGTTTAATTATGTTAATATACATTTTAGCTTCATAAAGCTATAATGCCTATCTTGTGTATCTTAGACAAATTTTTTTTGTTTTTATTTATGTATTTATGAGTATGCATACGGAGTCCAGAGTAGGGTGTTAAATTCCCTGGAGCTGTTGTGATAGGCAGTTTTGACCCATCCAGTGTGGCTAAATGGAACTGAGTTCCAGTCCTCTACAAAAACAGCAAGTACACTCAGCTGCTGAGCCATCTTTCTAACATCTTTCTCCAAATTTCAGGCAAATTTCTTGGTACTTGGATAGTAACCAGCCACAAATCCAGACAGGTTTAAATGTACTCCCCAGATATCTCTAACACCAAGGACAAGAGTTGTGGAAGTCTCCAAGTGGAGGGTATCATGCCTGAACAATATATGTAGTATATGTGAGTCGTAAAGGCTGACCATAGGCCTCAGCATCTTCTGCTAATTCCTCAAAATCCCACTGGGTATCTAGGTAGAACCTTCTTATCATGGTCAGCAGTCAGAATTAGATCCTAAGTAGAACCAGGAGTGTATGGCAAGAGCAGCATATTTACCATCTTCAAAGCCACGTAAGGAACAGACTTGATTCTACTTCCCCAATCCAGTGTCTATGAAGTGGGGGAAGTATCTTGTTCAGGTGGCTTTGGAAAATAACAATGGGCAGAGTGCATGAACTACAGGTTCCAGCAGAGTCAGATGCTGCCGTAAGAGCAAGCTGTCCCCTCCACAGCCAGATTCAGCCAGATTCAGTGGTGTTCTTCAGAGGCTGAACTTCATACCTGGGCTGCCCTCAAGATCCCCAGTCCTCAGACATAGATGACAAAGGCGCTGGCCTTGCCTCGGCTTTGAGCAGAATTGACACAGGATCTTCACACAGGCTCTGAACCAGGCCCACCAGACCAAGGCACTTTTTTGAGAGTTTCCCCCTGGGTAAGTAAAGCAAGTGTGGTGAGATGGCCAATCTGGAGGCCTGTGAGAATCTCATCTCCAGGTCTATAGGTTGGATTTCCTATATGATACCTCTGGATCCTGGGAAAGTAGCCCAGGGGAAATAAAGGAAACCCAGTATACTGAAGAAAGCAGGTCCTGGGTGCAAATCTGGCTGGCTTAGGCTTATGGCTTGGAACTTGGTTATACAGAATCACACAGGAAGATCTTTAGCCCAGTTTTGCAGGACCTGATGAACTACAGATTCCAGCAGAGTCAGATGCTGCTGTAAGGGCAAGCTGTCCCCTCCACAGTACTCTCTTCTTGTGGAGCTCAGCTTCAAATTGAATCAGGGCTCCAAGGGACCACATTAACCCTTCACCAATAACTCATCACCATGACTAAGCTAGAAGCCCACATCCTTGTCTATACCAGCCCAGTCAAGAAGGTAAACCAGAGTGAACTCTGTCTACACAGCAAGAGGGAGAGGGAAGGCCCAAAGACCCATGAACAGACTCTGGGGAGGATGTGATCTCCACAGAGGATCTCATAGCTGGCAAACCTCAAACTGAATTTCAAATCATCTGTGTCATGGAATGAGAAACTGAGACATAGGTAAGACTTCCCTTCTGCACCTTCTGTGCCGTGATGCCTTTGCCACTGTTCATCAACCTCTGGGAAGGTGGCCTTGGAGGTAAACCTTATCATGGTCAACAGCCAGAATTATATCCTGAATATAGAACCAGGAGTGTATGGCAAGAGCAGCATATTTACTATCTTCAAAGCCACGTAAGGAACAGACTTGATTTCACTTCCCCAGTGCAGTGTCTAAAGGGTCTATGAAGGGGGGTATCTTGGTCACGTGGCTTTGGAAAATAACAATGGGCAGAGCATCAACTCCTCTTCTACTCCTATATATTCAATCCCCCAAATCTGATTTCCGGCTCTGTAACAGAATACCTGCTTCAGTCTCCCTTTCCTCTCTGAGCAACTGATTACAAAGATCTAAACAGCCTTTCTCCCCACAACCCATCCCATTATCTCGCACTCTACTCCAGCAGGCATTCCTTTGGAACATGGCAGCTGCACAGGCCAGAGGAACAGAGCCTAGCAAACTTACTACAGCAGGCCCTAAATATTCCAACATAGCTAAAGCATAAGAAAAAGACAACAAAACAGCCTGTATGAAAGGATAGAGATCCTTAAAAAGATATGCATAAATCATTTGAAGAATTCCAGGAAAACACAAACAGTGGGAGGGAATGAATAAATCCTTTAAAAAATTACAGGAAAACAAACATTGAAAAGAAATGCACAAAATAGTTCAAGATCTGAAAATGGAAATAGAATCAACAAAAAAACCAAGCTAAGGGAATTCTAGAAATGAAAAATTTAAGAATTTGAACAGGAATCACAGAGGCAAGCTTCAACAGAATATAAGAGATGGAAGAGAGTGTTATCAAGTGTTGAAGATGATAGAAGAAATGGATACATCAGTCAAATGATAAATCTAAAAAGTTTCTGACACAAAATATCTAGGAAATATGGGAAGCTATGAAAAGACCAAATCTTTGATCTACACATTCCCAGACTCACAACATCACCACCACCACTAACAACAACTACAACAATAGCAGCAGTGAAATAACAGGAATCAACAATCATTGGTCACTAATATCTCAATATCATCGATTTCAAATGCCCAATGTAAAAACACAGACTGGGTGTGAAAGAAAGGATGTGAAAACAGGATCAATTCTCCTATTACATCCAAGAAACAAACCTCAACATCAAAGATACACATAACCTAAGGTTAAAGGTTTTGAAAAAGATTTCAAGTAACCAGGCAGTGGTAGCACATGCCTTTAATCCCAGCACTTAGGAGGCAAAAGCAGGTGGATCTCTGTGGGTTTGAGGCCAGCCTGGTCTACAGAGAGGGTTCCAGACAACCAGAGTTACAACAGAGAAACCCTGTCTCAAAAAACTAAACTAAACATAAGTATGCTGGTATAGCCATTTTAATATGTAGCACAATAAATTTCAAATCAAAACTAAAAGTGATAGGGAAGGACACTGCATTCTCATCAAAGGAAAAATA
The DNA here is from genome assembly GCA_026225945.1 of Cricetomys ansorgei. Taxonomy (NCBI): domain Eukaryota; kingdom Metazoa; phylum Chordata; class Mammalia; order Rodentia; family Nesomyidae; genus Cricetomys; species Cricetomys ansorgei. Next base: position 65,499 of record JAMJFZ010004017.1, read on the forward strand.
CACTAAGATGACTTTTCATGCTGGGGTCTAGCCTTGGCTTGAGGTCAGGGTCTAGAGAAAGGGATGCCTGGAAGTGGTGCAAAAAATTGATTCAGGAGTCAAAAGCTGGTACAAGCTGACAGCCATCTCAGGAGATCATCAGAAATTAAGAATTCTCTCTCTCTCTCTCTCTCCCCTCCTTCTTTCTGCTTCTTTTCCTTCTGCTTCTCACAAGAATGAGCCAGCCCAGTCTTTTATTTACTAAAAGTACATTGCAAACCTAACAGTGTATCAAGGTCATGCATATGCAAAGCTTCACAGAAAAATCGCAAGTTACACTTGTTTAAATTCCCATGGTTGGTTGGTCCACTAAGCAAGAACAATTTTCACTGTAGCAGCTTAATCTACAATTTTTTTCTCAGAAAACTTCTGACACATTGGTTCATTGGCAGTTTCCCGGGTGCTCTACTTGGGGTTTCAGCATATATCAGACAGAAGGGCAAAGAGATGCTAGACAGAAAATGTATAGACTTTAAACTTTCTCTAGCTCTTTCTAATTCTTTACTACATCTATCCAAAACTTCAATCATATATTTACCATTAAGATCATCTATCCCTCTTTCTCTTGACACTTCCCTTGAAGTGTCTAGGTTATTACACAACTTTTAGCTCCTTTCAAGTCCTTTAATGTTAATTTGGGCTGCTCACAGTGAACAGTGAGTTTTGTCAACGGGCTGACAGTCTGACTAATTCCTATTCCTATGTAGTATGGAGGGCCAGTGTCTAAGTGTCTAATAACTAGCAGTCCTGGCTGATTTTTGGACAGGAATGACTAACCCTATCACCAAGGTCCCATCCTGTGGCATAGAATCTTATCTTTTTTTGTTGGTGTTTCTCAAAGGCCAGAATTTTTTTAAAGAAAAATTTCAGGAAGCCTCAATTTTACAACCTCAATTTTTATAATAGAAAATCTCCTGTTTCTGGCAACCAGGGGGCCCAGTCAAAAGGCATGCATAGAATTGTAAACTCTGCATTCCTATCTCAAAAGATAAACCCCCAATCTTTCCTTTCTTCAGTAAAACTAGACACGTAAATGACATCAGTCAAAAGTCAAGGTGAATATGAGTTGCTGGTTTGTAGTCACATTAGCTAATACCTTCTCTGCACCGGTCTTTCTTAATTCCCAGGTCTAGGCAGCAGAGGGCAGTATTGGGCATGGTCCTGTATTCATACCTACAGTGCAAAACACAAGACTCAAGGGGAGGTAGAGGGGCAGAGAGCAGAAGGGCCCAAGGCCCAATGAAACTTCAATTTCAGTGGGTCCAGAGCCCAGAGAGTTAATTTGGCACCAGCGTCTATTTCTTCCTTGACCTGGGTGTGTAATGTCAAACACCTTCACAGCAACAGAGTTGAGAGAATCACCGTGTAGAGTCCTTATCAAGTTGGTTTTAGTGCCGCTTTGGCTACATGCTTGACCAAGACAGTATCACTGGACTGGAACACTAGAACACAGGGAAAGTGGTGGTGGACTCGGTAGCTTTTATGGAGGACTGGAGAGCCAGGAGTGCCTACAGTGCCTATAGTTAGCGAGTTCTGCCAACTGCTGGTCTCGGAGTCTGAGACCAGTCGGGAAGGTCTTCCAAACATAATCTCATAGGAGGCAAATCTCTCCCTTCATGGGGTGCAGGAGGCTGAAGCAAAGCAAAGGAAGGAGGCCTATCCTTCCATTGACATACAATAATGAAAGTTTTGTTAGAGATTTTCCCCCCCAGAGAATAGTTTATTTTTATTTATTTATTAAATTTTTCTTCTCAATACATCCTGAGCCCCCCTCCACTCCTCCTAGTCCTCCCATCTCCCTTTGCCTCAGATATACCCCACATTACTACCCATAAACATCCATACACTTTTTCCAAGGGAAAAAAAACCAGTCTTCTTAGGGTTACTGCTCAAACGAGGCATAGCATAGCAAGATGGAACAATGCCGACATGTATCCCTACATCAAGCATGAGCTAGGCAACCCAGACAGGAGCAAAAGGGTCCCAAAGGTAGGTAAGGGAGTCAGAGACTCCTTCACTCCAGTCTGTAGGAGTTTTGCAAGAACACCAATCCAGACAGCTTTAAGATGCATTCAGGAGACCCTACAGGTTATGTGTCTGTCCCTTTAGTCTCCTTTGGCCCCTAAGAGTGCTAGTCATTTAACAATGTGGGGGTAGTTCTCCTGGTGTCCTTGACCCCGCTGATCTCCACCATTCCCCCTCTCTCTCTTCCATGGGGTTCTCCATCTCTACAAGATGTTTGGCCCTGGGCCTCTCCATATGTTCCTATCAGCTGGTGGAGGGGGCTCTCACAACTGGAAGCCTTGCCTGGCCACAGGAGATGGCCAGTTCAGGCTCCCTATCCCCTATTACAAGAGATCCTTGCTATGATCTCCCTCATTTATTCCAGTGAGTTTCTACTACACTAGGTCTTCTAATTGCCCCCAAGTGTTCCCCAATTCTGGTCATCTCTCCATATATTTTATATATTTTCTCCATCCCACTCCTCTTCCTGTCCCATCTGCTCCCATTTATGTCTTCCACCAGAAAGTGCCCACCATCACTTTCTGTTCTACTCCCACTTTACCAGGGACACCCCTGTTTTTGGACTGGGACCCTCCTTGTTGCATAGTTTCTCTAGGTCTATAGATACTAGTACCTTTCTACTTTGGTTAGCAGTTATTATCCATATAAGTGATATTAAGTGAATATATACCATGTTTGTCTTTCTGAGACTGGGTTACCTCACTTGGGATTTTTTTTTATTTTTTGGTCCCATCCATTCCCCTGCAAGTTCCTGAGGTCATTTTGTTAGATAGCTGAGTAGTACTCCATTGTGTAAATGCACCATAATTTTTTTATCCATTCTTAAATTGAGAGGCATCTAGGCTGTTTCCAATTTCTGGCTACTATGAACAAATCTGTTATGAACATAGTTGAGCAAGTTTTCTTCTGGTAGCGTCCATTGAGTATATGCCCACGAGTGGTGTAGAGGGTCTTAAAGTAGCTCCATTTCCAATTTTCTAAGGAATCGTCATACTGATTTCCATAAAGGCTATACAAGTTTACATTTCCACCAGCAATGAAGGAGTGTTCCTCTTGTTCCACATCCTTGCCAGCATGAGCTGTCCTTTGTGTTATTGATCTTAGTCATTCTGACAGGAGTAAGATGGAATCTCAAGGTGATTTTGATTTGCATTTCCCTAATGACTAAGGATGTCAAACATTTCTTTAGGTGTTTCTCAGACATTTGAAATTCCTCTTTTGACAATTCTTTGTTTAGATTTATACCCCATTTTTTAATTCGATTATTTGTTTTGTTGGTAATGACACATTGTCCTGGTTGTTGTTGATTGTGTTCTTATGTTGGCATTTAGGTATGTGGGTTTGGGGTGTTTGTAGGTTTAGGTGCTGAATTCTTGTTTTTATTCCTGTTTTTATTCCTCTGCCTTTATTGGATGAGTGTTTTCTTTCTTTCTTTCTTTCTTTCTTTCTTTCTTTCTTTCTTTCTTTCTTTCTTTCTTTCTTTCTTCCTTCCTTCCTTCCTTCCTTTCCTTTCCTTTCATTCTGTCTTTCTTCATTAGTTTCTACTCTGGTCTTCTGTTTTTTGTGGCCTCTTGTTGAGTTGGAGGGGTGTCTCTGTCCAAGTTGAGGGCTGGAAATCTGGTGCCTCTGGTCCATCAGGAACTCTCTGCCTTTGTAGGGGGGCTAGGATTTAGCTACTATTTCTGGCTGGCTTTCTGGCTAGCTGTCCTGGCCTGTGCTGTCCTTCTGAATGGTTGGCTTGATCTGAGCTAGTTTACCAAATGGTGTGTGCTGTGATGGTGCTGTGGGCTGGTCCTTCAGATGGCTTGGGTTGTGATAGCAGTGTGGGTTGTCCATATGTCTTGTGGGCCAGGAAGGTGGTGCTGGAAGAGAGTTAGGAGGGGCTATGGAAGAGTGAGTTGTGGGAACAGAACCAAGTTTTCTTCAGGTGGGCTGCCTACCTAGTTTGTAAGCTGGCTGGGGCTATAATGACACTGAGGGATTTTTTAAAAATATTTTGTTATTATTTTCACCTGGCTGGAACTCTGAGATCTATATGTACAATGATGTTTTCAATATATGTCTAAAGCTATAGCCATGTTGGACCAGCAGGAACACTACTTTTAAGACTCTCTAACAAATCTTTGTGTGTGTGTGTGTGTGTGTGTGTATTCATTCTTTCAGATTTGTAACTCCAGATGAGGGATGGTCACTATACTTGTCTGTGGACATAAGTATACAACTTAGAATATAGAAAGGAATAATGCTAGACTGGCAAAGTGATGGTAGTAGGTAGATTATTTTCTAGGATCCATGACCTCACTAGGTTGGAGAGTTTGACTAGGTTTCTAGTACCAGGTATGATTTACTTCATGTTGAGTGGATCTTAGGTTCAATTATATAGCTTTTGGTTGTCAACACCATTTGAGTGCCACTTATTGAACTTTTATGCATATAACTTGTCATGCTGGTACTTATGGTTCATATTCATAGGTATTGCAGCTGGGGAGGACAGTTTTATTGCTTCCTTTCCTTGGCATCTTACTTCAGCCCTGAACTCATATATACATGAAAACATATACACACAAACAATAAAAATGAAATCAGCAACTGCATATATATATATATATATATATATATATACATATATATATTCTTACACATACATATATACATTTATATATGTAACAATAATAATCTTAACAGGTTCAGAAGATACGTTTAGTCATCAGTGTGTGCTAGGATCCCATGAAATATGCTATAAAATTGACCAAGCTTCCTTAGGAAAGAGAGAGACATGCTTTGTGTAAAAAATGCTCAATGGTTTGTGTATGGTGTATTTGGGATTGCTTCCACGGATATGACTTCTGTTTTCCTTTATCAGAAAGTGTCTTATCTTTCTACCTATGACTGAAGGAGTGCATGTCACTGAGCTTAGCTAAAACTTCTAGTTCTAAAATTATAAACATCGAGGACCATAGACTGTATTTCTGCTAGTAGAAGAAAGAGGCATGTAGAATTGATAAAGGGGTTGGCAACAAGAAGTGCTTCAGAATAGCATCTAGGATATGACTAGCCAGTCTCCTTATCATAGGGGTCACTAGGATATCTGAAAAGCCTTTCTGTGAAACATGTTCACTTTAGTGATTGTTTCTTTTAATTTGATTTATAATAGTTCTCTATGTGGGAATGTGTGTTCGTGTGCATGAAAATGTGCCATTGCATATGTGTGGAGGTCAGAAGACAGTGTTCAAACTTAATCCTTTTCTTCCACCATAGGTTCCAGGGATTAAATTCAAGTTGTCAGGACTGTGTGATAAGGGATTTAACTTCAGAGCCATTTGACTGAACATGGAGAGATTTTTTTTCCTAATCATTGTAATGATATCTTTAGCACCAGATAGATCAACGTCTTCTTCTGCTTGAAGGAGTAAGTCCATGCAGCTGTGCATGCCCCAGGCTATGAAATCAGAATTCAGTGTTCAGTCCATCGCTGGACTGACTGAAAGGTTCATCTGCTTCCAAGGTGAGTGTCAGCACTGATGAAATGACCAGAAGTTCTCTTGAACTATGAGATAAGCATTGCACACAGGAATATTTAACCAGAAAGATATGCCTATGCAAGTTGCATTTCTAACCCTATTTAGTCACATTGTCATCTTACAAACAAATAGGCATAAATGGTTCCTATTAATAATGTATGTGATTCAGGCCAAAAGTATAGTATCAGTTGTTCTTGGAGACATACAGAATGTTAAATTCATTTAGGACAGTCTAATGCAAATGAAGTGTACCCAGGGAAATATTTGAATGTTTTCTCTTAAACATTTTAGGAATTGAATTTTTAAATTCATTATACTCCATAGAATAAAAACACACAAGGAATACTGGTACATCCTTCTAATCCCAGCATTATAAACATGGAGCCAGAAGGATTGCCCATGAGTTTGAGGCAAGCTTGGTCAACACAGTAAGTTCTGTGAAAGTCAACTATATATAGCAGGATCCTGTCTCAAAAAGAACTAAATACATAATTATAAAATAACTAAATAGACAAAGCAATATAACACGAGCAACAAAAATTAGACAAATTGAGGGGTCATAAGGGGGTATAAATCTCCTAGTAGATCTAAATGTGAATTGTAACTTTACAAGACAAAGATGATCACAGGTGCCAGGGGTTAAAGGGGGAGAATTACTAACAGGAAACCACTTCTAATGAATATTTATCTTTTACTTGGGTTTTAATATGCTTAATTAAGTAGAAATTGAAACAGCAGTATGAAAGTGATCCCTACTTAGGAGTAACATTTAATGGAGATCCACAGGTCAGACTTTGTTCTCAACCTCACTGCAATGCACATATCTTCCAAATACCAGGTTACATGAGAAGTCTTCTTCCAGAAGTGATCTTAGGCTACCTCCTCTATACCATCTATACTCCTCTATACCTTCAGGACTGCACCACTCTACAGGGAGGTTTCTCCCTTTGGCGTTGTGTGGTCCCAGGACTATCACAAAAGAGCTTCACTTCTCCATATATCTTCTATCTCTGTTCTTTCTCTTTCCACCTGATCCACCTTTTTTTAATAAAATAAATAACCCTTCCCAACAAATGGTGCCAAAACCCGGGATAGGTTCCCCTGGTGTGTGTGCTCCCCACTACTTTAGGGATTAGACTGCACCAGGACCCTATCTCCAGTCCATCTGAAGCAGACTCACCTTCCTGATCATCAATTGCTCAACATTCACATCCATCAGTGGCAATTAGGTAAGATTCCCCTTCTGGTCAGTGTAAATGCTTCCCTGAGTCCGAGGAAGTGACTGTCAAGTGTCCGAGGAAGTGACCGTTAAGTGTCCGGCACCCCTCTGGTACTTTTGGAGGTGGAGGTACCCCCAGCCACGGTCTTTAAGGCTATGGCTGGCCCTCATCACCTGACCTCATTCTACCATCCTTGGAGCTGCAATCCTGCAGTTTCTTTAGGTCCAACTGGGCTATTGCATCCCTTCCTGCCATTTTTCTCACCTCCCTTCTGGAGCCGTCTATATGCCACAGCTCCTCTAGGCCCTGATGGCTTTTCCAACCCTGTGCCTGATCCTTTTTGGTGGGTGAGACCCCCCTCCTAGAGCTCGGTTTTTCTCACCTTCTGGCCTTCTCGAAAGCCATTGTACCAGGAGCTGAGTCTCCCTGGACTTAGCCAGGATAAGCCCTGACCCCCGTTGAGTAGGGTGATGACCCACTAAATGGCTTGGGTCATTCTTCCTGTCCTCCCTGAGTCCAGGTGATGCCCTTGACTGCAGGCTAGAAGGACATCTTCTCCCCCACTTCTCATCCATGGAAACGGTGTCACCTATACTTTCTCATTCCCCCTTGGGATGCCTTTTAGAAAACTTCAAGGGCCCTAAACTTACTAAGCTTTGTAACAAAATTTGGCCTCAATATCCTTTAGATAATCAGTTCAAATGGCCACTTAATGGCACATTAGATCCCAATATTATTCGGGATCTTCACAAATACTGCAAGCGATAGGGGAAATGGAAAGAGATCCTCTATGTCCGGGACTTCTAGCTCCATGCCCCTCCAGTTCTTCTTCCTCCTTCCTCAGCAACAGGTCCTCCAAATAAGCCCTCTTTAGCACACACTTTTAGCCCACAAACAGCCCCTAGTCTTCCGGCTACTCACTCCTGCTCTGCTATAGGACATCGTTTATCTCCCAGTACCCAGCTTAAACCAGTCACAGTACTTCCTTTGTGGGAAGTAGCTGGAGTGGATGGCATGGTTAAGGTGCATGTTCCTTTTTCATTTAGTGAACTTTCCCAAGTAGAAAAGAGATGGGGTCATATATTGCTAATCCCTTCACCTTTATTAAAGAATTCTGGTATATCACCCAATCCTACAATCTCACCTTCCACAATGTCCATATGGTCCTCACTAACAATCTTCTCCCTGAGGAGCGCAGACAATTCTGGGACCAAGCTAGGGCATATGCATATGGACTTCATAGTCCATCAGATGGACACTGCCTATCCAGTTGAAGCTAAGCCAGTTCCCAGCCAAGACCCTGGATGGAATTATAATACCCCAGGGGGCATTAGAGCTAGGGATCAAGTCATAACTTGCCTCCTGGCTGGACTTCATAAGGCTGCCCTTAAGGCAACTAATTATGAAAAGGTACAAGAGACGAACAAGAGAATCCATCTCAATTCCTATAGTGCCTTACAACAGCCCTCTTACAATATAGCAATCTGGATCCTGAGACCTCAGATGGAAAACAACTTCCTATGACCTATTTCTTTTCCCAAAGTTATCCTGATATTAGGGCCAAACTTAAACGTCTAGAGAAAGGACTCCTGTCTCCACAGGCAGAAGTCTTAAATCTGGCCTTTAAGGTATACTATGGGAGACATGATAAAGCACAGAAGAGAAAGTACCTGATGCTATCTAAGGACTTTTGGCTGTTAGGGGCAGACAGAAGGAGACCCCATAGAAATCACCAGGACATGAGATCGATGCAAAAGCAAGAGGTTTATTTCCAACGCTTTGGGGTCCACCCTCACAGATGCCTCAAGCGAGGCAGGTGAGAGTGACAATCAGCACACTCCAAGCATGGTTTATATATGCTTTTCAAAGGCAGATTCCAGCAACAGAGTACCAGGCACATTCCGTTGGCTTCACAGTCATGTTGGTACCAACCCTCAAACTGATTGGTGCTGGCATAGAGCAAGGTTGTGGGCTCCTAGAAAATGCAAGCTCAGGGTTTTAGTCAACGTGAATGGGGGGAAACTCCCAGCCCAAGGCCATCAGTCAGCGGTCCATATCTTGTTCCTCCCAGAAACCATCTTTCTTATTCAAGTTCCAGAAACTGTTCTGAGTCACCTTGCCCCTGACTTGGGCCTACACAGTTTTGGTGCTCTTAGAAGCCTGACTAATATCAGGGTAACTTTGGGAAAACAAATAGGTCATAAAGACTTGGTTGCTTTGTTCTTGTCCTTTCATAGCCAGCAACAAATGCCCAGTCTCCAGAAGCTCAAGAACCTCTAGGTCCATGTTTTAAATGTAGACAAGAGGATCACTGGGCCCAGGACTGTCCTAACCCTTGTAAGCCAACTCAACTATGTCCAAAGTGCCATCAAGAGGGATGTTGGGCCATTGACTGTCCTCAAGCCCCTCGAGGTACAAGGACATCAGACCCAGAAAAACCCTCAGGTGATTTCCTAGCACTGGCCATGGATGGGCTCCCAGGGCCCAGTTACCACCATTTCCGACAGGGAGCTTCAGGTAGACATCATAGTATCAGGGCAATGCATCTCCTTCCTTTTGGATACCGGGGCCACTTTTTCTGTCTTGATGGAGTTTTGAGGACCCAACTCTCCCTCTTGTTCTCCTGTTGTTGGAGTAGGAGAACAACTTTATAAACCTCATAGATCCCCACCACTTAGCTGTATGTTTAGGGGTATTCTCCTTACTCACTCCTTCCTAGTAATACTAATACGTTCCACCTCTTTATTAGGAAGGGATTTCTTTTAATGGGAGCCTCAATTACTTTTGCTCCACCCATCCATCCAATTGCAGCCTCACCAGCTGTTCCTCTCCTCCTTCTTCTCCAAACCACGCAACCTGATATACCTTTACCCTTACCAGCTTCCCAGGTGGACCCCCGAGCATGAAATCTGCCATCCATCATATTTGATCCTATCATATCTGGTTCCACAAACTAGAGTCCATCTCTTCAGCCATTTTTTCTTCTCTACCTCCCCTAACTTTCTGTCTCTCCCTCACTTACCTAGTAAATGTCCCCCCTCTGACTCCAGGAGCCTGCTATGCCCTCTGGGGCCCACCACATGGGCAACTCTCTAGTTACCAAGACACTTACTCTTTTCCTCTCTATGCCCCCTGAACTTCTGCATTGCCTCTCAGTTCCCACTTGGAGCTTATGGAAACTTCCTTCAGTGAAGTTTGTTTTGCGATCCTTCCTCTCTTCCTCCATGAACTCAGGAGCTCATCTTTTGGAGGCAGTAGTAAAAGCAACTATGGAAGGAAGTGAGCACGGTCTTTAGAGACTATAAATAAGGACACCCTGGGTCCAATGTGATTCAGTCTTCTCCAGACCAGGGAGAGTGTGTTTCTAAACCTTCTGGCTCCAGAAACTGCTGAGTATATCACATTCACACATTGAGGATCTGACCCCAGAGCTGAGTTAACATTATTGCATCCCTACTAAACATTGCTGAGGCCAGAGACAATCCTTGGGTGAGTACACAATTTATAGGAGAAAAGTACTTGATATATTACACTTTTAATTTTTTAACCAAACTCAGGTTTCTGCTAAGAAATATTTCACTATTTACCAAAAATAATTCTGTTCCCATTTGGTCATCCTTCTTGGTATATGATGTGGATTAAAGTTATAGATAATTTTAGATTTGTCATTATTTACATTTTAGTTGCTCAGAGGTATTATACTCAGTATTGGTTGCAAGAAACTTTTCAATAATCATGTATGTGATTCAGGCTGAAAGTATAGTATGAATTGTTCACTTAGACATACAAAATGGTAAATTTATTCAGGAAGGACAGTCTAATTTAACTTAAGTATACACAGTGATGGAAATATTTGAACATTTTCCCTTATAGAGTGTATGGAAAACTAACTTTTTCCCTTAAACATTTTAGGAATTGCATTTTTAAAATGCATTACTCTCCATGGGTTAAAAATAAAGAAGGCACCGGGTAGTGGTGGCACACACCTTTAATCCCAGCACTGGGGAGGCAGAAGGAGGATCTCTGTGAGATCAAGGTCAGCCTTGTCTGCAGAGTGAATTTCAGGACAGCCAGAGTTATATCAGAGAAACCGTGTCTCAAAAAACAAAAGAAAGAAATGAAGGAAGGAAGGAAAGAAAGAAGGAAGAAAAGAAGGAAGGATAAAAAGAAAAGAAAACACACAAGACGTAGTGGTGCTGAGAAGCCCCCAGAGAGTCTTCTTATCAGGTGAGACCCTGAAAGAGACACTGAGGCATGAATCGTTGCAAGGACATGAGGTTTATTGTTCCGACGCGTCAGGGTTGACCTTCACAGAGTCTCCACGCAGGGAGAGAAGGCAACAACGAAGGGAGTTACAAGCTTCCTTATATACTCTTTTTCTTTAGGTTATTCTTAGCAACATAGCAATAGTATAACCTTTAAGTTAATTGGTTAGAAGCAATGGCGTAAGTCATCAGGGTGAAAAGGTAATGGAACATACCACGAGGTCTATCTTGTGACACTTGTGGTTGTTCCCAGAAATTTTCTTAACTAAGGGGCTTTCTTAACTAAGGGATGTGGGGGGCAACATTTGTGGTCTCTTGACTAAGCTGGGTGTAACTGTCATGCCTGTGGTCTCTTGACCAAGCTGGGTATAACTTGTGGTTATTCTCAGAAATATCTCTGGACTAAGGTTTCCTAGAAGATTCAAGCCATCTTGTACATTCTCAAACCAGACTAAAGTTTGGTCAATTCCCGCTTGGGCCTTACAGTGCACACTTCTAATCTCAGTATTAAAAACATAGAGACAGGAGGATTACCCATGCATTCAAGGCAAGCCTGGTCAACATAGTAGGTTTGCCAGTGAGTATATATAGCAAGATCCCATCTCAAAAAGAACTAAATAATAAGCATAAAATAACTAATAGACAAAGCAATATATTATGATCAACAAAATAAAACAAATCCGTAAGAGATGAGGCAGTGCTGCAGTCTGTCTTCTAGATCTAAATGTGAAGTGTAACCTCACAGGGAAAGGGTATCAGAGGGACCAGGGGCTAAAGGGAGACTACTACCAGGGAACCACTTCTCATGTGTATTTAGCATTTCCATGAGTATAAATATGCTTGAGTAGATAGAAATTACAGCACAAATATGAAAGTGATACAATTTATGGAGACCTATGAGGACACTCTGCAGTTCACACATGTTCAATTTGCCAGGTATAATTAAAATTCACTTGACAAAAGTAGACTGAAGTGGCTTTCCCTGTACCATCTACAAACTTTCATGAAATTTCATCACGCACACACTCTGTTTCTTGTGGATAATATCATTAACTTTAATGTATTTGACCACATTTACCCCTCTAGTTTTAGCCTTTTCTTTTTTAAATTCAGGGAGATTCTAGGTTCCTCTCTCAGCAGAGAAATGTAAATTCTTTTTTTTTAACAAAAACATTGAGTCTTTCCACAATGCACACTGCCTTTGCAATCATACTCTATTGCAACAAGAGGCTATTTTATGAAATGAGAACAGTAGGTAGTAGATGTCACCATCAGGATACATCCTGGGTAAGGAATAGAAAGTAACTGATTGACTCCAAGGTTGCATTTCTTCTAGTGTGTGTGAAGGAGTGTAGTCATGTCTGCCTCACCATCACCTGCCCAGTATTTCATCACTATATAGAGAAGCCATTGGCTAGGTTGACATATTTCTTGATAGAGAGGTGGTTATATCAGTTTCCTTAATGTTGCCAAGAATTCCCTCATAATGAATTCCCTCCTAGCATCTTCAATTATTCTGTTAGAGCTTTCTTTTTCACTGGGCACAGATGATAACAGGAAGCTGATATCCAGCCCTTCAGTGTTTTAGGGTAATCCTTCTGTATTGTTACCTTTTTATTGCTTTTGAATAGTAAAGTACTATAAAATGAAAAAGATGGTTGACTATTATTTCATCTGTGGTGCACATATTCTACCCAGAACACTTCCATTCTCTGTGTATTTTGTTGTTTGTTTGTTTTTGCTACTTCTGAGAATGACTAATCAGAACCTTTTATCAAGTTCAGTGTTATAGTACTCTTTAAGCAAACTCAGGACCCTCAGTTGGATTCTAGCACCATGTAAATATTATATAGATATGTGATTCTAAATGAATGGAGTCAAGCAGAAGCACGGATATTAATCATAGGTAGATTTGTAGGAAAGGAAACTAATGTCTGCATAGCCAGGAGATGATTTATAATGGTACCCTGCTCTGCTCATACTACAGTGGTTAATCCAATCTACACAGAGGGTTCCTCTTGCAGTTGATGAGAGCAGAAGCAGAGGCTCAGAGTCAAGCACACGCAGAGCTTGGGGGAAAGCAAGGAAGAGTGGCAGGAGGGACTGCAGGGAGCAGAGGGATATAGATACCAAGAGAACAAATCCTATGGAGTCTAATGTCCAGGACTTCTAGGGATCACAGAACCAGAAGCAGCAGAGAAGGAACCAGTAGGGTTCCCCCAAGAATTCTGGAAGAACTCTTACAGACTGCAGTGGGGTTTGTGTCTCTGAACCTTTTGTAAACTTGGGACCCTCCTCCTAATGATTTGCCTAGTCCTCTCTTGAGCTAGAGATTAGTTCTAATACCACTGCATAGCTACAATGTGAATTTTTTAATGTTGATATGGCTAAAGTCACAGATTGAGGAAGTCATATTTTCTTCCCATATTGAAAGCAAAAGAAAAAATATAAGTACACCACAGCTGTAATACATTGTTTTAAAAGAAAAAGCAACCTAAGTAGTCTTTTTTATGCAAATTTTCACTATATCACCTAGTCAGGCCTGGAACTAAAAAGTCCTCCTGCTTCAGCTGCCCAATGCCTAGGACTCTAAGATTGAAGGTGTGAGCTACCACAGCCAGCTAAGGAGGGACTCAGGAAACCCTGTTGTGGAGATTTGCTTGAGGAGATTGGTCAGAGGTTTAAGCCAATCATCCATATAGTTAAAATAATCCTATTAACAGGAGCTAACCTATTGTTAGAATTAGTTAATGCAATCACAGGAGGATGTGGGTATGGCCTTTAGCAGCATATAGAATGTATAAAAATGAAGTCTGAACTATTTTAAAGAACCTCAGGGAACATGAAGCCATAATGCTTGAAAAGAGGAATCAACTAAGAGAAATGTATGAGGATCTGATGAGAATATCCCAGGGCCATATGTGGTGCTATTCCAGGTGAGCATAAAGGAGTGCAGGAAAAGGCTTTATTATCTGAGGCCCACACTTGAGTGTTATATCTAAGATAGCTTTCTATATTCCCTGCATTTACCTTCAGGAGATTTCCTCTTTCGAACTGATCTGGAAAAACTAAATCTGAAATACCCATAAAAGAGAAATTTTGAGGGAATTATGTTAATAAATTCCCCAAGGCATATCTCCTCATATTTTGCCTGTGTAGTTCCTTTCTATAAAGTCAAACATAAATAATTCCTCCTTCTAAACATTTAGTTTTTACCTCCACTGGATATTATGCAGAATTTAGAGAAAGCTATTACTTAATTCCCAGTATCTGAAAGCTATGTATTTGAGAGTTCATTGGGAGATTGGGGTTTTGAGCAAGGGTCCTATTCTGAGATACATGATCACCTCCAACCCAAAATAATCTTGATATCTGGCATTAGAGACAAGAGGTACCATGAAGGGGTGAGGTCAAGTTTAGAATTATTCTTACTTAAAATATTCCTATTCTTTGTACACAAACCCAGGGAAAAAATCTCTTTGAGGCAGCTGAGCATTGAAAAGCAGTGTGCAATCATTATTCATGTCCTTCTCAATTTGACTTCATGGTCTGATTGCAACAAGAATTCCTATTTACTGCTAATGTCCTTCCTAAGAATTCTCTTGAACCACAGAAACAAATTTGCAGGATGTGTTGCTGTGACATTGTATGGTTTTTATCTGACAGTTATAAACAAACTTTGTATTTCATTGCTTCAGAAATGTAAGCTTTTCCTACTTTGTTTGCAGGATTTGGATGACATGTTCAGAAGGTGAGTTTAGTCACCAGTGCAAGCTAGGATCTGAGGAAATATGTGACAAAATGGACCTTGGCCTAGTGACAATAGTCTTTCTATATATAACAGCCAATTTTTTGTGTGTGATGTATTTGGGACAGTTTTCAGGGTTAGGATGACTGTTCTCCTACACCAGACACTGTCTTTTCTTTTTACCTGTGAATGAAACAGTGGGCCTGTTGCATAAAACTTTTACTTTTAAAATCATAAGCATTGAGGCCCAGGGGCTGTATTTTCCTAGTGGTAGGAGACAGACGCAGGCAGCACTGAGAAAGTGGCTGGCAGCAGCTTCGGAATGAGCCTCTAGGAGGAAACTATATCGATTCCTGACCACTATGGTAATATTGACATCAGAAAATTCTAGTTAGTGACTTTTAAAATTTTAATGTATTATAGCTCTCTGTGTGGGAATGTGTGCGTGTGCTTACTCCCGTGCCATTGCACATTTGTGGCGTACAGAGGACCACTTTGGGAGTCAGGCCTTTCATTCTATCATTTGCTCCAGAGAGGAAACTAAGGCTGTCAGGCTTTTATGGCCAGGGATTTAAGTTTGGACCTATTTGGTTGAACTGTGAGAGACTTATCCACCATAATCACTGTGATGATATCTTTAGCACCAGGAAAATCAATGTCTTCTTCATCATCATCATCATCATCATCATCATCATTATATTACTACTACTACTATTATTATTATTATTATTGTTATTATTACACTTGCAGGAGTGACGCCCTACAGCTGTGCATGTCCCAGGCTATGAAACCAGAACTCAGTGCCCAGCCCATCACTGGACTGACTGAAAGATTCAAGTGCTTCCATGGTGAGTGTCAGCACTGATGGAATGGCCAAAGATTCCATAGGAGTTCTAGATTCCAAGTGGAAATGTTGGTTTGGGGGAAATGCTGTTTATTTTTTTTCTGGTTATTCTAAATCTCAGGCTGAGCCACTCTGACCAGCTTTTTCTGAACTCTGAGATGCATTGAACTCAAACTCTTCCCCAAGGTGCCAGTTCAAAGTGATTTTCTGAGCCAGCTTACTCTTTCAATGTGATTTCTTCTGACTCTGGCTGACTCACTCTGACTGCTGCAGACTGAGCCACTCTTCTGGGATTAAAACTGCTTTACATTTCCTGTCAGTTACTGACTTCTTCTCCCTATCTGGCTCTGTGTTCCTCTATCTCTCCCCCTGCCTGCCTATGTCTCCTATTCACTTGCTCCATACCCTCTCCATCAGCCTGTCTGCCTAATCCTCAGTCAGAGTGCTTCATTGTCTCTGTGGCTTGTCCCTGTAACTGACTCTGTCTCCCTGCTTCAGACCATAATCCCTCATAATGCCTCAGTAACTACTGTGTTCTACTGCTCTGTTGAGAGCTTGCCTTTCTATCTTGAGAGTTGGGCAGGTCCTCACTCTAACTCACCCTGCTGACTCTTCTGATTTGTTGCTTTGCCAGTCCTTCACTTTGACTCATCTCACTTCCAGTCTGACACTGACCCTTTCAGAGCTCTGCCTCCTGGGTCTGCTTTCGTACTGTTTCTGTCTTAGAGGTTACAAGCATGGACCACCACTGCCATCTGAATACTAGAATTAAAGGTGTTTGCTACCACTGTTTTCTGAATACTGGGATTAAAGTAGTGTACCAACATTCTTTGCATACATTCTACATTCCATAGATGACCACACAGGCCTCTGAATGTGTTTGCTTTATATTGATCCCAGGCATAAAAGCTTTTCTTAGTATTCACATAGGCTTATTCCTCTACAGGAATGTTACAAGAAAGATAAATTTAACACACAGGAATAACTTTTCATGTAGATCCAGGAGGTCTTACTTTGCTCTGGACCCTCACTAAAATACAAATATTTTCTGTGTGCCACATGAAATGAAGGCTGAAGCTCCCTCCTCTATACCATCTACAAATTTTCAAAAACGTTTTCATCAAGGTCCCAATCTGTTTCCTGTGAATATCTGTGATTTTGATGTATTTGACCCCTCTAGTCATTCAGCCTTCTCTTTTTTATATCCAGGAAGTCTCTAGGTTCCTTGCTCACCTGTGAAATGTAGTCATTTTAACTAAAATGTTGATTCTTCCCACAGTGCATGTTGCCTTTTATGATGCAGGCACACACCATTACAAGATGAGCCTGTTTAATGAAATCAGAAGATTAAGTTTCAGACTTCACCATCAGGAAACACCTGTAGATTCTGAGGGATACTATTTTGCATCCTGGGACCACAGAGCTTTATCTCATGGAGATATTACTGGGAGGTAGATGTGAAGGACTCTTGGAACTGGGCTGTAGGTGTTTGCAAGGAAACCTGGTTATTTGGGAGACTCCAGTGGATTGAGCCTGGAGTATTTCTTCTTCTATGTGTGAAGGAAGGTAGTCAGCCCAGTCTCCTCACCACCTGCCCAGTATTTCATCACTATCTTGAGAAGCCAATGGACCGGGTTGGCATACTTGTTGATTGTGATGATGGGTGTGTAAGTTTCCTGAATGTAGCCAAGAGTTCCCTGATATATAGTTTCCCTCCTGGTACCTTCAATTACCCTGTCTGGCCTTTCTTCTCCACTGGGCACACATGCTCAAGGGAAGCTGTAATCCAGTACTTCATTAATATGTAAATATTTGTTGCTGTAATGATACTTCTTTTTATTGTCATTAAATATTAAATACTATTAAATGAAAAATCTGTTTGACTATGTTTTCTATTCATCTGTGGTCCACACATTCTATTTGGAACTCTTTCTAATTATTTTTTGTTTGTTTGTTTTTGGTTTCCTATGTCCTGGTAGGAATTACTATTTAGGACAAAGGATCTAGTTCACTGTTAAAGCTCTTTTTATCATGTCTAGTACACTGAGTTGGATACTAGCACCAAGAAAGCCACATAACTCTGTGATTCTAGCTTAATGTTGTCAAACAGAAGCATAGATATACGTCATACAAGATTTGCCTATCCACAAAAGTTTTGAATCTGTATTTAATCTAAACAAATATCATTATTCACCTTATGGTATAGAAAAAAAGCAGCCTTTCATCAGTCCAAAGCAAATATTGCTTTTTATATAGAAAAAGGAAAGAGACTTATTCCCTCTTCATTTACTTCCTTTACCATTTAATCCATTTTAGGTTTGTAACATGTTTCAAAGAAAGTTAAATTAATTCCTCCATACATGCATAATCTTCTAGTATTTGAGAGTACACATAAAATCTCTCCTGGCATTCAGTACATTCTCTCCTGTTTGCAGACCCTTTCTTGCTCCATTGCTATAGAAAAACCAAGATCGTCATGGGCATCTTCCCTCAACCATGAAAGAGAGTAGAGTGAATTTTGATAGGGAAATGATATGCTGCTCAGCATGAAGCAGCACCAAGATGAGACAGCATGTTCTGCCTCAGCCAGACCAGAGCAAGCTGCATAGGCCACTTTACAGTGATAGCCAAGGGTCCATCTTGGTCTGAACCATATCCTAGAAGATTTAGAAGAATGCAACCACTAAAGAGATTAAGTTTCATTCAAGTCTATGGCCATCAACCTGGTTTCATCTCAAGACCTGACTGCTTTCTGATGGAGATATTGCTCACTCTGAACAAGTATACTCTGGTTGTTCATGCTTGTTACCCACCACTGGAGATGCTGAGGCAGAATGATTGAAGGTACGAGGCCATCCTCTCCTACATATTAAGTTCCAGGGTAGCCTGTAATGTAGTGATACTGTCACAAAAAATGAAAAGTCTCTCTCTCTGTCTCCTTCCTCTTCCCCCTTCTCCCTCTCACTCCCTCTGTCTCTCCTCCCCCCTCCTCTCTCTCTCTTTTTCTCTCTCTTTCTCTCTGTCTCCCTCCCCCTCCCTCTCCTCTTTTCCCTCTCACTTCCTCTGTCTCTCCTCCCTCCTCTCTCTCTTTCTCTCTCTCTTATACACACAACCTGAAACAAAAATTTCAAAAAAAAAGAAAGAAAAAAACAATTGCAAATTACTTGCCTGGTGTGCCATTCTCTAGTTTCATCAAAACACAAATATTTCTGAAAACAGGGAAACACATGAAACCTCATTAGTCATGCTCCTGTAAGTGAATTCTGAAGCTTTCCTAAAGTCAATTTGGGATGATATCAGAACTGGAAGTCCCTGGCTTGGTGAGGTCAGGGGACTAATGAGGATAAAAGATGAAGTGGGGTTAGATTTTTTTTACAAGTCTTATCAATCTGTATTTCCTAATTACAGAGGGCCAATCTGTTTCTAAATCTGAATTTCTAATTGGCAGAGGGATCAGCAATAAGAAAACATGAACCTAATTCCTCCACGTTAGTCAGTGCAGGAGTATGAGGACACCATGTGTATCATACATTGCCATTTCAACAATGTTCCCCAAGTTACATATTGAAGGGCTAGAAACAAGTTCATTATATAGTCTGTATAGAGAATTCTCTCACATATGTACCTACTTTTTCATTTTGGTGAATATTTCATAGATTTACAATCTAACCAAAACTAATTTAATATACTTCTAATCTCAAGCTTCTATTTTTTGACCATTTTCTATGGTACTGTTGGATAGAAAAAAAGCTCAAGTAGACCCTGAGATATATATATGGCCATTTGAAAAAATTTATTTTTTGCTGGTTAACCTGGCATGTCAAGGCAACCTATGAAAAAAAACATGGCAGTGCC